>JBBBDQ010000805.1:230000-448941 GCA_037127315.1 Ascarosepion bandense
ATTTACATAAATGGATAAAGAAATACTGTAATGAATATTAATTTCTATCCCTCGTCTAGAAATACGTGTCCTACGTTAAGTGAATTTTCAAAACACTTAATTCCTGAACCATCGCTCAATTTTCCTAAGCAGTTTATGGCATAGCTATTCTTAATTTCAAAATTATTATCCCAATCTTGTAATGCCAAATGAAATTTATTAACACAATTTATGTTGTTTTGGAATTTGTGGAATCTGAGTATTGCTGACAATTTGAAGCCTAAAGCAAAGAACGGAGATACTTCCGTTTTAACTAGTGTTTATCATGAATCTAAGATTTACATATTGTTTATGTCTGAGTTTTATCTACATCGTAGTTATATTTTTAGTTTGATGTTTCCCTTTTTTCTCTGTGTCTGATTAGGTAAATTGAAAAAAAAAAAAGACCCAATGAAACTTGAAGTCAATAAGCCATAACTTGATTAATCAAGAATTGAAAAATTAAAAAAGCAAAAAAAAATGTATAACTGAATTCAAGTTTGTGAAAGTGTGAAAGAAATCTTGTTCACTTGACACATGCTTCAACCAAAACTATTTTCAAATTTCTACCTGTCATAAATGTCTGCTCATAAAATCTATTATTGCTCTATTTGCATTTTCTTGCAGTTTTCCATTTTTCTCCTTTCTTTCTCGTTCTATCATCTGCTTATTGATTTTTTTTATTCATTCTTTTAAAAAAATCACAATGAGAATTTTTTTGCTATTACTACCTTGTCTCCACTGAGTCAATTATATCTGAATTTAAACATAATTCAAATTTCTGAATTGAGATGTATTTCAGCAAGAATCTAAAATCAAGTAGGATGTATTGTGCAGCTGACATCTTAGTTTATTTCAAAATTACTCCTTACTTTATATTTTTTTTATGAATATTGATATTGATGCACAATATATTTTCCAGGTCCAGACTCTATGAATTTGTTGTAGCCTTTAGCAATGAAGAATTTTCCTTGTTTTACTATTTTTCTTTAATTAGCTATTTCCTGTTTTTTTTTTTGTTTCTTTGAGATGGTGCTAAAAAATTCTCTGTCTGACCAAAAAGATTCCTTTAAAATAAAATAAAATAGATACCAATATTTGGTCATTTGGTTTGATTTTGAAAAGTGGATAAGGCTTAGAACTTTTCAACACCCACTTCATATTTTCCTGATATTTATTGAAGTCCGAGCTCTTAAATATAATGTGCATCTTTATGGTTTTATGTTTGTGCATTGAAGAAATATAATACCAGGCGAAAAGTATTGACATTAAAATGGATAATGATGATAAAGCAATTTTGATATTGATTATCCATCTTACTCATTTGACTGAAGTATCATATACAGAGGTGGAAGCTGAAAACATTTTTGTGAGTGGGGTGAGCCATAACCAAGAAGAATGATCTCATGCCATGAAATGTACACACTATTCTATATATTCACCCCACTGTTCAGCATACTTGGCATATCATTTCTAAAGTTTAAGCCTTAAAAAAATGATTTTGATGTTTGGTCATTGATTTTGGGAAGTGGATTGTGTTAGAGAACCTTTCAACATCACTTTAGTTGACTTCTTTTAAAAAAATCTTCATTTTTTTTTAAATCATAAATATAACCTGATTTTAGATAAAGGTGGAAGAATTTAATTTTAAAGTGGGTAGAAAACATTATTGTGATGCCTATTACTGCTTAAATGCTGCTCAATTGAGATTCAGTATAGTCTGGCATTGCTCAGGTGTAATGAAAGCTTTAAAACTAATTCATGGTCCTGGAGCTCAGACTCTTTGGACGTTGGCACGAAAGACTAAAAAGCAATAGTTGTTTCCAGTTAAAGCGAAACCGTAGACTGAAAGAAGAATGAATGGATGTAAGTCAAATTTTGATTTCCTGGTATTAATATCAAATAAGTTTTTTTTGTTGTAAACTTAATTTTGAAGGCTAAATAAGTCCTCTGAGTAAATGGTATCATGGCTGAGACTAAGAACTATAATTATACCTACTTAGAACCAAACCCGAAGCAAAAACTAAAATAAAAGGGTTGAAAAAATACAGGCAGATAAACAAACACACAAACATCTTGCCTTTTTATATATATATATATATAATCGATTTTCTGCACTATTGTAAGAACTGCAACCTTGAAACTTCTGAATATCATTTCTTATGTCTTTGTCTATGAGTGTATCAAATTTGATTAAAATCGGACCATTCCTTTTATAACCCAATTTTTTTTCGATTATCGATTTTTTGATATTTATTGGGAGTACCTTGATACAAAACTTAGCTAAGAACACTCGCAGATGCTTATAGTACAACTGTGTAAATTTTCAAGAAAATCGGTTCAGCCATTTCGGAGTATATAGGTAACGGGGACACACACACAGACAGTTCCATTTATAAATAAGTTTAGATATGAAGAAATGATCAAATATTTGAGACTAGATCAAGGTTATAGTGTGAATGAAATTTTAATAAATTTTATTCTAATATTCACTTTTATCTTTTATAATCAAAAACTTGATAATCAGGAAGTTAAAAACAAATATATATTTATATTTTTAAAAGTAAAGTTAAACAGAGATAGTGGTTAAAGTAGAACCCTCTTTGGTTCATAGGTTTGTAAAAGAACAGTAGAGATATAAAATATTTCCTTTACTCCTCCAATTTTGGCCAAAGTCTAGCATTGTTGTCTGTCATCTGTTATGTAAAACTCTATAATGAATCATAAATACTGTTGTGAATACTTGAAAAATCCTTTATACTTTGGAATAATAACCTTTTATATAAGAATTGGGTAATAATTCTTTTATGCTAGATTGGCTGCTTAGTAAGAATTGAGAATTTTCCCCTAAAGTCACCTAAATTTAGTTGTTTATTTTTATTTTTTTTTAGAATCATTCTTATTGAATGATACAAGAATGGTTGTTAAGGAGTTGTGAATTTTTTTTTTTTTTGAGATGAGGAATAAAATTCAATGAGTTATAAGATCGTTATGGTTTGACCTTATAATCTTTTACATTGAAGATAAACATTGATTCACTCTCAGCCATATTTTATATATGGATGCATTAAACCAATAATAATGATTTTCCAAACCATCTTATAGATTACCATATTAGACTTTTTCTTTCTAAAGTAACCAATAGCAACACTGAACATACAGAAGAAAGCAATAATATTTACATTTTTTACAAAAATGCACAATAACTATAAGCAAGACAAATTTTCACTTAGAAACATTATAAAGAAATATATAACTCCAGTTGACAAAAACCAAAAAATTGTCTATTATAGAAATTTAAAACTGTTAACGTTATTGTCAAAAATAAGAATTCACCTGCAAGATCTAAATGACAGAGAACCAATATTACAATGATCACAGTTACAATAAGTTTGTCTTTGCAATTCATCCCTGAGGATGATCTCAGAAGAGATTGAAAGTATCTGGGTAAACAAAAACTATGGTGCCTTCCTTAGTGAATTTCAACTTAGCATCAAAAATCTAATTAGAGAACTAGAAAGGTTTATTATAAAAATAAATAGATATAAAATGTCTATATTATTCAATGAAACATTCTTGAATATGTGTGTGTATGTATAATATATACATATATATGGTTCAAAGGCATTCAATTTTGGGCAGTGAGGTAAAATCTGACATTTGATTTTGCTTTTTTTCTTCCTTCCTTTCTTTGTGACATTATTCATTTAGATTACAAAACAAAACAAACAAATTGCCAGTTCAGCTTCTTTTTTTTATTTACTATTTCACTCAAATTTATGTTGTCTTCACATTAAAACTATTCTTTATGGGCAGTTCATTTTCATATCCAAAAATATCATGAGAATATACGTGACTGCATATATATACTGGTTTTCTACCTGTCATTCTGACAACTTTATGATACAAAATTTCATGTATAAATAAATATGCTTATATCGAAGAAATTTTCTTGAATATTCTCTATCTTCAATGAATATTCAACAGATAACCACGTCTTGCATCATCAGTAACTTCTCAATATTTGCTTTTATTGACTTTTCCCAATTGTTATTTTGTTCAACAAATAATATTTTTTTTCTTTGAATATCTGTTCTTACTTTCTCTCGTGAGTTGAACCTAAGGCCATAAAAATATATTTTTATTATAGTAAATTGTTCACAAAACTTTTCAGCTCAAAATGGAATCCAGGTTAATAAACTTAAGTGAGATGTTATTACTTCCATCTTGAGAATATATTCTAATAAATGGTAATATAAAGAATAGGATGAGTAAAGGAAAGAAAATCTTTCTCATTAACATTCATTTCTAATTGGTTTTGGCTAATTGAAGAGAATGCCAGTCTCAGTAATGTCCTGCCAGTATAACCGAATTTCACTTCATTTTTTTATGTCATGTTTTGTTTGCTTTAAAAATCATTTTGTCAGTTCAAAAAGAAATGGTACAGGCAATCTATGGATGTCAATGTACCAGCCAGATGTGCTCTTTATATGCTTGTATTATTTTCTTTATTTAGTCCAATTTTAAGTACGAACCTAAACCAATGTTGTGGTTTATCCAATTTTATGATCATATGGCATGTTTGACAGAGCCAACCTTAGGAGATGCAGAGCCCAATTGGGGACAAATTTGGCATGTCTCATGTTGTGTGTACTTGACAAGCCAAGAGTAGAATACTTTTTGGTATGAGGCTCAACTGGAAGAAATTGGTTCACTCAACTTATTTTTGCATTAAAGAAATGTCTCTATGCTTCAATATTTTATTAAACTTTGAGTACTTTTCAGTTTAATTTTTTAGTTTCTTAAGCATTAAACTGTTATTTTCCAGCTTGTAGAGGAGCAAAGGACATGATGAAACAATATTAACAATTTAATGCCTTTCTACCAATGTACAAATACTTAATTTTTATACTTATCACTCAACTCTTATATTCATTGCTCAGTCAAAATACAAAATAATGACAAATCAGAAAAATAATAGTTTTAGATTTAAAATCGTGTTATTTTAGTAGAGCTCACAGAAACTGTCTTTGGTTATAGTCCTCACCCTCACCAGAAAAAAAAAAGAAGGAAAAAAAAAGCCTTCTTGTTTAACTCTTTAGCATTCAACACACTCAAACCTGCCCTGTAAATATCCGCTCTCAAAGTCTCACTGTTTGCGTGACTTCTTGTGTTATGTTCGGTTGTGTTGTTATGTGTTATGGCAGAGTATAGGGTAGGTTATGGTGGGTTGAAAATTGAGAGCTGATATTTGGGGGTGGGTTTGGGTGTTTGACTGCTGAAGGGTTAAAGAGAACTGGAATATCAATTATTCAGTTTGGTAACTTTTGCCTGAAGAAAACAATAATAAATTGTCTTTAAACTTCCTTTAGTCTTATATTTCATGAAAAATGATATTAAACCATTATTTAACATATGATGGTTAAAAAAATACTTCAGTATTATTTCAGATCAGTGGATCCGTGCCATCGAAAAGGATGGTAAAATAGTTATCAATATGCAGTCTAAAATTACAGCAACTTGTAAATTGATGTATCTACTACTGAGTATCAAGAAAAAAAAATTAATCCAAACCCCTTAAGTGAAACAGGAGAAATATATATATATATATATATATATATATATTATATAATAATGAACTTAATCACAGTAAGGCAACACTAATAACAGACTAAACATCCAAGCATAATGCTAACTTAACAGTAATATAAACCGTCTTGTAACCCAGCGAGAACTACTTTGTGGGTTAAATAAAGTGGGAGAAAAAAAGAAACAAACAGCGTGCAAGAACAATATGTCTAGTGTCCGTTTGAAAGAAAAAACCCCAAGACAAAACCTGAACAACAAAGTGCTCAATACGAAAGTACAAAAGTAGAGCAAGTACAATACAAGAAATCTAGAAGTGAGCCACCACCTACCGCGGTTTCACACAAACGTTTCTTCAGGGTAAGAGGCTCTTACCTCTTACCCTGAAGAAACGTTTGTGTGAAACCGCGGTAGGTGGTGGCTCACTTCTAGATTTCTTGTATTATATATATATATATATATATATATATATATATAATGGTCTTTATTATAATAGAGAGGATATGTTCTTTCCAACTTGATGCAAAAATCCAATATTAAGGCACTGTTAAAGTGAACACATGGGAAGTGCTATTATAACTGGTAGTAAATTTTAATAACTGTTAGTAAAGAGAATGAACTGAGTTGCCGGTGACTCTCTATTGTTTCTCTCTCCATGAGCATAACAGGAGGGATATATATATATATATATATATATATACACACAAATAAATATGCAACAGTCTTTATTGCAAAAGAGAAGATGATTTATTTTTATTGGCATTTTTTAAGATTAGCAATTTTTTTTTTATTGTTGCCCATAAACACACATATTCTTTCTGCATTTCAAGAGATCGACTTACCTTGATTCTGAAAAACATTTCAAACTTCACTATTATCTTAAGAGTTTTAATCTAATCTGTTAATTGTTGATTTTTACCATTTTTAAAAAATTTTTTTTTATCATAAAATTTTTGGTTGATACATTCTTTTAGAGTAAGCAACAAAAAATTTGGAAATAAAGTAATGGCTTTTGACAAGACTGGAATTTACGCTTGGAAAGGACTGTCTTCCATCGATATCACTTTAACCACTTGAACTTTAACATGTTTAACAATTAAATTTACAAATTTTCATTTTGCCATCTTTTATTTTCATTTCTTTGTCATATTCATCTCACTTTCTAATAATAATCTTATTCATTTTTGATTATGACTATGCTTCATTTTCAAAAAGTAATCTTCACTTTGTTTTTAGAAAAAGCTACTTCTTTTTTTCTTATTCCCTGAACTTTAGTGTTAAAAAAAAACAAAAAAAAACAAACATTTCTACTCTACCAAATTATATATTGTGGTTCTAGTTCAGATTGGTCCTTTAACTAGTATATCAATATACTCATCATTGATTAGTTTGAGCTTATATGAATAGACTTGTAGCCAGTCTTTCACATTTTATACAAAAGCTGTAGTAATATATTTGTAAACTTTGAAATCCTAAGTAAATATCTTCAATGTACATATTATTTTTGACAACCTTTAATTAATTGTAGTGAAATGCTTTGAGATTTATTCAATTGAGAAAAAAATATTTAATATTGATAAATCAGTCCAGAAAATTGTTGTTCATGGGATGATTAGTATATACTATAAATGTACTGAAAACCCCTATTTTTTTATTTGCCAGTATCACTTTTGCAAAAATTCACTATTAAAAGAAATATTTTAATGCTTGCTCGTTACAGTAATTTCAAGTAGGAATCTGTGTGAATTAATATGTTCAAATGTTAGAATGATAAAACAAGGCTTATTTCTTAATTTTTTTCAAAGTTGTATGAACAGTTGTCAAAGTTAAAATGATAGAATGTTTTGTAATTATAACAAAGGAAAAATGTGGAGGAAGAAATTGCTACTACAATTTGTATTTAGTTTTGAAGCAATAAACCATGTTTTATGTAAAGTAGGAATGTTCTCTGCAAAAGAGTTAACATTCTCTATGGATGTACAAAAACTTTAATAGTCTTTTGTAATAAGCAGGTAGTTTTGTATAACTTGTATAAGAATTTGTAAACATATATCCTTACTATCAGTATAGCCCGGTGTTGCTCAGGTGTAATGAAAGCTTTAAAACTAATTTATGGTCCTGGAGCTCAGACTCTTTGGATGTTGGCACGAAAGACTAAAAAGCAATAGTTGTTTCCAGTTAAAGCGAAACTGTAGACTGAAAGAAAAATGAATGGATGTAAGTCAAATTTTGATTTCCTGGTATCGATATCAAATAAGTTTTTTTCGTTGTAAGCTGAATTTTGAAGGCTAAATAAGTCCTGAGTAAATGGTATCATGGCTGAGACTAAGAACTACAATTATGCCTACTTAGAGCCAAACCCAAAGCAAAACCTATAATTAAAGGGCTGAAAAAAAAACAAAAAAAACAATCAGGCAGATAAACAGACACACTCACAAACATCTTGCCTTTTATATATATATATATATATATATATATTATCGATTTTCTGCACTATTGTAAGAACTGCAACCTTGAAACTTCTGAAAATCGTTTCTTATGTCTTTGTCTATGAGTGTCTCAAATTTGATTAAAATCGAACCACTCCTTCTATAACCCGATTTTTTTTCGATTATCGATTTTCGATATTTATCGGGGGTACCTCGACACAAAACCTAGCTAAGAACACTCACAGACGCTTATAGTACAACTGTGTAAATTTTCAAGAAAATCTGTTCAGCCGTTTAGAATTAGAATTGCACAGGTTCTTAGATAATAACTGATAGATATAAATTGATAACAAATTTTGGCAATCTTGGACCTTCATGGCTATCAAAAAATAGTGTATCAAAAGGGCGTTTTTTTGCTTTTTCTTTCTTGACACCACTATTATTTTAACTACCTTCACTCTTCAATGTTTGTGTTAAAAAGTGATAAATAAATTAAAGATATGAATTCCCTTTCATCATGTGTAGATTTTTATATAATTGTAATGAAATCTACACATGATGAAAGGGAATTTATACTTTTTGTTCTTGAGAATTTATAACAAAATTATTAAACATATGAGACTGTTCATTTACAAGAATAATTTTATATTTGCAACAATCTAAACCTAATAGAATTAAAACTAATTTAATGCACTATTTATCATTTACCAATTTATAAAGAAATATGAATGCTAATTTTTTTATTCATAAATTAATAAACATCTACTAAATTATTTAAATATTGGAATTAACTATAAAGAAATCTTTATTATTTCAAATTTTATAAAATTTGAATTAATTAGAAATTAGATGATGTTTTGCCAACCATGCCAATAAACAATCTAATAAATAGTGTAAATAATCTAAAAAAATAATGTTTATTATTTTTGTTGTCGATTCTCAAGAACAAAAAATGTATAAATTAATTTTATGTTTAGGTTTTATTAAAATTCTAATCATTGCTTTTTAAAACAATAAACATTGTTGAGGATTGAAGGTAGTTAAAATAATAGCAGTGTCAAGAGAAAAAAAAACCTTGTCACTTTTTTTTCCAGACATGGAGATCCAAGATTGCCTAAATTTCTGTTATGATGGTGAAGGTACATTTTGTGCCATATTTACTTATGAAAGTGGACATAAGTATCTGTTATTTTGCTTAATTAAAATTAGAAAAAAAAATGAAGAAATCTGAACTTTGAAACATTAAATAAATGAAATTTAATCTGATATCTGATCATAAATATAAGTATACATAATTTAAGATGCATAAAGCAGATTGAAAAATGGATGTAAGAATAATTTGAAAAAAATCTAAATGAGTGATAGAATGAAATATAGGTGTTAAATTTCTTTTGATACTTAAATAATCACATTGAACATGTAATTTAGGTAGTAAAAGATTTTATGTGACAGAAAACAGTGACAGGCTAATAAGATTTAACTTAACCACAGCTATAAAAGGTTTGCTGCTGCATTCAGTTAGCCATTAGTATCTTGGCCTCAGACACTACATTTGTTGAAATATTCATGAATGCTTATCTACTCTAGCTGGCCTTAATATTGATCTTAAAGGAACTGTGCACTACTGCATGTTAGTTACACATACACATGTTCTGTTAGATTCACTTGCAATGCAAGTAGCCACTGTGTGCAGGCATGTTTGTTTGGTGGGTAAGAGGTTGGTGCCTGTAGCAGTTGTGGTTTAACCGTCCCGTACCCCACCCTGCTCTTTATCTCCTTCTTGCAGGAAAAAGACTGGAAATAAATACCAAGAACATTTGCATCGGCAAAGGTTGAGGATGAAGAAAGAAGTAGGGACCCTGATTAATGGATCTTTGGGGCTTTTATTTTTCACTTGCTGCTTGGGAATAGAACGAGAAATAACATGTGCCAATACTAAATACTCAAGAGAAAAAAGCAGGAATTGAAGAATAAAAATTGCCAACTAATGCATAATGATTAATGATGAAGATATCCTAGTACCAGGCCAAAGATGAGAAAATGACATCCACCAGAAATATTCAGTAAGAAAGACTAATAGAAATGCATGAATTAAAAAGCAGTTATAGGCACAATAAATTATGTAGAAATTTCTATTCGGAAAAAGTTGGAAAAAAATGTAGGCGATCCACCTGCTTAAAAGGAACAACAAGGATTTTGTTCTAAGTATAGCTGTTTGTTCTATTTTATGAACTGGATTTATAAATAGGATATCAATAAATAGAGCCTATCAAATAGATTTAGTTCATGTTACTGGATACTAAATGATAAATAACACCAATATAAACACAATTATGCCTTTGTGAAAGGCACGAACCTGCAAATTCCCTGTTGCTTTAGAATAAGCACATAGTGAAAACTAATACTTAGGTTAGCCATAAAATAAGTTTTATAGAAATTTTTAACTCTTGTTTAAAAATAAGTTCATAGAAAGTTTTCATTTTTCTCAATGAAAAATTATATATTTATCAATAGAAAAAAAACCTTTGAAAATAAAGAGCAAAGTAAAATTCTATTCTTACATATGTTAGGATAAGATATCAAGTTATCTCTAGTAAAGAATTTTCATACATCACCTGCTTAACATTTTGAGAATATTGTAAAATTTTTTAAAGGTGAAATTATCACAGGTTTTTTGGTATTTTGAAATGTTCTCTCTAGAAAGATTAGGCTAACATATCAATGGATGATATCATTTACAATGCTTTTAAAATAATTCAAATTATAAAAAAAATTTTATGCTATTAACATTATGTACTAAAAATTAGAATCAATATTTATCGGTTTTAATATTTTTAATGTTAAATGGAATTTGTATTAAATAACTAAATTAATTACAATAGAAAACAATGGGTGATTAAATTAAAAATAGGTAACATGGTAACTTTATTTCTTTTTTACTATAGTAAACATGTTTTAATTGCTGCAGAAAGTGGCTCGAGATTGTAATGTATTTATTTCCAACTTGATTAGATTTATTATGCAGTAAAGAATTTCAAGAAAAGTGATTACCATGAGGAATTTTACAATTATAAAATTAGCCACTTGCAAAATTTTCATTGATAATCAGTTTCTTTTTAGTTAATTGACTGCAAAACTCCAATTTTTTCTGTAATTATTAATTTAAATGCACAATTGTTATTTTTTCTGAGAAGTAATGTCTAGTCTGTGCAGTCTGTCTGAAATATACAAGTTTTCTGAAATGTGTATTTTTCCTTGTAAACACATGCTAAACAATATCACTGATTTGACAGACATTCATGTTTATATAAGATACATTGGATTTTTTACCCTTCAGTCAGTCAGTTAAGTGCCATACGTGATACATGCTTGGGCGATCATGTCTGGAAAGAGACATGACTGCCTGGGCAGAAGATTATCCCGCAGTAGGTTGCCATTGCTTTCTGCGGTAGACTGGTTGCCGACCAAGGCTGTAGAACCCAATCTGTCCTGTTATTTAACCCATAACTGGAAGGAAGAGATGGATTAATACCTTTCCCAACGGTATTTGCGCGTAAGTGAATACAATGGATTCAACTGGAATTCAAACTCAGCTTCTCGGTTTCTCGTTCCGAGCCGATATCCACTGTACCACAAAGCACATAAAAACAGACTTTTCAAATTCGTTAATGAATTTGAAAAGTCAATTCAAGCAGTTTCAATCCTGGATAAAAGCAATTGGATGTCTAACCGTACTGATGAGCTGTAATACAGTGAAACAGATTTGTCTGTGGATGACATATATATAATGTTGATTTGTACAAAGTAGCAAAAGTAGGCTTCTGTTCATCATTATCAAACAAACACAATTATTGTTGCTCATAATGATGTCAATGTGTCAAGTTTTTTGGAAATTGCAAAATTTTGTCATCCTTTTTAAAATTGCACAGATACAATTAATAATTTTAGAAAATGAATGAAAAACACTAAGTTACAGGACCATTTTTTTCAGAGGTATATTGCCTAATACAGATGATTCTGAAATTTGAAAAGGAATGAAAATATATTTTAACATCTTTTTTACTCAATATCTTTTATATATAACTTATAACTATTTTATTCAAATTCAGCTATCTGCTTTCATAGTCTAAACAGTAAGGTATTGTTCCAGTCAGACAGGCTTTCAAGAATAAATGTTCAAATATCATCAGAAATTTACACTTTATTTCTGATTGTTACTTTAGTAAGAGTTAAAGAATGATTCCATCTACTACTATTGCTAGTTGTAAGCAAACCATATAGTGTAAAACTAAAATCAGATAAAGAATATAGTTAATGACTAAATTTGAAAACGTCTACTGCTTAATTGACAAGAAAGGCTCCGGTGGTTTAAATTTTATGCCGATGCTTATTATTTTCAATTTATATACTACTTTAACTTTTTAATTGTAGTAGAAATTTGGAGTTATTTCCAGTGGAACCCCACAATTGCTAAGATGGAAAATTCTTTCACAATTAATAGATTAGCAGTCAAAGAATGTAAAAATGACCTAAGCATTGCATTAAAAAGCAATAAAAGTAAAATGAAAGAAAAACTAATCAAAATTTCAAAATAGCTTAAAAATTTTTATGAACAGTAAAAAAAAAAAAATTAAACTTTAATTATTTTATATAGAATATGTATGTGTTAATTCCTTGGTGATCAAGATATCAAAATGGTAATTGTTCATTCATATCAGGTTTATTGAGCAGTTCTTTGTATTTTTATTGTTGATGCTAATGTATACATTAATTTTTTTACTACATCAAAAAAAGGCTCTGCTCTTTCTGATGTGTTGCCTTTTGAATCTTTTCTATGTCATGTGAACATAACTGTCAATTTGAATATTTATATTCTTGTTCTTGGCTATTTTATGGTTTGCCTTTATGTGAAATTAATGTGATGGCTGGATGTGCTATACTAAAATAGCATTTGCTTTTAAGTCCACAAAAAAAAAAGCCTTTATTTCTTTAAATAATTATGTTCTGTAGTAAAATATCTTGATATTGTGCATTTATATTGAAAAATTAAATCTGTCTGTCCAGTGCTAATTACCTATTTATATATTAGGCATATACAAAAATTTCTAGGGCGGATGTTTTAACTGGTTTTCAAAAAAGAGCACCAAGAACTTTTACACACTTATATTTTCTATCTGTTATTCACTCTCTCAGTGTTTCATAAAAGGTTTCTATAAAAAATCATCTCATTTATTTGGACTAATATTTTATTACTTTTATGATAACAGCTTAATTTGTATTTTTGATTTTCTATACATTCTTAATATAATAAATATATTGATACTGGTTACTATAGAGATGTATAAATATTCTCCTTTTGTTTGTTGGTCTATAATGAATAATAAAATAAACTTTCATCCTAAATTCTGTTTTTTGTCTGAATTTCTGAGATGAGGAATTATTTTATTCTGATCTATTTAAATTGGTGTTTTCATTTTCAAAATATTTTGGTCATTGTGTCTTTTAGCCTTTTTTATGCACTTGTTGTATTTGATAATATTACCAGAATTTCAAATTGAACTCTTTATTCAATGTACATGGATAGACTGTTCTCATTTAACTATCTGTGGTATTGTCTCATGGATATAAGTTTGATTAAGTGTATTTAGTTTACTAGAGGTTGTAAGTTCAACCCCTGAGTTAGGGTATCCTAGGTATGATGATAAACCACGTCTGTTTCCTGGGTATGATGATAGACTGCATCTGACAGCAAGGCTTTTGATCGGGTTACTGTGAAGAGCATTGAACCACCTCTGAATTGCTGTTGTTCCCAGGTCCACCCTGATCCAAGGTAGTAGCAGCTGTTAGGGTTCCAGCTATAGGTAATTAGTCCCCCTCCCCCCAAAAAAAAACTTGTTTCAAAACACTCTGAAAGTATAAAAATAGGCTTTTATGGTAAAAATTTCATCAATATTTATTTGGAGAAGAAAATATTACTAGCAATACAATTTTGAAGAAAAAAAATTACCAGCAATATGTTTGGAAAAAAAAAGTATATATATCAGCAATACATGTGATTCAACAAAACTCTTACAAAAATATGTTTATGAAACCGGATCTACAAACTGATTTCTTACAAAGAATAATATTCTATTTATACGAATCTATTGTAAAAATCTTGGCATTAAATAACCCATTGAGGTCGACATGCCATCAAACAAACCAAACCTGAGTTAAATAGTAAAATCAATATGCTCTGGTTCAGTGGAATGAGCAGAAATTGTATCACGAGTATGAATTAACTAAGGCAAGATGTTCATAATCATGAACAATGGAATGGGAATAGATAACTCTGTAAATTGAATAAAGGGTTTTGTTCAAAATCTTGAAAACGTTACCAAAAACACCAGGCACTTGAAGAAAGATAGAGGGAACCAGAACATGACTATAAAATGAAGATAAGATAACCAGTTATTATGACTCAGGATTCATAATAAACCTGCTTTATCATTTTCATTATTTCAAAACTGTAAAGAGATTTGATTGCTGTTTAGTGAAAGTTATCTTGAACTTTCATTTTTTTTCTTAAATATTATGTCATCAGTTTCCTTTTTTCTTTTAAGACTGAAAATGAATAATTAATAAAAATGGGAAATCATTTTAAGACTAACAAAATCATATTCAAAATACAGGGTGCGATTGGTAAATAGTCACCAGTCTATATTTTTAATTCCATGCATGCACCTTCTTTTTTTTTTTTTTTTTTGTTAACTGCACAGTATAGTAGGTTCAGTTGGGCACCATCTGCAAGAAAAAGAGCATCATGACACAATTCACTCTGCCAGAAATTTGGAAACAACTTGCTGTAGCATTCATGCCTGAAGCTCTATGAGCATTTCAGAGTGTTTGAGTGTCAATCTGAGGACACTGGAGAGGATTTGGAAAGAGCTGGATGAGTTTAATGATAATCACTAGCGATGGTGGCATCAGGCCTCCATTTATCTTTCTATGGGCCTCAGACTCAATACAGAGGCTTACATCAAGTGTCTTGAGGAGATAGTGCTAGCCTGGGTCAAGAGGGTGGCTGCTGGAAGACCTTATGTCTGCACCATGCCATACAAGCATGAGAACCCAGTCATGGCTGTCAGACAATTTCTGTGACAACATCATCCCTTTCATCGGGTCACCTAAATCCCCAGATTACGACACCCTTGGATTATTGTGTGTGGGGTGCAGTTGAGCAAAAGAACATTAAAACTTTTGTAAAACCAAAGATGAATTAAAGGCAAGAATTATGGTACCATTCATCAACTTAAACAAGGACATCATTCAGAAGAGTTGCAGAAGATTCTGAAGATGTCTGGAGGCCATGGTTGAAACAAATATATTTTAATGAATAAATTTACTCTTTAGTATTTCAAGATAGTTTTGTGTAATTTTGGTAAATATATCTGTTAAAATGAGATGTCAGTGTTGTTTTCATTTTTGTGTAATTTAGATGACAATTTATCCATCCCACCCTTTAGATTTATCATTGTGTGAATATAATAGTTGGAACCATATTTATGCAGATATCATTGTGCCCAAAATCTAATTATATAAAGTAAAAAATTCTCTGGATATTTAAGCATTTTTATATCTAGATATATGCTTGCTAAATTATAAAAAAAATATTTTACACATCCATCTGTTTCACAGCATGCTAGAAATCAAATCTGGGATCTTTTGTATAAAAATGAATAAATGCTTTTAGACACTACTAAACGGAATACTTCTAAATAGTTTTACTGTGATATTGGTAATTTTTACTAAAAATGCAAAAAAGAAGTATGTGATTTGGCATGCCTTTATACAAACTTGTGTAGATTGGTAATTTTTGTCAGCTACAAGTTTTTATATTTTTTCAATCTAGCCAAGTATATATATATATATATATATATATATATATGAATGTTTATTATGTTTAATAAATGTTCTAAACAGCATATTTTGGCTTTAATTTCAGATGAAAATAAAGACAAAAATTGTCTAACATTTGGATATTTTTTTTTATTATGCTGGTTCTAAGCTTTCGGCTCACATGAGCCAACTTCAGAGTAGTTACAGTGACATTAACATACAAACATCCACCATCAAAGATATTGTCTTGTGCAGTGTCACAACATGACATTACACTGTACATGAACATTCTCTTCAAATATGGCATTTTTTATAAATCTTAAAAATTTCTGTTAATCTTATGAATAATTTGTGAGCGTTTTCTCCAGTTACCAACATTATTTAAAATAAAATTAATTTTGTATTTTTACCATGATAAAGTCCATTACAGGTCAAAATACCTAAGTGAGAAAAACAGTTTTCTTCTTGTCTTCTTTATTTAACCATACAGTTTTTAATCTCAGATTATAACTAAGTATACTTTCACACACACACACACATATATATATGATAATATTATAATATTTATGAATAAATAATATTATTAGCTCTACTTTTGTATTGAGCACTTTCTTAAAAATAGTCTTTCTTTTGACAACAATACTTGTATATATATATATATATATATATATATATATTAAACAAATTTTGAATCACCTGATCTGGGGAATAGTTAATTTTGGCAACCTAAATTATCAGTTATGTCTTGTCAGCCTCTTTAAGCCAAACCTTCCCTCCTCCCTTGACTATTGTCTCATGCCTTTCATCTCTTAAAATTTGTACTTCCACCACTAACCCACTACACACTAGGGCTGACAAGACAGATGACTGACATTATTGTCAGCTGAAACAGACTCATCCCTAGACGAGGGGATTTAAAATTTATTGTTGAATAAATGTAATAAAAGTATGGAGCTGCTTTTGTGGATCATTTTTAACATTTTATATTAAACTCTAATATTATATTACTAGGATCCACTTGAATTATTTACCAAGGAAGGTTTCCTTACCACGGCTTGTTTACCATCACTATATATATATAATCATGAGAGAGGGAAAAAGAAAGGATAAACAATGAAAGTGTGTAAAGTTCTCATCCTGTAGTATGTCGTCTTCCTAACCAATAATTGTTAATTCATATAAAGTCACATCAAATTTATCAATGAAATTAAGATTAATGATGTCTTAAAAACTTATCCATATTTTGTTTTTTTGTTTAATAACTTGAAATTATTGAAATAATTTTTTTTTTATTTTTTAGGTAAGAGCCATTGAAATCCATTTTCTAAAAAGTAAGTCTTTTTAGTTTTTATTTATTTTTGCTATTGTGTTTGTAAATTAGGTATCAGTAGAACTTTGTTTTTCAGATTAGCTTTTTTATATTTGTTGATATAAATCATAATATTGAAAATCATGACTGGCATGTACAAAAGTAAAAAAAAAGAAAAAATTGTAAAGATGATACTAACAAAACATTTTTTCTAGTTACATGAAGAGCTTTTGTTCCGATTGCCTGACATTGTCAACGCAATGACTGTTTTGGTGCAGGAATTACTCTTTTTCTTGTTTTGCTAATCTTTATTATAAGCAAGATTATAGTTAATTCCTTTCAATTAGAATTTGAATGTCAGAGATTTTGTTTGTCATGGCATTCGATCATGATGAAATATTGGAAATAATTTCAGTTTGTAATTATTAACATCAGATTAAAATCAAGTTTAAAGTATTGGAAGACAACTATGAGGGTCCTGAAAAGTCTTCACCTGATCTTCCAAAGATCTGACCAAACACCTTTTTTTTTCTTTTTGGAATAGCTTCTTAAAGGGAACTTTGCAGTATCTCTTTGTCTATCAGATATAGATGATTTTCTGTCCATGATTTATTCCAAATATGTGCCATATTGTTTTACAATATAACTATACTGATAAAATTCAAATTTTAAAAATGATTTTTGTGTAAAGATTTTTGAACTAATGTTTTATCCGCTGTGTTCCTTCATAACATATGGTATCATGGCCCTCCACATCTTCCTGTCCCTTGTAACTCTTAATAAGTTTTATCTTATCTCTCCCAAACCCTGTTCTGCCATCTATTTGCTCATGCTCATCAAGCATGTCACACACTGCTTTCCCCTGTCCATCTTTCCCTCTATCTGCCCTGTGAGTGTCAAATTCTTCAAGCCCTCCTTCTTCATTACATGTCCCAGAAAATTTCAACTGCCTCTTTATGATATTAAGTATATTTACTTGTTTCCATTCTCTTTAAAACCTCATCGTTGTTTATATGTTCATCCCATGATATCCTCAGCATCCTTGTGTAGAACCACAAGTCTGTTGGTTTGAGTCTTTTTGAGGTTTTCCAGCACCCACTGCCAGACAGAAGGATGGATATCACGTAATAGTTTAGTACTCTTTTCTTTGTTTCAACAAAATTTTCCTTTTCTCTTACTACACTGGATAGCTTTTGGAATGTGTCTTTGGCCATTCCATTATGCCTTCGGCCATTCCATTATGCCTTCAGATCTCAGTACTGCATTTTCAATGTTTTATTAGAACACTTCCCAAGGATTTAAATTTTCATACCTCTTGATTTTCTTCATTACATTCTTTATAAGGTTTTGCAGTTTCCTTTTCATGTCTGCTATCAGTACAGTATCATCTGCATATCTTGCATTAAGATTGTGGCTGCCAATGATGAATCCTGGCAGGACTTCTAGTTCTCTCAGAATTGCCTCACCATAGGTTGAATCCAGTGAGATGACAAATCCTTTTTGTACACTCCTTTCTATTTTGTATATTTGCTGAACACATTTCTTGTCCGCATGCAGGCAGTTTGCTACCAGATTCTTGATTATTCTGATGTCTTTCCTGAATATGTCAAGGTTACTGAGCATCTCTAACAAATCTTTGTAGCATACTTTGACGAACACCTTTGCATGGCCTATAAAATACAGGTACACATCCTTCTGCATTTGTATTTCTCTTTCTGATAATATTCCTTGTTCCGGTGTCTTTGATGAACCCACACTGTTCTTTTTTTTTTCTTTCTTTCTTTTATCTCTTGCCTGATTCTACTACGTGCTCTATTCATCAGAATTCGAATGATAAGTTTTGTTATGTGGCTCATTAAGCTGATTGTTTGGTGATGTTTATATTTGTTTGTATCTGGTTTCTTAGGCAGTGTTATGAAAATGAATCTGCTTTGGTCTTATATTGGTAACCCTGATATAAGAGAGTTCTCTTATATTCGGTTTTGGTCTATTTTATATACATTACCACAGGTTCTAATTTGGGACTAGATAAAATCTCTCTTATATCAGGGTTATACTGTATATCACCACTGTTGCAGATTTTGTTTATTATTTCTGTAATCTTGTCTATACTAAAATTGTCTAAGGCTGTCGGCATCTCTATTACTATTTCATCTTGCCCTGCTGCTTTGTTTCTTTTCAATTTAAACAGTGCAGTTTCCACTTTGGTTTTTAATATTTCCAGTCTGTCAGTATTTCTGTGTATTATCAATTGTTTCTCTATTCATGTAATAGATCTCAGATATATTCATCCCATCACTGAAGTATATTTTTCCTTCTCTAATATAAGCATTCCGCCTTGAATTTTATGTGTTCCTGTTGATGAGCATGTCTTTTGTTCTGTTAGTTCACTTATTTTTTGTCACAAATAAAGAATATCTCCTTTATTTGTGATATTCGATCTCTCTTTAATAATCTTTTGTATAAAAAATTTAATTGACAAAAGTATATGAAATTATATTTATCTTCTGGATTAACTTCTTATACAATCATTAAATATACTGAACAAAAGATATTCTAAATTTGAATTTGTTTTGAGTTAGTATTTTCATTATAATTCTTCTAATAATTTTTCCTCTTTGGTTTCTCAACTTTACAAATTTAAATGCAGGGTTAGATTGACAGTTAGGTCTTATCATTATACAGTTGAAATTAATAGATCGAACTATAAGTTCTATACTAACAGTTTCTTCTCTTACACTTCTTGCTAGTAGATCTCTTTTTTGCTTCTTGCTTTTCATTAAAAGTTGGTCTTCAAAAATTCAAATTTATTATTTGCTTTACAGTCAAATTTGATCTTTAAAATTTGAAATGCAATGTCAGTCATCATTTTCTGTTTCCTTAATTTCTGTTCTTTTATTGGCCTTTCTCCTTAATGTTTTTTTTTTTTGGGGGGGGGGGTTCTTTACACTCATTAACCTCTTCTGTTTTATTTTCTTTATTGCTTTGCATGGATGAAATGATTTAAAAAAAAAACAAAAAGATGAAAGTATTTTTATATTCCACTGTATAGTTTGCTAGTATTTCTTTTATGTTTCTACACCTACATTATATACATGAGGTGTACTCTTGATTATGTGGATAACCATGTGTGCAGTATAACTACATATCAGTTGCCACTGACTGTTTATAGACTTTTAAATTATTCTTAAAACTAGAAAGACATTTAAAAGCTCTATTGCACCGTTTCCAAAACAAATTCATTTTGGATATTTGTCCAGTGTTTTCATGATTGATGTTATGTACATTCTCATGCCTGGTGAGACCAAACAAGTTCATCAAGTCCTTATACTGACAGTAACATTTATATTCAATCTGATAACCTTGTACATTCTTCCTAGTACATTAAATATCTAAGTGCATATATGCTTTCATCATTTGCTGTCTTTTTAATAATTGTGCCTTCTGACTGTAACTTCAAATTTTAAGTTATTGTATATAACATTTATTATGAATGTGAAATGTTTTTTAATCTGCATTTATTTTATTATATATTAGCAGTCCAGTCTATCAATCATCATCACATTCTGTCCAGATTCCAATATTGTGCATGCATAGGTTGGATTTTTTATTTTTTATATAGAAAACTTTTATTTTTTATATAGAAACTTTAAGCTTCATGCAATTTCAGAGGAACTCATATCATTGTTCAAAATAATGAACAAGCCATAAAGAATACCATGCAAAATGTTATTTGTCAATATTACATTTTTATAATTTTTGAACAGATTTCAACAATAATTGTAATGTTATTTTTTTTCCTTATTCAAACATGAGATCCTTATCTAAACCTGGAAGTATTATCCAAAGTTATCCATATGCTGTGGATATGTTATTGGCATTCTTCTAATTTAGGGGGATTTTAATTCATAGATTTCTTTGCTTGTATTGAAGGTTCTTTTCAGAAATTGTGCAGCTTTGCTTGAAGGTAAATGAAGCTTCAGCTGTTTAGGATGTCACATGTTGTCATGAGATCTCTGTCTCTATTCATTGACTGTTATAATGGGAATATGCTTCAGGACTTAATTTGATATAAATTCAGTGCATTTATCTCAATATTTTGGCTTTATGCCTTCAGCCTTGGTGCCAGTTGTAGGTATTCAGTTTCTTCCTATTTATAAAAATCTAAATAACTGAAAGGATCATAATTTTTGACAGGATATTATAAGGATTATCACCAAATATCACAGGATATTATAAGGATTATCACCAAATTAGCTGTTATCTGAATGTCATGATTTATTACTTGGCATATGTATTGCAATCTTTGCAATATCAGTCAGTTAAGTGCCATACGTGAAACACGCTTCGGCGATCATGTCACGAAAGAGATATAACTGACTGGGCAGAAGATTATCCTGCAGTAGATTGCCATTGCTTTCTGCGGTAGGCTGGTTGCCAGCCAAGGCTATAGAACCCAATCTGTCCTGTTATTTAACCCATAACTGGAAGGAAGAGACAGATTAATACCTTTCCCAAGGGTATTTGCGCGTAAGTGAATGCAGTGAATTCAGCTGGAATTTGAACTCGGCTCCCCGATTTCTCGTTCTGAGCTGATATCCACTGCACCACAATGCACCACAACGCATATATTTGCAATATATATGTAAAAAAATTCATTTCTTTGGATATTATATGTATTTTGGAAACTTCATGTTCCTTATATATACATTTACTAGAGTTTTATCTATGATTATTTTTAACAATATATATTTTAAATGGAATTGCTTAGTATTATTCAAATTATTTTCTGACTTATTATTTATTGTTATAGCTAAATCTAAGATGGCAGTTGCTATTTTATGTTGAACTGAAAATAAAGAAATGTTTTGATTTTACAAATAAAGTGTAAAATAATTTATTTAACCATTTATGAATTTATCTGTTGGACATAAGATGAAAATACATATTTTTAATTAACCTATTATAAAATATTGTATTAATTATAAATAATTAAAATAAAAATATGACAAAAAATTAAAAGAATGGTATAAGGTTCATAAAAGATTTAATATCATAGATTTCTACCATTAATGCCCGTCATCCCAAAAAGTGAGGATGTGTTAAGAAGAACCATTTTAATTTTCGTCAAAACTTCTATGAAGCAGAATTTTAAATTCAAAGCATTAAAATAAAACAAGTTAAATTGTTGCAAGGAGTTTTCCTGCAAAACGTTTGCTATGATTTATTATAGAAAAAACAAAAAACATTATATATATATATATATATATATATATATATATATATGCACAAAATCACAATTCAGTTATTTAATAGTGTATGTATTTTCAGGGATTCAAAAAAAACCTTTATTAATGAATCTCACCTATCATTGAATTATTTCTGTAATTTAAAAATGTTTATACATCTATTTATGTATATACATATGTTGTTGTTAAAAAGAAATATGCATAATACTCAAAACAGCTGCTCGTATATCTCATCTTTAATGAAGTTAACAGTTAATGATCTTTGATAGGATTATAATTTTTATCTAATAATTTACACTATGCTTTCAGATTCTAGATTGACTCTACCATGAATTTATATACTAATATTGTTGTTGTTACTCTATAGGTCATAGTTAAATTATTATATTTCTCTTATCTACCATAGGCTTGTTAGTAGAATACCTGTCAGAACTTGGGACTTTCAAAGAAAGTATACTTTAGTATTATATAAATGATTTTTTTTTTTTTTTTTTTTTTTTTTGACAAAACTAAACATTTGTTCAACAATTAAAGAATTTACACAGACTGAATAAAAACCTCTAGGTGATGATATATTCCTCTGGTAGCCATAATAAATCTATGTATTAAAGAGGAAACAATATTAATATAATGAATTCAAGTAAATTCAAACAGTTGTTGTAAAAAAAAAAAAAAAAAATTAAAAAACAAAAACAACTTGTATTTATATTTCCCCACAAGTATCAGCAAAAATAGCTTTTTTAAAAAAAATGGATTTGAATGTTGATTTTGAGGTAGGCTCATGTAATTTAAAATTTAGTCTTGTGCCAAACTAGCTAATCTAAAATTATCACTGCATTCTGTATTTTGTAACAAAGCCTCATTTATGCAAGGATTTGGTGAATTATATTCCCCCGTTTCATATATAAAACTTTTACTGATTAGGTTAGTATTTTCTTTTTACAGCAAACCTTCTTTTATACGTGTTTGATTGAATATGATGGAGAAAGAATATTTTGCGTGATTAAGTAATTATCTCTGGTTTTTAAACAGCCTGAGTTGTCTAAAGCATATCTGGCTCAGATGGGGTTTCAATATAGGTGGATGCAGGTGTAAGCTCTGCTGAAAAACAAATTTTCTTTATTAAGACTTTCAAATACGCAGACTGAAAGACATGACTTACTGTTAAACAAAACATAAAAAGACAGATGTCGGCTCTTTACCCACTAAATATGAAACACACGCACACACATATATATATAATCATAAAATACAGCTGACAAAGAAATTTTAAGTTTTTTTAGCATCTTTGTTTTTTCATTTTGTAGGAGTAAGGAAGTATTAAAATTTTCCATAATTTTTATTATCCCAAGTGCTTTTAGCTAATGTAAATTTTAGATTCTCTGACCTATCCTATCCCAAATACCTATACCTATATACCAGCTATCAAAAAACCCTCAATCACATAATTTTTTCTTGCAGACCCAACAATTACAGCTTCACAGTAACAAATGCATTTCTTCATATCTTAAAAGCAACAAATTCCACAGGTAGTACACTAGCTTTTCTTGATGTTGAAAATCTTTACTAATGTCCTAGTTGAAGAAACAACATAATTAGTGACTGCTTCGACAAACACCTGTCAATTCTATTTTCAAGAATTCAACCAACAACTCTTTGGAAACTACTCTTTGCCTTTACCACAAAAGCCTCATTTTATGATCCTAACGATAGCACCTACATCCAAACCAATTGTGTCAACATGGAAAAATCCATTAGGTTCTGTTTTCTCTAACTTTTAAATGTCTTGCATTGAAAACAAAGTGTTTAAAACAAATGATAAACCACAAATGTTCACAAGGTACTTTGAAATTTTTATTTTGATAGAAAACAAAGACAATTATAAGTCTAATATCAAATTTTGAAAAAAGCTCAATGCTAAAATTTACATATGAACTCATGGTTAATAGCAAAATCTCATTTCTTGACGTTGATATTGAACTAAAATCCAAGGTATTTACCACTTATTCATATAAAAAAAAAACCACCAGTACAAACTCTTGTTTCCTAAATTATGTTAGCCAATTCCCAGAAAGATATAAAATATTAGTGATAACAAACTTCTTAAATAGAGCACATTAAAATTCCTCTTCCCAAAGAATATTTCTGAGTAAACCAAAACACATAAAACAGACATTAATCAATAATAATTTTCCCAAATACTCCATTGGTAAAAAAAAAATAAAATTATTCTCACAAAAATACATTACACCAATAATAAGAATACTACACAAGACATCAACATATTTTACTGCAACCAGATGTACAATAATTATAAACAGGGGAAATTCACTATGTGAAGAGTCATTAAAAATAACATTTATGTCATAATTTTTGAAAAACAAAACATTTATAATATATTACAGAAAATTGCAAACAACAAACCTTGTTGTCATTAATCAAAACAACCCCATCAAATCTAAATTAGTGATGACCAATAAAGTGTATCAATTTTACTGCCCAGTACAAGACAGTGTTTCTTTTTAAAAATCATTTACTTATATTGGACATATTGCCACTTTTTTGAGCAGATGCCTAATGTGTCGCTTATCTGACCAGAGTGCTATAAAAAATATCTATCAGCCCATAATTTATAAAAACCTTAAAAAAAGATTCTGATTGAAAACACTAGAATTCTATATAAATTACATTATCAGAAACATTTAAAGAGGCTCTCATATATCAAACATTTCTCTTCTATTTAACAGTGGTAATGAAGTGTTAAAAGTTCTTTCTTTTTTTTTTTTTAATAGAAAGATGCTCATGCAAATTCCAGCCATGCACAATATGTGAAGGCTTGGATAGGATGTTTCTATTCAAAACAACACAAAAATAAATTACAATGTAACAGTCAAATCATGAGGAAAAATTAACACCACCAGAGATAAAACATCTCTGAAAATGGCGATAGAAGTGACCAAAAGCACTTGGGACAATAAAAATTTATGAAAAATATTTGTATTCTCTTATTCCTACAAAACATAAGGACGGTGTAAAAGCTTAATAAAAACTTAATTAAATCTCCCTTGTCAACTGTATTTAATGAAAGATGTTTAAAAGAAAGATTGCTGCCCAAATATGTAAATACTGCATCTAGTGAAGTTTCAACTCAAGAATCAAGAATTCTGTTCTTGGTATCAGACAACTCTTTGATTGGTGTGGTAGAACTGTGAATGAAAAACCCAAGAGAAGACATTCTCATATAAAGCCTGTAACTCCAATTGTCTCCATTGATGTAGTCTGTCTTTTTGGTTATATTTTATTGTTCAAAGAGTGGGATTGGTCCCAAGCAAGGCTTTATTTTATTTTAAAAAGCTTCAAGCATTGCTTGTTGATATCATCACGAGAGGATCTGTATGTTTAAAGCACAATGACCTGGGTTATAACTGAAAAAGGAACTTGCTTTAACAATATGTCAGAATGTGTGGGCCCTTGGCCGGGCTTAGAAGCTACATTTGGACTGGTGAAACATTGGGGTGGTGTAATGTTAGATGATGACTCCGCTTGGAAATGACAAAGCATCCATCATATATGTTTGTGTATGCACACACACAGTCTCTCAGTAACTGCTTTGTTTTATCTAAGTATAAAATAAATACTTACTGGAAATGACATATTTATTTGCTAAATGAAAGCTAGTTTATTCTGTGTAGGTGTTTTCTTTTTTGTTCAAGGCTGTCAATTTTATGAAATGTCCTGAATTTAATTTAAGTCTTAACTTGATATCCTCATTGTGAGTTTGAAGCTATAAAATGGGTGATAGGGCTAGTTTGATAGATAAAAAGAAGGCTTAATAACTTTGAGTTTGCAAAAGGTAAAATAATGGAAATTGCAAAATGATTGGCAGGTAGCACTGAACTGTGAAGAAATTTGAAGATCCTGAACAAATCTGATATAAGTTTGATAAGGAAATATTGAAAACTATATCTTGCCATATCAAGAGGGAAATTATAAAAACCCGTCTTTGTCAAGTTATGACGTTTATGTATTGCAGTTATGAAGGAGTATCAGAAAGCATAAGATGTTGAGTTTTAAATAAAGTGATTAAACTTTTATATGCCGTGTCAATCATGGCCTTCCACACCTCTCTATCCCTTAACACTCTTTCTCCTCTTACCTCTTTCAAACTCTGCTCTGCCATCCATTTGCTCAAACCCACCAAGTATGTTACACATTGCTTTCCTCTGTCTTTTTTCTCTCTCTCTTCTGTCTTGTGAGTATCAGATTCTCCAAGCCCTCCAACTTTTCTCAATTCATGTCCCAGAAACTTTAGCTGTGTTTTCCTGATGCTAAGTATCAGTTTCCTTTTCATTTGCATCTTCTCTATAACCTCATCATTGCTAATATGTTCAGTCCATGGTATCATTGGCATCTTTCTGGAAAATCACATTTCAGCTGCTTCAAGTCTTTCTTTCATTTTTGCTGCCAGGAGACGAGGAGACATCATATAACAATCCAGTACTCTCTTTTTTTTGTTTTTTAACGAAATTTGTCTGCTGTCACTCAATATTCTACTGAGCTTTTGAATGCATCATTAGCCATGCCAATACAACTTCGGATCTCAGTGTCACACTTTCCATGCTCTGTTAAAACACTTACCAGGTATTTAAATTTCTGTATCTGCTTGATTTTAGTATCTCTGAACTGTAATTGGCATTTTGGGCTACTCCTGATGACTATGCATTCAGTTTTCTCGTAGTTTATGTTTAGTCCTTTTTCACTTTCTTTAGCTATTTTCTGTAGGAGGTTTTGTAGTTTCCTTTTGGTGTCTGCAATCAGTACTGCATTTTCTGTGTATCTTATATCGTTCAGATTGTGGCCGCGAATGACAAATCCTGCATGACTTCTAGTTTTCTTGAAATTGCCTCACTGTATAGGTTAACTAGGTCTGGCAAGAAGACACATCCTTGTCTTACATTTTTTTTTATATTTGTATATCCGCTGAACTTATTTCCTGTTCATATGTAAACAGTTTGCTTCCAGTATAGATTCTTGATTATTTTAATATCTTTCTCAAATATATCAAGGTTGCTAAGCATTTCTATCAAGTCTTTGTGGCGTACTTTGTTGAATGCCTTTGCATAATCTATAAAACACAGGTACACTTCCTTCTGCATTTTCTGATAACATTCTGAGCATAAATATTGCATTTATTGTTTCAGTTTCCTTGATAAAACCACATTGTTCTTGCCCTACCTCTGGCCTGATTCTACTGTGCTCTATTTGGCAGAATTCGGATGATTTTGTTATGTGACTCATTAATCTGATTGTTTGGAGTCCACATTCTTTTGTGGCTGGCTTCTTAGGCAGTGCTATGAAAATTGATCTGCTTAGGTCTTCTGATATATTTGCCAATATTGTAGATTTTTTTAATTATCTCTGTAATTTTGTCTACACTAAAATTATGTCTTCTTTAAAAGATATCCATAAGGAAAATCCAATGAAATAGGCAATAGCAGGCTGAAAATTTTTAACTATTCTTTTTACCAGTGACTGTTGTGCTACTTTCAATGAGCCAGATGGATAGAACAAAGCTTGAGGTGCTAAAGGTGGAAATTGGTATAACAAGTCGAAATGTCATATAGGCAGAAGTGGTGTGATCAGTGCCATTATGAGCGGGGGGAAATAAATAAGTGTTAAGATGACAACTCAAATACACATTGATTATTTCTAAGACGCATATGAAGCCACGGTTAAAAGAAGAATCCAAATGCTTTCAGAAACCATAAAAATGTGCCATCACATTCAGAAAAGAGAAGTTGTAAATACCTGAATAAAATGGCTTTTAAAAATATTCATTTGATGAGGTAACCAGCTTGTTCATTTGACTGATTTCAAAGCTTATAGAACATTTCTAAGTCAAAGGTTCACATTACATTTGTAAACAGTGATTTAGCATCAATGATGAACCTTGAAATGCTATTCTAGATGATGTGAAGTTGGATTCATATTAAGAAATATAAAAACTCATAAAATCAATAGATTTTAAAACTTTTAAAATTAGTTTCAAGAGATTGAACTTAGATTTTGCATTAATGTTGTCTTTGCCATTATTATAATGACATGTTTAAATTTTATGTACAAAGTATTTATCTTTGTGCTCATTTTGTAATTATAATTTTTAATTACAACATAATGTTTCTTTGAATTATAGTAAACTGGCTAATATGGTGAAAATCTGGTAAGATTTTTAAAACTATTGCCACATTATAAAAGTGACATGTCTATTATAATTTATACATGTGAAATATCTTGCGTGTTTATAGTGCAAATGTTTGTGTGAATCTCCTCAACAGCTTTCTAGAAATTAGTAAAAATTAAAAGTGGCTAACAATAAGAGATATATATATATGTGTGTGTGTGTGTATGTATATATATATATATATATATATATATATATAATTTACACAGCTTCAAACCTGGTGTTGCTCGGGTGTAATGAAAACTTTAAAACTAATCCATGGTCCTGGAGCTCAGACTCTTTGGATGTTGGCACAAAAGACTAAAAAACAATAGTTGTTTCTAGTTAAAGTGAAACCGTGGACTGAAAGAAAAATGAATGGATGTAAGTCAAATTTTGATTTCCTGGTATCGATATCAAATAAGTTTTTTTTCGTTGTAAACTGAATTTTGAAGGCTAAATAAGTCCTCTGAGTAAATGGTATCATGGCTGAGACTAAGAACTACAATTATACCTACTTAGAGCCAAACCCGAAACAAAAACTAAAATAAAAGGGCTGAAAAGATACATACAGGCAGATAAACACACACACAGAGAAACATCTTGCCTTTTATATATATATATATATATTGATTTTCTGCACTATTGTAAGAACTACAACCTTGAAACTTCTGAATATCGTTTCTTATGTCTTTGTCTATGAGTGTATCAAATTTGATTAAAATCGGACCACTCCTTTTTTTCGATTTTCGATATTTATCAGGGGTACCTCGACACAAAACCTAGCTAAGAACACTCGCAGATGCTTATAGTACAACTGTGTAAATTTTCAAGAAAATCTGTTCAGCCGTTTCAGAGTCTATAGGTAACGGGGACACACACACATACAGACGAATTTCCATTTATAAATAAGTTTAAATAAACATTTTTTCATAAGCCTCTTTGTGCATTAATTTTTTGAAATGCATCTCTTTTGTAATTTTTCAAATCGCCATCACTTTTTGTTTTTTTGCTATAAACTTTGTCCCAAAAGAAGAAAATATTGGGGTCAAGTCAAGTGAATGTGCTGACCAATCAAATGGCCCACTTTGACGATTCTATTTTTCAGGAAATGTTTCATCAATGTACTCATGAATAATGTGGAGGGGGACACATCTTGCTGGAAATACAATTTTTTTTTTTTTTTTTTTAATCATATCACCTCAAGCAAGGCGGTAACGCCACTGATGAGCAGGGGGCTACGTAAGAGTGAAAAGATTGGAAAAGAGAAAGCCGGAAACCACATCCTAAACAGGGAACAAGGGATGAGCCTCTTCACCTGTTCAGTAGACATGGGTGGAGTGTAAACCGGGTGATAGTTTAGTCTATCTACTCCAATTGAGAAAAAAAAAAAAGTGAAAAGATTGGAAAAGAGAAAGCCGGAAACAAGGGATGAGCCTCTTCACCTGTTCAATAGATATGGATATTGATACACAAACCTTTTCCACCTACTTTTGGACCACCCTCTGTCTGTCTCTGTGTGTGTATATATATATATACTGATTTTAAAGTGGTATCTACAACTACTTTCATTGCTTAAAGGATAAAAAAAAAATGTTTCGCTTTCCTTCATGGACATTATTGATATAACAAATTATGGGTTAAATCCTGGAAAAAAAAAAATGCCTCTTTATAAATTTAAGTATTTTTTTTGTTTTATTTTTTATCTTGAACGTTTCCTAGATATTTCAACAACTACTTTTATCTCAACTGATTCTGACCTTTTATCTGTATGAAATATGGCAGAAAGGGATAAAATTATAGATTTTATTTCAAACTTTCCTTTTTTTTTTATTTAGTTATGAAGATGTCAGCAACTTTTGAAACAAACTTAAAATCTATGGATTTGAATTACAAGGAATACTCGCTGATAAAATTCAATGTGATCAGTGTCCTGATCAGAAGTTGTACACATAACATATTGACTTGGAATTTCTTGTTTGCACTTTACTTGAGATCTGTGTTGCAAGTTCAGCAAACTGTGATTGGAGAAATTGTAGCAATAACAGCAGTATTTTAAATTCTCTAAAGCAAATCACGTGGTTAATTTTTCTCTTTCTCTCATCAAATCCGAAAGGACTTTCTTTTGTGGAATGTTAAATTCCTGAAAACCATATTAAATTTTTTTTAATTTTTTATATATATATAATCTTTAGCTAGTGAAAATATGAACATTGTTCCTCCTTATCTCTTGCTTATAAAGAGGTGACAACTTCAGTTTGGAATTTTGATAATGCAAAAAATTTTTTTTTCTTTTCTTCTTAGTCAATTTTGTCAAATTCATTTATTCCCAAATGACTTGGCAGAAGTGGAGCTGAATAACTATTTTACATATTTCTGAGTTAATCATGAGGAATCATATTCAAATCTTTATATTTTTTAATTTTCTATTAAAAATTGAAACTTCACAGTAAAAATAAAATTGGCAGCATATCTCTATAGCATATAAGCTTTGCTATAAGATGTAAACTTATTCAGTCTTGTCATCTTTTCTTTTGTTTGCTAGTAATTGTAGTTTAACACTGTGTCTTTGAATACTTTGGATATATTCAAATTAACATCTGACATTACTATAATACAGACAATAATGTATGATATTCATAATATTCATTATTATTTAAATTTTTTTAAATCAATTCTAATAGCTGTACTATATTTGTTTTAGAAAATATTCCATAAACTTGGGCATGTTCTTTATATTGATTCATGATTTTAATTATTTTCTAGAATCGTCAGAAATTATATTGGTCTTGAAAGTTACTCATAACCATATTTATAATGTATCTGTAATACCTAGATATAAATCTTTCTGAGAGAGATTTTATTTTTAAATGAATATACAAAAATATCATACCTTGTAGATATATGCACTGGCAGTTATATGGATGCCACCAAAAAGGAATGTGCGAGGTTAATTTTGTCTTATTTTGTAATGCATATTTAGAAGAACACTATTTTTTCTAAATTATGGAAAAAATGATAAAAAACAAACAAAATTTTCAATTTTAGCCTGAAATAGCTTTATCTTGTCATTTTTATTTTTTGCATGCAAAATAATTATTCCAAAAGTACACTTCACTAACAGTATAGATAGGTATTTATTGATTTCTATTTTTTTTTTATTTTTGTCTGTTTTGCTTCAAGAAATGCATTTCACTTTTGCATTATAATGAACTCATTCAAAATAGGAAGGCCATTAAGATAGGGTCATTTTATTCATTTAAATTTTTCCCCTCCTTTCAGTTTTAGGGTAAAAGCAAAGAATGTGAATTTCTTTTCAATGATTGTTTAATACTATTTGGGAATGTAGAGGCAGCTGCTATTTAAACATTTTATTCTAAATATTTATTTTCTTTAAACTGAACAAAAACAACAATTTATAAAGCATTTCCTTTTTGCATTTGTTTTTTTGTTGTTTGTTTTTATTGAAAGAGGCTTTAAAAAAAAGCTATTTTAAAAAAAATTATTCTTGATTAACATTGTTGTAATCAACAATCTTGAATCAAATAATGAGAAGAAATTTTCAGGAAGCAAAAGATGTATAGAAAAAATATCAATTTTAATTTAAAAAATACAAAAAAAATTCCCCAATAGTGGTGAGGATAACACAAAAATGATTTGATAATGAAAGAAATTCAAAGAAAAATTAATTTTGCTTCTATTTTTGACAAGTAATATTAATTTGAATTTATTGGTTTATGCTAAAATTTGTTTTTATTTTGAGTTTTTTTAGTGTGTTGTATGAGCAATTTGTTAATAAATTAGCCATGACTTGGAGTTGAATCTCTAATCAAATTGCAGACCAAAAGTTCAAGTTTCTGTGATATTAAAATAACTGAACTACTCATTATAGTTGCTTGTGAATCTAAGCTAATTCAACTTAATATTCTTTTTTAATATTATCAAACCACTTACCTGATTGTAGCGTTTGAAAATATCTTTCATTAACTGATACTAAAAGTAATGATGCACAGTGTTCTCTTAACTGCTTTTGAGGCTAGCTTTTTTTTAATACTCTCTATCTCTATCTGTCTCTCTCTCTCTCTCTCTCTCTCTATATATATATATATATATATATATATATATATATATATAAGCTTGTTAAATATAAGAGACAATGAATGTCTATTATGTTTAATCATGAGCTGTTCTAAACATTGTATTTTGGTTTTAATTTCAGGTGAAAATAAAAACAAAAATTCTCCAACATTTGGATAATTTTTTATTAAGTTGGGTCTAAGCTTTCGGCTCACCATCAGTGACAATTTTATCTTGTGTCGACATAAAACTTTGCTAAGCAACAATAACAGTTACCAAAAATAGCAAACGCAGTTTGTAAATTTGTAATGTGGTTCTATGACGTCACACCACATGAGAATATGATTAAACATAATAGATATTCATTGTCTCTTATATTTAACAGTATATGTTTAGAAAATTACTTGTTTTTTGTATGATGCATTAAGTGTCCATAATGGTATTTGTGTCACTACACGTTTTGAGTCTAAAGTTGATTCTCTTCAGGCGTATAAACTTGTGACTTCACATATCAAGATCAGTTAGCTTTACTGCTGCCTCAATGCACTAAATATATATATATATATATATATATCCGGGAGAAAGAAATTGACCATTATTTTATTCAGGCTTGAAATTTGATAATATATTCAGAATTTTCAATCTCTTATCAAAAATGAAACAAACAATAGTCAACCAATAACTTCACGGTACCTCATATTCAAAGAGTGTAAGAATTATCAAACAATGAAAGTTATAAGTCTAAAGCTGTAATGAAACTATCATCAAAATTTAGAACTCCACTTTCAACTGTGAATTGCATGATTGTACGGGGAATTGATTTGTGAAAAATAATATGGCAGAACATGACTAGTATATCTAATAATCACAAGAAATATTTTTATCCCATAGTCAATACAGTCAAATAAAATCCACTTGAAATAATATTCAACTGAGAAAGTAATAGACAGTTGAGATGAGTAAAGCTTTTTTGAATTTTTGCATCTTTTCCAACAAGTCTTCACTTGTTCACAGTTCAGAAAGTGGACATATATAGGTTTAAAGACTGCCTACATTGATTTTAGCTGCATGTAGATTACTTCCTCTTCTATAAGCCCTGTCCCTTTAGGACGTGGGCGATCATGGCTTTCCATGTTTCCCTATCCCTGGTGGCTCTGAGCACGCCTTCTCCTGTTACACCATGCAACCCTCGCTCCGTCCACCTGATTAGGTTCTTCAAATATGTTATCCGATGCTTTCCCCTGTCTCTTTTCCCCTCTATCTGGCCTGTTAGTATCAGATTCTCCAAGCCCTCTTTCCTCATTGCATGTCCCAGGAACTTCAGCTGTCTCTTCCTGATGCTCAGTATTAGTTTCCCTTTTGTTTCCATCATTTCCAAGACCTCATCATTGCTCACATGCTTGATCCATGATATTCGCAGCATCCTTCTGTAGAACCACATTTCAGTTGCTTTAAGTTTTTCCTTCATCTTTGATGATACTGTCCAACATTCACTGCCATCCCTTGGGTTAAATGTTTGTATTATATAAATTCAGCTGATGACTGTCAGGCTATAGATTTATTGATCTGCCTTTATATTTGCCTTGAAAAAGATAATGAAAATTAGTGGAATTTTTTACTGAAGAATCTACAAATGTGTTCAAGAATGAGAATAAAATTTTAAAATATTTTTTTAATATGTTAATTTTATGACTTCTACAGTTATCATACATATAATTGTTATTTTTAGTCAATTTTTTTATAACTTTAAACAAAATAATAATGTTTATATTTAAATCAAGAATATTTGAAAATTTTTGTACATGTATTTTATATATATATATATATATATATGTGTGTGTTTATATTGTTTATATATATATATATATATATATATATAGTGATAATGATATATAAATTTTTATGTATGTATGACAAAGTAAAAAAGTTTGTCACATTTTGTCTTTTAAAATGACATAAGACTAAATTTATGTTGGTGCAACTACACATGTACACAAATGAGTGATGCAGGGAATTAAAATTATTTTATTTAGATTCTTTTTTGTTTCCATTACTTTGGTTATTGGCCATCCCACATTGTGATAACAGATGATCAGAAATATTGTAAGAGTCAGGGCACAAATTTACTGTGGATAACCTAAAAACATTTTTGACTTAATGAATTGTTTTGCCTTTGATCAGAGTAGCATTTTTTTATGTCAAAATTGTGGTCACTCATTATGATGAGCAACAAATGCATTTAATGTATTGTTTTGTAAAATGTACCTTTTGTGTTTGTAGAAATTTTTTAGATGCCTTGAGGTTTCTCTTCTGTATTATTTGTGGCAATTATGACCAGCAATAGAGTGAATTCCCCCTTCAAGTTTTAGCTTTATTTTTTTGTTTAGTATTGACTAAGCCTTTTATTGTTTTAGATGTAGTACTAACAAATTTTATATATATTTTAGATAAGTTTTTTTCAGTTGTAGCTATGATAGAGTTGGTAGAACAACATATATTTTGATTCATTGGGTTTGTCTGGAGGGGTCGTTTTTCTATTTTAGAATATTTTATGAACCTTTTGTTGCTCATTATTGAATATAAAATAATTAGGGTATTGAAGAAGCCTGAATGTTTTCAGTGTATTTCTCCTTTTCATGTAAATACTGAGAACTTCAAATTCTAAGTGCCAAGAAGTAGAATCTGATAATTATACTGGATTTTATTTTATGATTAGAATAGAAATTGGTTTTGTAGGTCGTTGTTCCACTGGACACTAAGTTTTAAGACATTGTTAACACAGTGTATAATATCTCAGAAAGGTAAAGAATTGTATTCTTCCATTTTGTATGTTCAACTTTTAGTTTATCTACAAGGTCAGTTAAATCAGTATCACAAGGATATATTAATACAGCATCATCAATATATCAGAAGTAAATTGATTGTTTGGATAAAATACTTTAGAAGGGGCCAGATCCAAGAAATTCTAAGATACAGGCCATCACTCCACTAAGAGGTGAAAAAAAATCATTAAATGTAAAATAGCATTGATTGGTCATGAGATGGCAAATTATTATTTTAGCTATTGGTAGGGAGACGTTTATCCTTGATTGTATTAAATGCTTTCTTAAGAGATTTAAACATTTTTTAAAAATAAAACAATGTAATTTAAAATTCCTAGCATACATCATTGTGCGCATATGTGGTCACACGAACATAATAAATTTAGTCTGAAGTTCTAAAAGACAAAATGTATCAAGCAAAACTTTTTTCCGCTTTGTCATACATTTTTTGCCCAACATTATATATATATATATATATATATATATATATATATATAGTCATCTGCAGACAGATCTGTTTCGCTGTATCACAGCTCATCAGTACGGTTAAACAGCCAATGGCTTTGTACCCATGATTGAAACCCGACCAAATTGGTGTCAGTTGGCGATTCTACCTCTGAGCTATGGGCGCTTGATAGGAGGCAGACATTTTAATGTGTATATTATCATTATACATGCCCAATAGCTGAGAGTGTTCTAATTCATTGCTGAATGAACGATGCGTAGATGCCAAAGTAGCTACTGTTTTTTAAAGTCTATCATTCTTCTAGAGTGATCAATCAGGATGTGAGAGCGTAAATATATATATATATATATATATATATATATATATATATAAAGGAATTAATGAATTTTATTTTTAATCTTACATTTACATCAATTTAAATGTTTTCACTGTCTAAATTCAGCTGATAACTTAAACATGGGTATGCATTGAAATAACATTTCCCATGTGGCCACCTATCTAAGTACTGACCAGGCTTAACACTGTTTAACTTTAGTGATCAAGCAAGAATCAGTCTTTTCAACATGATTTGATTATAAATTGATCAAGAACTGTGAGCATTAAGGGAGAAAATCCTGACAGAACAATTCACATTTGGAATGCATGGAAGTCGTAAAAGATGGTGTTGTTGTTTTGGATCACATTGCACATCTACTTTGCAGATGAATGTCACTGGTAATAAAAAGGAAATACCATCTGTAAAAATGAAACACAACTTTTAGTAGTCATTGTGACCACTAATTGTACAAAGTCATTTGAAAATGTAACTATTCAACAATGTTTTATTAATGACAAGCTTTCAGACTAGTATATAGTGTGTATGAATATATATATATATGGTCATTCAATAAATAAGGTGAATTTTTCGGTATAAGGACTTCTAATACAGATAGAAGCTTACTTTTTTTTTATTTTTTAACGTAGTCTCTTAGCAGTGTCACACACTTTTTCCATCTGTGCACAAGCTTCCGTATTCCCTCAGCATAAAAATCTTTGGACTGATGTCTCAGCCAATCGCTCACAGCACTTTTGACTTCATTGTCACTTTCAAACTTTGTGCCTCTCGTGAATGCTATCAAGGTGAAAGTTTGAACAAGCAAGGTTCCTGGCTGTAAGGGGGATGAGGAGCAGTTCCCAGCCCAGCTCGTTGATTGTCTGCACTGTTTGGGTTGCTATGTGAGTTGACCTTCGAGTAGGCAAGATCATCATGGACAATTTTGTGTGCTGTCCCAACAGATAGGCTCAAAGTCCTTGCAATGTCATCTACTGTCACCCTTCTGTCAGACTGAATGAGATCATTGACTGATTTGATCACCTCAGGAGACCTCACTTCTGTAGGCCTCCTAGGCCTGTCTTCATCCTCAACACTGCTCTGTCCTTCTTTAAACAATTTAGCCCACTTGTAGACATTTTTTTGGCTGAAACATGTAACACCATGCACAGTTGACATTTTCCTATAAATTTCAACTAGTTTGCACCCTTCAGCAACCAAAAACTTGATAACTGACTTCTGTTCAATCCTGGAGCATGCTACTTGCTCTGCCATCTTTGTTAATCTCCAAAACTCTCAAAGTTTTTTTCAATCTGCAAAAAAAATGAAATCCCTTTGAAAAAGAAGCAAAGGAAAATTTTTTTTAAAAAAGTGAGCTTCTATCTGTATTAGTTCTTATACTGAAAAATTCACCTTATTTATTGAATGACCCTTGTATAAAAATTCCGACTTCTACATTTTGTTGAATAGGCATTTCAGCAAGGAAATTCTCACTTCTTCAGCAATGATCAAAAACAAAATTTTATTAATTTAAATATGGTACAAAAATCTGGTTTTGGGGATTTTACCGATATGTTTTTTTTTTTGGGGGGGGGGGGGTAAATTTTTTTTTTTTCTATCTTTTTATAGCAGATACTTCTTTTGAAGTAAGGAAAATGTTGGATTATAAATAAATCCCTGATTTCTTTAGAAATATATATATATATATATACTCACACATCTATATTCCTGTTCTTTTATCCTAACACACATTCTTATATATGTATGTATGCTTACAAAACAATACATAAGAATATTCATACTGATATATACAGGCCATTGTTATTATAGGATAACATATAATAGTGGACATCATCTGTAGAGTTGATGAATGCTGTTAATTTGTTCTTATGTACTCACAGAAGCCCTACTGAATAGAGCTAATCATATATCTGATGTATAAACTACCCAATGAGTGTTAAATAAAAACAACACTACTAGTTATATATATATATATATATATATATATATGTCTCCAAAAAAAAATTGACCTAGTATTTCCATGACTAAGGGAATGCCTTATTTCTTAGTTTGTATCAAATAATTTTTGGCCTCATTTTCTGCAAATGGAGAGAAGCTTGTTTATGACAAGACAAAGAACGTTTAACTTCCTCTCAGTTACAAACTTTGTATGCAAGGTTCTTCTCCACCTATTTAATATTGTCAATCAATTGAGTCCCTTCGCTATCACCTCTTTTAAAAAATCTTAAAATGCTTGAAACAAAAAATATATTCTTTAAAGGGAATTTAGATTTGTGGCCTTAAACTTTTAACCTGAATTCCCCCTACCAAATTTAATTTTAAAAATTGCTGTGCAAGCATCTTTAATTAGCAATATTTTTTTATGTTCATTACTTTCAACCTTTTTTTTTCTTCCTTTTTTAATTTATATCTGCCTGAATGAATTTCACTCATCTGCTTCCTTTTCTAAAAGGAGGAGTCAGCCTGAAAATTATCACATTCCTCCTTAATTATGTGCCCTTGTGCTTTTTTTTATTTTTTTCATGTTGCTTGAGGTTGTTTGTTATTCCCAGGGTGGCTGTTAGTCTGACCTCCCACCCAATTCTCTCTTTTTCTCTCTCTCTCTCTCTCTCTCTCTCTCTAAACTTTTTAGTTTATTTGTTTATTTTGCAATCCTGGTTTTTCAGCCTGGAGAAATGAAGTAATGAAGAGATTTTCACCTCATTGTGGAAGTTGTGCATATATAGAATTTAAAACAGTTGCCTCAGTATGTTGCTAGATAGGTATTTGATGGACTGTCATCTTTGGCACAAGATTACATTTTCTAATGGGTTGAGCAAGGACTAAGTGCATGAGCAAACAAAAACCATACATTGACTCCTTTACAATCTAGTAGAAAAATGGCAGGGGTCAACAGTAAATACAAAAAACAAGAGTTCAGATACTAATTTATCATCCTATTTTCCTGATAATCATTCTTAGCCTCTGTTGTTAATTACTTTGATAAACATTACTTCTATTAAATTCTAGCTCAATTATTTTTTTCAATCAAATATAAATGCTAATTTGATTTCCATGTTTCTTTTATATTTTGTAATTACTGAATTTTTTGTGTTGTTAATATCTTAAGTTCAATTCTTTATTTACAATTCATTGTTTTTTATAGTTTTTTTCTTAATATCTAAAATTTCTTGATGCATTTATGTAGATATGGTTGTCATATACATATTCATGGATTAGCTGACAGAACTGTACAGATGTGTTTTGCTAACTTTAGAGTGAGTGTTTATAGCCTTATTAATGAAGAAGGCACCCCCTACTACAAATGATGGCTAAATCAAGACATTGATTGAGGATAATCCACATTACACAATGTGAGAATTGGCAGAAACACTAAATTTATCAAAATTCAATATCCATGAGCACTTAATGAAGCTTGAGTACTCAAATCACTGATATTTGGGAAGCACATGATATGAGTAAAAAGAATCTTTTGGTTCACATCTGTCTGTGATTTGCTGTATAAATGCAATGAAAATTCACCATTTTTTTAAAGTCAATTGTAATGGGTGATGAGAAATAGATCATTTACAACAATATTCATCAAAAAAGATCTTGGGATAGGTGACATGAGCCAACTTTAGCCACCCCAAAAGCAGGTCTTTATCTGAAGTCATGCTGTGCATCTGGTGGGATTGGAAAGGAATTCTGTATTATGAGCTTTTTCCAAGTAACCAGTCAATTGATTCTGAAAAATAGCAAACTACCCAGAATTGGTGAACAAGAAAGGATAATACCGGACCTTACATTTCTTTGGCTCAGGCAAAAGTTATTACAGCCTGGATGGGATATGTTGCCCCACCCGTCATATTCACCAGACATTGCTCCTTCAGATTTTCATTTATTCAGATCCTTGCAAAATAATCTCAATGGTAAAAATTTTAATTCTTTCGATGACATAATAAAATTCCTTAATGTATTCTTTGCCAAGAAACTACTGAAATTCTTGGAAAACGGAATCTTTAAGTTGAAGGAAAATAGAGAAATGTTGTGCAACAAAAATGGCATAATTTTGTTTTGTATTTTAATTTCCTTAAAAATTGGCATGAACTTTCGGGACAATTCAATATTTTTGAGACAAATTGTAAATTTATATGATTTACAGATAAATGACAAACTTTCTATTCTGTTGTCAATATTTTACTTTCTAATGAGAAATATGATTCTAAAATCTATTTTAATATACGTGAGATTGTAAAAATTATACTCGTGTTGAAAAACCTTCCTCAAAAACTATCGAAAAAAGGGGAAAAAATGGTTTTAGAAAAAAAAGAAAGTACATGAACGTCAGTCAAAAGAGTTCGGACTGAGATCAGCACGAAGCCCAAAGAAAAAACCCCGATACGAGTAATCAACTAACAAAAAATGCTGGCTAGCTTTTCTTGACGATCCGTTTAGGTGAAACCTAGTAGGACCATCTGGCTCATTAGGTGTTTATTTATTTATTTTGCTCTATCTCTGTATTCAGCATTTTTTGTTAGTTGATTACTTGTATCGGGGTTTTTTCTTTGGGCTTTGCGCTGATCTCAGTCCAAACTCTTTTGACTGACGTTCATGTACTTTTTTTTATTTTTATTTTTTTTAACCATTTTTTCCCTTCTTTCGATAGTTTTTGAGGAAGGTTTTTCAGCACGAGTATAATTTTTACAATCTCACGTATATATAAAATAGATAGATTTTAGAATCATATTCCTCATTAGAAAGTAAAATTAGGTGTTTATTTATTTTATATATACTGTCACCTGCACTACCTTCCAGTTATTTTTTTTTTTTTTTTGTTGCTTAGACAATCAATATGACAAAATAAAACTAAACCAATTTTAAAAAGAGTATATAGGTTTACCTATTATCCAGTTCACACTCCTCTCCCATCTTTTTAACAAAAATAAATGTTTATCCTTTGCTTCCTGTTTAGGATTGGGTTTCCAGTTTCTTCTAAAATCTACTTCAACTCTATACTTCTGATGTATCTGCTTAAGCTCTGAAATTTTATTTATTATTCATTTATTTTTTTCCTCAATGGGAGTAGGTAGATTCAACTATCATTTGGTTTACACTCCTCCTCAGTCCTTTGAACAGGATTAGAGGTTTATCCCTTGTTTCCTGTTTAGCATTGGGTTTTCAGTTCCTTCTAAAGCCCTTTTTTTTCTCTCTCTCAATAGCTCCTTGCATCTTAGTGACATTATAGCCTATCTTGAGATGAATTGATTTAAAAATGTTTATCATTAGTTTTATTTTATTATTTGCTTAATTTTCTTTTTTTTTTTTTTTATGTTATCTTTTTTGTTTCCATTTGTGTCAGACTGGGTCTAAAAATATTGGTTGCCAGCAGACAAAAGAGGCCCACCCACAACTACAATGCTATCACTTCATCTTTATAATGAATATATAAAACTTTCAAAAATATATCTGAAAAAAATTTAACTTTTTATGAAAAAAAAAATGTATTTCTTAGTAATTACAGAGTTCATGTAGTGTACATATTACTGGCAGTAGATACCAAATGTCAATACAAAATGTTATATATTTTTTTATTTATTTATTTTTTAATCTTCAGTAATTGTTTGACATTTTTAAATAGTTTATTGCATAATTTACACATTAAAAGATAGTTCAAAAGCAAAATAGGGTATTGTATGCAGTCCTCTATATTAAGAGCAAATGTTTGCATTCATTAGATGATTGTGCAAATCTGCCAATAATTGCTTTTGCATCCAATTCATCTAACAATTCCTTTTTAATGATAAGCGACATGATTCAAAATTCTCTTCAGTGAATTTCTTAACCTTCTTTATCATCTTTAGCTTTGAAAATGTCCGTCTCGCATTAGACTTGAGGAACTGAAAATGTGCAGATGGTTTATAAAGTTCTTATTCTTTTTTATTATTAATTAGTTGTCTATGTTTGGTTCTTTATTGTATTTTATGTGATATGGGGGGGGGGGACACTTGCCACCAGACAAGCTGACACCTTAGACCGCCACAGGAAATGATTCTGAGTAAATAATTCCTAAGAATAGTTTGTCATTTTTCCATGTTGCCTTCAATCTTTACAATTTACAAGATACTGAGACTATTTCGGTATTGAACTAAATGATGAAAGGAAACACTTTTCATCATTATTTTATAGAAACCTTAGCAGTTATTTCTTTTTAAATGTTAAAATTTCAAATATTTATTTAAACAAATATTTATAAATAAAAGATATTAATACATTTTATGGAGTTGTAAATTCTTACTATTTGTCTATGAGGTAATATTTAAATTTTTATATTGTTCAGACTATTGTCTTCATCTTTGTTGCCTTTTTTACATTTTGGCCATTGTACACTCTGGCCTTTTTCAGGTGTTAGGAATTTTGAACCAAACCCTTTATTTTGATCACTGGGGTATATCATTCCCATTCCATGTGCAATGCCACTTCTGGTAGTCATGTAGTTATCTCTCTTTAACTTATTCTCTAAATTATTTGTTCACCACTGCTGTAGCCTGATATTAGACACACAACTCTTTGGGTCAAGTCACTGGAACTAACCAATGTCTAGGTCCTGGGTATGACCATAAACTGCATCCAGCAGCAAGGCCTTTGATTGGGAGGTTGTGAGGAGCATGGAACCACCTCTTAATTGTTGTTGTTTCCAGGTCCACCGTAACCCCGAGTGGTAGCACTTAACAAGGTCCTAGCTATGAGTAAATAGTTAACCCCCAAACTGAGGTCAAAATGCTATGAAAGTATTTACCAACAAATCTTTTTTCAATGAAAAATATTACCAACAAAACGTTTTTGAAGGAAAGATGTTACCAATGAAAATACGTTTTTGAAGTAAAAACGTTAACACCAAAAATACGTGAAGGAAAAAAAATATTACCAGCAGCACATCTGACTCTCAACGAAACCCACTTTACAAAGAAAGTATATTCTATTCATACATATCTATTGTAAAAATCTCGTTGGCATTAAATGACCCATTGAGGTTGATATGTCATTAAACAAACCAAACCTAACCAGTGTCTATATCCACTAGGCCGTGTCCTTGAGAGTTAAATAGAAGCACGAATGAAATTTTAAAATTATTACTTTCTTTATAGAAGTTAGTGTTTAAACTCAAAACTAGAAACATTGTAACTCCATAAGCTTATCTCTTTGGAGATTAAAATAAATAAAAGTATTTTTGAAATGAATGAATACAACAAAGGTATTGTGAAATTAACAGATACAAGTAATATCACTTTCACCATTTTTTGTTGATACCGTAAGATATTTCTATCAGTTGTGCTTTCTTTAGTATTTAAGAAAAATTACTATATTTTCTTCAATATTCTAGGTTTATTTCTCTTTTTGTTTATTTTTGATTGATCAACTCTTGCAAGGTCAAAGTGTTGCTGGTTTATATGATCTCATCTTTCATTTGAAAGAAAAGGAACTTTCCTCCAAAATATAGACATGAAGTAATTCTAACAATAATTGTAGAATATAGTAATAAGCATTTACCAAAAGAATATATATTGTGAATATACGTAACTATTAAATATTTTAATTTAAAAAGTTTCATTAATTCAGAAAATAAAACCTCATAAAAATTAATATCTGGATTAAAATAATCAAAATTACAAAATTTTTCAATTATTAATTATGCTCATGGCTAGCATGTAAAATGTATCCTATATGCTAATTTAGGAAGAATTTAAAAAAATACTTTTGTAGAGAATATTAAAAATAAACAACATTCTTTATCACTCTCTTTATACTCTAACAATTACTGTCATATTCCACCAATAAAGGTTTTTACTCTATTTTCAATAAATTAAAACAATTTTATTGTAAAAAGAAAGCCTTTAGATTTAAATGCAAATTGTAAATAACATATTTTTTTCCTACAATTTTTAATGTAAAATAATGAAAAATTGACTTTATATTAATTTATATTTTATTAATTATATGTACATCAGTAAAATAAATTTTAAATAATTTAAAATTATATTACTTAACTGATATATTAAAAACACATTTAACACCAGACCTGTATTTAATTATTCAACTGGAGTTGAAAAAGTGTAGGTTGTCAAAGAAATATTTATAGAAAATCAAAAAGAAAGTAATTCTGATTTGTTATGACATTCTATTATTCATATCCATATTAGAATATTTTTTTTGTATTCAATAGTTATATATTCTGTTCTCAATTGGCTTAGCACACTCTTGAGTTAAAAGAAAAAGTATATCAAATTTCAAATCAATCCATCCAGTAGTTTTGCTTTATTATCTCTTTCTATAGTTTTCTTTAAGAGATAAATACAATTCAGTACAATTGTTAAATTTTGTTTATTTTTTCTACATATCAATCTACAAACATCACAAATTTTGTTTGGATAATTGAACTATTTCCTGGTATTCTCAGTATTTTAGCCATAATGCCACAGCTAATCGATTCTTCACCCTTCAGTGTGACTAGAGCATCAAGAATACAAAGTTCAATTGTTCAAAATTAAAATTAGAAATGTTTGTTGATGGGTTTACTGTTATACAAAGTATTAAGTGTTCTTGCTGTTAGCATGATTCAGTTAATTCATTCTTCATTGTGGTAACAACACAAAGGAGACATTGTTCAAACATAGTTTGGAATTTTAATAACTCTTCTCAAAATTATAGACACTGTATGTACACACATTGCTCTTTTCAACTGAACTTTATATTGAAGAGAATTTCTTCAGAACTTTGCAAAAGAATAGGCCAGTTGACTGAAAAGATTGTAAGAATAGATATAAACTAGCAATTAAAATTCTAAAAGTAAACCAAATGCTGCAAGCCCAACCAGCTAACTCTTCAAGATTGTAAGGAATTAACTATACGCTGTATCTTGATGAATAAACATGTCTTCCCATTTTCTTCTCAACTCGGCTTATTACCTTGTACAAGAAACACTTCAAATATAGGCATATTTTTCTAGTTTTAGCATTACCAGATTTTTAACAGATTTGAGTATTTAAGTGAAAGGGATCATTTTATTAATACTAAATCATTTTATATTTTTAGATTAAAATATAGCTATGAAGTTTCTTATTTGATTCTTTACAAACTTAATTACTATACTAAAGAGATCCGCTAAGAATTTAACAATGAATATTCAAAGAAATATATTTCATATAAAACGAAATAACATATCAGACCAAGTTTCTTGTATGCAAAGGAAAAATGACTTTTATAGGATTTCATAAAATTTGGGAAATAGCTGAGAGCTTTTCTCTCCAACTTTATCAAAGACGGGAGAGGAAGGAAGTTTGCTTCCATTAAAATTCTCCTATATTTCCATCTTATTATTTTCGGGTTTGATTTATAAAACATTCTTGTACATGCAAGTTTAGAACATCTACACAAAAATCACTTTGTGTCGTAGTACGCCCCTTGTAATTCTAATATCAACATTTATCTTCATATGTGAAGATCTCCAAAACAGATCACAGTAGACACATAGCCTCAACAACTCTTTTTTTTTTTTTTTTTTTTTTTCAACTTAATAATTTCTTTATCACTTTTTTTGTTTCCTCTCTCTCTCTCTCTCTCATATGTACCATGGAAGTGATATTTCTGGCTATAATCTTGCATCAATATCTTTTTGTATGAAGTATGAATTTCATTTTTGGTCTGTTTTGTCAATGTATGATACATTTCTTTTGTATACCAAACAAAAGAAAATATCAGTCTTTTTTTCTATTGAATAAAAATATTTTTATCATGTGAGGCTCATGAATTTTGCATTGATGTTAAATGCTTGCAATACTACTGTACTTTAGGCTTCATTGCCTTTTTCAATAATTTCACTTCAAACAAGGCAATAAAGCCACTAAGCTGAAAGTGGGTACTGGGTGTAAGAGAATGAGAAATAAAATCATTATTAAAGATCGAGAACAATAAAAGAATAGGAATTATGAAGACAGGAGATAACAATTGACATTTCACTTAAATTTTTGAAGATCAAAGTTGACTAGAATACAAGAAACCAGAAGAGAGTTCTTCAAGTGAGAATTGTGAGAGAAAAAACTGCTAGCATTCTTCTTTTATGTGACGTGTCCCTTCAGGACATAGACAAACATGGCTCACTGTAGTCTCTTGTTCTTTTTGGCTTCAAGCAATTTTTGTCCCTTTAATATCTCTCTGTCTCTGGCTGTCATCCATTTACATGAACTTGTTAGGTCGATTATTCAAAGTTTCCCTTTGCTTCACTTGCCTTCAATATGTCTTGTGAGTATCAAATTCTTTAAGCCCTTTCTTTTTTTCATTATGTGTCTCAGAAATTTCAACTGTCTCTTTTTGATTGTAATTAAGTGTCTTTTTCTCCATATTCCTTTAAAACTTTGTTGTTGTTCATATGTTCTGTTCTGTCTATGGTTTTCTTAGCATTTTTCTGTAGAATCACATCTCTTCATCTGCGAGGAAATTGTCTAGCATTCACTGCCACATAGGTAGATATTTGGCTGCATTGTAAACATTTACAGTATAACAACTGCTTCTCTTTCTTCATGAGCTTAAATTTTGTTAACATGTTTGCATTATTTATGCAATATGTAATTTTTTTTTATTAGAAAAGAAATGACACCAAATAGATTTTAAAATAATGAACAACTAATATGTAGGATTGCAATGTTCATTTAACTAAAACTGAAGTTTTCATAGACATATCTTTTAAATATTACTGCTGTTTTCTGGGTTTCTTAAAATGTATTCCCCACCCCTACAAAAAAAAAAGACTTAAAAAAAGCTAGAGCAACATGCAACGAGTTGGAATCATTGATATTTGTTTGTAATTGTAATGTGAATTATATGACTTGAATAATTGAAATCTACTGAAAATTAACCTTATATCACTCTACTGGTTCAAATAAGAAAAAAAATTAACATTTTTAGTATTAGGTCTTTATTATTTATTCTTTGTAATGTTGTAATTATATTTAGAATTGTCACTCTTCTTCATTTAACATTAACATTTTCTTTTTAGTTGAATACAAATTTCATTAAAGAAATGATTGATAATTTATAAAATTATTTTTTTCGTCATAGATGTGGGCATTTTGATAGTAGAATACCAGCATTAAAATTTAGATGTTACATAATGAAATACACTTTACTGCAATTGTATCTGTTATATATTATCACAAGACTTGTATGTACACGGATTGACATCTCACAAACTGCTATTAAAAGTACATCACTGATATATCCCAAAGTAGATGCTCTTTATATAACCTTGCATTCAACATGCTGTTCACAACTAGGATTTACTCAAATAGCTAGAAATTGGAGTTTTACCAATGTACGGTATCACCTCTTCCTATTTGTCATTGCCATAGAAATGCTACTTAGAACAGGGGAAGGGGTAGTAGAAAATTAGCAAAGGGAGTCAAAAGTGTGCCTGACCAAATTGTACTGCCCATGCTGACATTCCTGGATATAATTACAAGTTTGACTCTGTCAGGGCTCTCTTCAAGCCATCCAAGCAATTTGATGTCAAGGGAAGGTCTGTGCTTCAAGCCCCAAAAGAGCAGACACTTGTCTAAGAACAATCTGAAATAGTTTACGACTTCAAGATTATTATAATTCTAACAATGCAGGATCAATCAATAAAAAAAAAAAGACTGAAATAAATAGTTAATCTTGTACTTTCATGTAAAAAGTTAATATTTTATTTGTATTGATGCACTTGTTATGAATAAACAGAAAATTATTTTTTAAAATTCTGATGACAAACTGAATAAATACTAACATAATCAATTATTGTGTCTCGTGTTTATTAATCAAATATCAATTTTCAAAGTTATTTTCATCATTTGATGTCACAAAATTGATAGATGGACAAACTTTATATGTATGTATGTGCACATATGATACATAAATCTCTCTCTCTCTCTCTATATATATATATATATAGATATCAGACTAATAGTGGGTAATTTAATGACAAAATGGAAAAAAGACTCTTACATTATACATTTTGTCCCTCTAAGGGATGAAATGAGTAATGTAGGAATTTTTCCATTAACTTACCTATCTCTATGTGCATACATATACACTCACACACATCCACCCCCCCCCCTCTCTCTCTCTCTATATATATATATAATGTGTGTGTGTTTTTTGTCAACTCTTATTAATGATTTCTGTAGTACACCTAACAATTTTTTATCAAGTTATGACTTTTGGTATGACATGGTTTTAGGGTTGAAATATCATTATCCTTGACGCTATAATGGTATTTCATAATGCAATTAAGATGTTGGCTGTTTCTTTTTTTTTTTTTTTTTTTTTCACATGCTGTCAAGAGAGATAAAAAGAGGAAACTAATTTGTATGAGGTAAAAAAAAAAACCTTTGAAATTTTCCTGTAATTTTTACTATAGTTTCCAAAAAATCTATTCAGAGAATGACAGAAAACTGAATTTTTTCTCATTTCTGCAATCAATTTAAAAATGGAGTGTTCTTTCAGTAATTATATTCTATAAATACATATATATATATATACCTTCTATAAATATATATATATATATATATATATATTCTATAAATATTTATAAATAAATTTATATTCTATAAATACTTTCACGGCTTCTGCTCCGATGAACTTAGATCACTAGTGCCCCCTAAATACGAATTTGAACGAGATACTAGATTAGCAACTAGGTCCCACACTTTTACAGTGAAACCGATAAAATGCAGCCGTAATTACAGTTTTTTTCCTCACACTTCCTGACTGTGGAATTCTCTTCCAAACGATTGCTTCCCCGACGGCTACAATCTCCAGGAGTTTAAATGTAAGGTCAATAGACACCTCCTAACACACTAACCTGCTCCCATTCTATCAAGCACTCTTCCCATCTGCCCAACCCTCATCCTCGCTATCCTTACTCATCTGTCACCTTCCTCCTGACATTCCCTATGTCTAACCACTCCTTCTCTTTACCTTCCCCTATGTAGCCCCATGCACAATAGTGGCAGTGGAATGCCTTGCTTGGGGTGAGATGATTAAAAAAAAAAAAAAAAAAGAAGTTATGCAATTAGTACATCAAACCCCTTAGTGGATGTGCTTTTTGTGGTGCAGTGGATATTGGCTCGGGACAAGAAATCAGGGAGCTGAGTTTGAATTCCAGTTGAATTCCTTGCATTCACTTGCACACAAATACCCTTGGGAAAGGTATTAATCGGTTTCTTCCTTCCAGTTATGGGTTAAATAACAGGACAGATTGGGTTCTGTAGCCTTGGCTAGCAACCAGTCTACTGCATAAAGCAATGGCAACCTACTGCGGGATAATCTTGTGCCCAGTCAGTCACGTCTCTTTCAAGACATGATCGCCCAAGTCTGTTTCACTTTGGCACTTAACTGACTGACATCAAATTATTTTAGAATGATTTTGTAATATAAAATTTTGAATCAAAAGTTGTTTCTTTTTCTGTTTTTGGAACTTTCAGAGAACTTATGATATTGAACACAAGATGAAATTATGTTGGACGATGTCCTTGGTCCCAGATTCATGACTCTTGTGGGAATGAGAATCCTCATAGTGATTCTGTTTGTATCTTTTTCTGTGACTTATTTGATTGAAACAGTTTTAACACACAAAAGGATGGGTTTCTTTTCCTTTTGTACATAACTTATTTCATTTCATCATGAATTGAAAAATCATTTTTATGATGCAATTCATTAAAAAAGCTTATTTAATTTTAGACTTATAAACTTCAGTTTTTTTTGTAAAAGACATATTGTAGTTAAGGCAAACTGTTACTGAAATCAAAAATATGGGGGCTTATTCAATTAAATGTTGAAGCTTTTGGACAAATGACAAACCTGATTCATTGTTTGCACTTGATAAAATAATTTTCAGACGTCTTTGTAGTTGAAAAACTATAAAAATTATGTAGTTTACCAAAAAATATGGAATATATACTGATTGTTAAAATACTTAGAAGCATAAGGATGTGATATGTAATTTAGAAATGGTTCTGTTACAAGTAGTATCCCTTAAGCATTTAATAGAAACTTTGGAGAATTTCTGAAATAATTTTACTGCTTAGAATGCTGAATGAAATGCAGTTTGAATGTTTATAAATGGCTAAGATTAATTTGCTCATATCCTGCTAATTGATTCATTACTAGGTCAAGTGTATTAAAGAAGCAAAAATTTAATTTGCACTTAATTTTTTGGCAATTAGATGTTACCAATATTCTTATCTTAATATAAAAAAACCACTGACAAAAATATATTCCATGCCTCAATTTTGTCAATATGTTCATAAAAAGTAATTAACTTTTATTTGCAAAACAGTTGTTATTAAAGAATGCCTGATATATGATAGGGTAACTTCTATGGATATTTTATTTAGCTTACTCAATCATTAACTTAATTCTTAAGTTGTTAAAATTAGTTTATAATAATTTATTTAATGGTTTATGTTTGCTATTCAACTTTATGGTTATTCATATTTTGTAGATAATGTCTAGTTATTAATATTTATTTTTTTAATTTCAAATGTATAAAAACTCATCATTGATTCTAAGAAAGATATAATCTCAAAATATGAAAATATTTTAATGTTATTGAGTGATAATAACACAATGTTGGAAAATGCAAAAAGGTATCAAGCAGATATCACAGAATAATCCAAAAACAAATTAAAACTCACTGGTGCCCCCTATATATGAGTTTACTCGAGCAACAAGATTAGCATAAGGTCCCACCTTTTTACTGTAAAATCAATAAAATGCAAATTCTACTCTATCAGCTTCTTTTCTCGCACTTCCTGCCTGTGGAATTCCCTTCCATTTACTTGTTTCCCCGACAGCTACAATCTCCAGGAATTTAAATGTAAAGTCAATAGTATCTCCTATTTCACTAACTTGCATTCTCTCTCTCATTCTCCTTTCTCCATCCACTCCACTCTCATCAGTATTCTCATCCTTTTCTTACCCACTTCCTGACACCCCCTATAACCTGTCACTCTTTCTCATAATTTTCTGCTTATATAACTCCCTGCACACCAGTGGCAGTAAACTACCTTGCTTAGGGTGATATATTTATAAAAAAAAAAACTTAACAAGAAAAACATAACTGAATTGTAGAATGTCTCAAAAAAGGATCTGAGAAAAATGAAAAAGCAAGTAGATTGACCAATAAAAAATGTTTAAAGAATCTGATGTTGCAAGTATAAACCAACATGGCTAAAGACAGCAAAGAAGCTAAATTACCACCTTTATAAGTACAGGAATTAAGTACCTTGATTAATGCGTATTCAATTAATGTTTTTGAATAGTGTGCTAAAATTTTTATATCCCCAAATTTTATTAGTGCATACATAATACTTGACTAGTGTGGTAAAACATTCTACAGTTTAACCATAGTAATTAAAAATTGATTTCTTTTTATAGTTACCGATTAGTTTAAAATTTCCTCAAATTTCAAAATGGGTAACTATTTTGTTTGTAAAGTATTAAGTTTTCTAATTACAGTAATGTTAAAAAAGTAGATGGTTATAAACAGGTAAATTTTATAAGCTGATAATAAAAATACATATTTGAATATTTGTCTCTATTAAAATTTTTTAAATATTTTTATTTTTTTATTTTATTTTTATTTTTTTTTAATAATGTTTATTTTGAAGGTCTTAAAAGTAAATTTCTTATTTTTTTGGTTTAAAAAATATGGATGATTTAATTACATACAGAAATTTATATTTTATTAAAAATATTGAAATATAAAAGATGTATTCATTTACTATAGAAATATTATAAATAAAATGTTTGGGTTAAAATGCTAATGATTATATCTTTGGAAAATTTGAAGGGTCAATTTCTAAGTACGACCAATTATATAAAGAACAGAAGAATGCCATGCAGTAAACCACTCTAAATAAGTTTTATGTAAAAAAAATCAGATTAATAAACATAGCATTTTATTATATTTAAATTAAAAAAATCTTCTTATATTTTAATTAAAAAGTATGCAAATTAGAAATGAATTGTAAATTAAACTAAAAATTAAGATATAAATAACATCATTTTCTATAAGTTATATTTGATTAGTGTGTATCTTTCAATGTACACATTACCCACTTTAATCAAGGGTTTTATTGTATTCTAATTATTTATGCATAAACCAGACTATTTTTTTTTTAATTTTAGATTAAATGCTAGGGATGTGTTATACATCAGAAATAAATATAAACTTTTGTTCAGCCATGTATGTCTCCATATTCAGGCTGTATGACCAAAACTAAATTATATGTATGGTTCAAATTAACTCATAGATCACAAAGAATTAAAAAAAAAAAACTGCAATTGTTAAAAAGAATATTCACATAGATATTAAACACATTTTAGTCTGCTTCACTGTTCAGTCAGTGAGATAAGTGCCATACGTGATACCCACTTTGGGCAATCATGTCTCGAAAGAGACATGACTGACTGGGCAGAAGATTATCCCACAGTAGGTTGCCATTGCTTTCTGCGGTAGACTTGTTGCCAGCCAAGACTAGAGAACCCAAATCTATCCTATTATTTAACCCAAAACTGGAGGAAAGAGACGGATTAATACCTTGCACAAGAGTATTTGTGCATAAGTGAATGCAATGATTTCAACTGGAATTTGAACTCGGCACTCCAATTTGTCATTCCGAGTCAATGTCCACTGCACCACAACGCACAGCCGCTTCACTGTTACCCACATCAAAAAGAGATGTCCGAATAGTTTCATCATCATTATTATCATTAAGGGTGTGTATTATACATGTAGAATAAATGACTATGGTTAAGTGTAATTGATAACATTCTAAACAAACAGAATTGACAAAGTTCTCAATAGACACTAAGAAAAGGAAGAAAAAGAATAGGGAAAAAGAAAAAAACACGAAGCAAACAATATATGTGCAAATCAAAACTAGATAAAGTGACAGTAATAAGATGAGAAGTTCAAAAAATAAAAATTGTGTTCCCATGTAAAAGTGATGCAGTCAAGTGATTTATAGTGTGCTGACTTCAGAACAAAAATATGGCAGATGAGGCTGAGAATTCATCCATTTTTATTGATTAGGAAGAAATCTCAGCATGAATCTGTGGAATTTGTCTATAAATTTGGGAGGAAAATGTTCTTCAGTCATTTCCAAAGGTTGAAACTAACAATACACAAGTAATTCCAGTAAATATGACAAATAGAAGAACTGAGTGGAGAAGTGCATAAAACTGATTTCTCAATAGTGATTTTTTTTTTTGTTTTAATGATAAACGTAGATAGAGCTGATAGCTGAGTTTTTATGGTTTATGGAAATATTTAACCAAGATGACAGCAGTAGAGAGATGGAGTCATTTTTTTTTGGTAGGTATTGTTGAAATTAAAATTCCAATTTGATGATAATAATATCATGACACACACAGAGAATTCTGGTAAGTTCTTGGACATTCTTTGAATGGTACCTGCTATAAACAAGATATTTTAAATCTAACACTATATTGATGCAAAACTGCACCTTGTTATTCTGTAAAGCTGACTGTTGCCTACCTCATCATAAAAAAGATTTCAAAGACACTGAATTAATAGAATGGCTACTAACCTCTTGAAATATTAAACTGGGAAAGAGTGAGAAACTGAAACAAGTTACTCAAAACAGTACAAAAAAATAAATGAATGAAAAGACTGAAAGTTAAATGTTAAGGAGCTTATATTAATATGTAAAATAATTTATTCAGGTATATGTGATATTGTGTTAATCAAATATGTTTGTATGCCTCTGTCTTTTGGATCCATTATTAAATAAAAATTTATATTACATCTTTTTTATGCAATCATTTCACCTCAAGCAAGGTAGGACTGACACTGGTGTGCAGGGGGGCTACAGTGAGAGAGAAAACAAAAAAAGACAAGGTACAGGGTGATCGCTTTTTGCTTGAATCATGAAAGTTGATACTCCCCAAGCAAAATTATTAATATTTTTAATACAGACCTTATGATATTTATATGACATATAAATATGATATTTGTATGATATATGATATTTCCAAGATAAATATATTCTGGAAATTTTATTAACATCGTTTGATTAATAACAATATTGTTGTGAAAACAAACATTGAGTTGTAAAATGAAATTTGACATACTGTAAAGTTAACATAACTATTCCAACAGTTCTGTTTTTTTTTAATTTTATATAAGGGAAGTTAGAAATAATTTGAATAAATTGAAGCATTTTATTAATGTATTATAGATGTTTATATCATCATTCTTTGAATCTGCTACAGGTCTATACAAATGGAATTGCTTTTTTGTTTTAGCAGTAACTCTTAAATTTTGAATAGATCCAAAAACTCATTTTCTTAATTACTTTCCATTGCATGTTTCAAAAGCTGAAACATTATGAACTTTATTATATCATTTGTTTGACATTATCTATTTTGTTTGTTAACATCTCTTTCCTGATGAATGTCAACGTATATAAGGACATAGAGAAAATAATTCCTTAGGCTATCTAGCTAGCATTCTTATGCCAGTGTTCTTGTCTCCTGATTTGTCAGATTTTTCTTTCCCAAAGGACTATTTTATTAGAGATGCTATGCTTACAATACCTTGCTTATTATACTCTTGTTGTCTCCATTTTGTTGACATTGTTATTAATTTGTTCTTACTTTTTAACTTGAATTATTCTGCTTCCTTGAATGTGATTGTCTTTTCTTTGTCATGTCTGATAAATGAATAGAAAAAAAAAATCTTATGAATGAGTAAACTGACAATGCTCACAATACCTCTGAACAAGCACGATGTATGAATACAGACAGCTTGTTACTTTTATAATCTTCACTGTGTGTGTGTGTGTATATATATATATATATATATATATATATATATAATTTTTTTATTGCTTCGCACTAACCAAGTAACATAGTCAAAAAGAAACTTTCAGGTTGAGTATATCCAAAATCTATGATTGTAGTCCACACTGGGCATAAAGTTATCTACTTTTTTGTATACCTTAGCTGAATTTTTCAGGGATATAGTCTTATTTTTTGTTAGATACTTGAATCTTAACAACATTTAAACTGGTCAAGGGATAATCAACATAGAATCTTCTGCTGTTATTGTTTGTGGTTTAGGGATTTCTTGTATGTTATTGGGTGTGCCAGAGTTTGGCAATAATTGGTGCTTTCCAACAACTTTACAGTTTTAGGGTTTATTTGCTCATTTTATTGTTTGAGTACAGGTTTTGTATAAAATGATTATAAACAGACTGGCTTCTTTTTCTTGCCTATTGACAACTTTCTCTTGCTATGTAAACAGTGCACTATGAGTGTCTTCTGTTAAGTACACAGTTTTTAAATGGAAATAGAAAGCAGATATTTATCATTAAATAAACTCTTTCTTATTGTAGAGAGAGTTCTCAAGAACAATTGGATTTTGATTTCAAGATTGTTTAAATTTTAGTTTTGTTTATTAAAACATAAATAAGATTCAGAATTTATGATATCCAGTGTTTAACTTAGTTGATGAATATATTAATATAAATGTTATGGTCACAATATCCTTTTTCTTCCTCCTTCCCCTTCTTTTATTGATCATATTTCTTTTGGACATGGGTAATCATGGCTCTCTACAATTTCCTGATTTTTCTTGCTTTAACTAACCCTTGCACCTTTACCACTCCTTTTAGTGTTCCTTGTCCTCATATTTACTGAAACTTGTTTCCTTCTGCTTGCTTCACTATGTCTTGTGGGTATTCAATTTTCTAAACCTTCTTTACTCATGCATGCCAGAAATTTCAGCTGTCTCTTTCCAACTGTTAGCATCCTTTTCCTCTGTACTTGGAATTCCCAGCATTCATTGGTAGAACCACCTGTTACTAAAAACTTATTATTTATGAGAGGATTGTTCAGCATAGTAGGTCTTTAGTTCTCTTAGAATTCTCTCACTGTATGGGATGAAAAAATCAGGTGAGAAAATGCTGCTTTCTTACTCCTCTTTCTCTTATGTGTATTTGCTAAACTCATTCTCTTTATTCTTTATACATGCTGTTTGTTTCCAATAGAGGTTGTAGATTACTCAAATATTTTTCTTGTATAAATCAAGCTTTCTTAATATTTCAAGTAGCTCATGTCCTACCATATCAAATGCCTTTCTATGAAACATAGGCAGACATTTTTCTATTTTCCTATTGTTTGTTCTGATAACAATATAAACTTATTTATAAATGGAACTTTGTCTCTGTGTGTGTGTGTCTCTGTGTCCGTTACCTATAGACTCCAAAACCGGTGAACCGATTTTCTTAAAACTTTACACAGTTGTACTATAAGTGTCTGCGAGTGTTCTTAGCTAGGTTTTGTGTCAAGGTACTCCCGGTAAATATCGATAATCGAAAAAATCGTGTTATAGGAGTGGTCCGATTTTAATCAAATTTGATACACTCATAGACAAAGACATAGGAAACGATATTCAGAAGTTTCAAGGTTGCAGTTCTTACAATAGTGCAGAAAATCGATTATATATAAAAAGCAAAATATTTGTGTGTGTCTGTCTGTTTATCTGCCTGTATTTTTTTCAGCCCTTTTATTTTAGTTTTTGCTTTGGGTTTGGCTCAAAGTAGGCATAATTGTAGTTCTTAGTCTCAGCCATGAGACCATTTATTCAGAGGACTTATTCAACCTTCAAAATTCAGTTTATGACAAAAAAAACTTATTTGATATCAATAGCAGAAAATCAAAATTTGACTTACATCCATTCATTTTTCTTTCAGTCTACGGTTTCACTTTAACTGGAAACAACTATTGCTTTTTAGTCTTTCATGTCAATGTCCAAAGTGACTGAGCTCCAGGACCATGGATTAGTTTTAATGCTTTCATTACACCCAAGCAACGCCGGGCTATACTGCTAGTCAGATTATAAAAATCCCATTTCTTTCATTGTTTTGAATAAAGCCACACTGTTTTTGTCCTATTTATGCTCCAAGCTCTGTTCATTAAAATATTAATGTAGCTCATGAAGCTGATTGTTTAATGGATTTTGCATCCATTTACATCTAAATAAAATTCAAACTGTATATGCAAATAATTAATACAGTGCAAAAATAAGAATTCCATCTTTTTTATAGAGTTCTTTAATCTGTGTAGAAGTTTTTACTAGTATTTCTTTTATTTTAATTTCTGTTACTTTTTACTGAAACTCTCATATCATCCTTTTAATGTCATTCATCAACACTGACAATAAAAAGAAAAATCTCCAGCAAGACTCAAATTTCCATCCTTTGTGCTCAGGAGGCTCTTTTAATGTGACAGCTGTCTCATTGGTGGCCTTTGTTGTCTAATCAAGATACTCACAAAAATAATGGATATGAGTTAGTCACACTTGGATGTTAGTCTTTATTTCTGACCTGTACTGTTTACTAATGACTATAGAATGTTAGTGTGACAATTGCTTTAAAAAGCAATTAAAATTAAGATGAAAAAATACTAGTCAAAAATTAATATTTAGACTATTCATTGTTTGTGAAAAGTACTTATCTCTGTAAAGATGACTGGTATTTGTAATTTTGCAGGAAATTGTTTCTAGTAAACTTTGCTAATTTAAAGTATAGTAACTTTTATGTGTATAGGATTGATCTGAAATATTTTAAGTAATGAGCTTCACCAATGAAGCATTTGAGGTAGAACTATATTACCTTTGCTTTTGCTGCTGTTTATAATAAACTTTTTAAAAACAATGAATTTTATTTTTCACAAGCCCTTTTAATCACATGATGACGCAATATATACTCTCAAGTGTTTTCTATAATAAACAGAGGAGAATTATTAACTTTGTAAGGTGTCAAAAGTCAGCATATGATTTTGTAAACATTAGAATCATATACTTAAATTATATATAATCAACCACTTTCTAAACAAGATAACCTTCACCTAAACCTAATTTTTATATTAAAGTCAGACAAATGTCTAGTGAGAAGCTAATAGGAGCCAGACAATATTCATTGAAAAGAGTTTATAAATTAAAGTTGTCCACTTGTAGTTTAGAGTAGATTATCTGTTGTTTCTTGTGCTTAATAATAGAGTAAGATAGGAACATAAACAATGATCTATTATATACACTTACAAAAAGAAAATCTACAAAGAGCACTATCTTGATTAGAAATCCACGAGAAGAATGTTTAAACTATATATTCCTCTTAATATTACGGACATTTCAATTACTAATATATCATCTTTAAGAAAGAAAAATTGTTTCTATTGGAGGAAGATAAATCAGAAATTGATGACTAGAATTATATATTTAAAAAAATTATATAAAGTAAAGAACGTGTATTTTGATGTAATGGATAATGGCCCAGAATGAGAAATCAGAGAGTTGAGTTCAAATTCCACTTGAGTTTATTGCATTTATATATGTGCAAATGTCCTTGGGATAGGTATGAATCAATATCTTCTCTCCCCCCAGCTATGGGTTGAATAGCAAGATAGACTGGTTCCTATAGCTTTGGTTGACGAGTTTACTGAAGAAAGAAATGGCAACCTTCTGAGGAGAAAATCTTCTGCCTAGTCAGTTATGAATCAAGATACATGATTACCCAACTGTTTATCACGTATGTCACTTGATTGACTGATATAGAGAAAATATTTTTATTTGTAACTTCTTCAATTAAAGATTTAATCTAATTCAGACTTAATTCTCCAAGTATCAATACCTAAGAATTATTTTTTGTAGTATAATTTTTTCAATATTTTGAGCAGTTATTTTTCTGTCATCAAATTGGCCAACTCGTCATGGCTTCTTGCTGAGTTTTAATAAGATTTTTGTTCAGGTGGGCATTGAAATTCGGATTTATCTGTTGAACAATGACTGAATTTTTATACATTGTGTGCTTCAGTGCACTTCTGTAACTACTCAAGTAACATGATTTAAATTAGTTTCATTTAATCACTAACATTTAAAATGCTGCCAAAAATAATTCCATTATTTGCTATATAAAATTCTTCACTTGTTTTAGCTCTTATCAAATGAGTTTATTACTGAACAATTAAAGAAACAGAGATTCTTTTATATGCAAGTTCTTCTCTCTTCTATGTGCCGTGTCCCTTCAGAATGTAGGTGATCATATCTTTCCACATCTCCCTCGAGACAAGCATAATAAGCAAGCTTGTCTCGATAGAATCTATTACAACTGAGTAGTGAGTTCGATCTTTACTGGCTACCCCATACTTTTGGCCTTGTGCAACATCTAAGTGGTGCTTAGAAAATCAACTATACCTGGTGGTTCTTAGCATGCTTTCTTCTGTTACCCCACCCAAACCACACTCTGCCATCAATTTGCTCAAGCCCATCAAGTATGTAATGCGCTGCTTTCCCGTGTCTTTCTTTCCCTTTATTTGACCTGTGAGCATCAGATTCTCTAAGCCCTCCTTCCTCATTGCATGTCCCAGGAACTTCAGCTGTCTTTTCCTGATGTTAAGTATTAGTTTCTTTTTCGTTTCCATCCTCTTCAAAACCTCATCGTTGCTCACATGTTCGGTTCATGGTATCCTTAGCATCTTTCTGCCGAACCACATTTCAGTTGCTTCAAGTCTTTCCTTCATCTTTAAGAAGATTGTCCAGCATCCACTGCCATATTGAAGAATTGACATCACATAGTGATCCAGTACTTTCTTTCTTTTTTGTTTCTAGCAAAATTTTCCTGTCTCTCAATACTCTACTCAGCTTCTGGAATGCGTCCTTGGCCGTGCCAATTCGTCTTCGGATCTGTGTTGCACTTTTTGTCTTCTGTTAGAGCACTTCCCAGGTATTTTAATTTCTGTACCGGCTTGATTTTTAGCATTCCCAGCCTTTGGTTGGCAGCTCTGCAACACTCTCAGTGTATACAAGTTATGAGATTTGAAAATAACTTTTGTGATTTTAGCCATAACTGCATTTACAAATCCTCATTTGGAAAATTTCCATTCTGTTTTATAAGTGTTATTTTATTAAATAGAAATGAGTTTAAAAAAGGCAAAAATCTACTAGCAGCAGAGTATTTTAGTGATACAGTCTTGTTCATTTGTTATTTGTAGCTGCATATTTACCAATTCATGATAGTAAGTATATATTGTTTAGGTAGGTTTAGGCCTTGCTTCTGTAGTGCATGAAATCGAATTCCAGCTGAATTCATTGCATTCACTTACGTGCAAATACCCTTGGGAAAGGTATTAATCTGCCTATTCCTTCCAGTTATGGGTTAAATAACAGGACAGATTGGGTTCTATAGCCTTGGTCGGCAACCAGTCTACTGCAGAAAGCAATGGCAACCTACTGCGGGACAATCTTCTGCCCAGTCAGTCATGTCTCTTCATTGAGACATGATCGCCCAAGTGTGTATCAAGTATGGCACTCAACTGACTGAGTGCATGAAATAATAAAAACCTTAATTGGAAGCATTAATGATTGTTTTATTTTCTATTTTAAGGTTTGTTCTGCCTTTGATAACAACAATTCTCTCTATTATAATAAAGGTTAGTGTGTGTGTGTGTGTGTGTGTGTATATATATATATATATATATATATATATATATATATATATATAAACTTCTCTCCTGTCACAGTCGTGGGGAGAGAGAGAGAATAGCAGAGCAGCATCAGCTCACAGCTCAGTTCATTAGAGACACAATAGTGAGGCAGTGGTGACTCAGTTCATTCTCTTTACTACTAGTTATTTCTTGCAACATGTTCGCTCTTTAACAGTGCCTTATTTTTTGCAGTAATTATGTTGAGTAGTAAAGAAAATATATATATATATATATATATATACACACACACATACATACTCGTTCTCTATTATTATAAGGACTGTTATGTATGTATATATATATGTGTGTGTGTGTGTGTGTGTGTGTGTATATATATATATATATATATATATATATATATAAACTGATTCTTGCTAAAACATGACCGACCACAATTAAAAGTTCAGTCCTGATTCTAACAGGAATCAGTTTATAAATATTAGCATAAATATTAAGTTCTGCTTCAATGCAAGGCATTGAACACTTTTTTAAGCTCTTTATTTTTCTTTGAGCTGCTGATTTCCTCCAAGTGTGTGTGTGTGTGTGTATATATATATATCCCTCCTGTCATGCTTGTGGAGAATGAATTTCCCTTCCTTTTTTTCTTATGTCTTAATGTAAAATACTCAATAGTATGTACATCCATATATATGTTGCCGCCATTTTAGATAGCGCATATATATATATATATATATATATATATATGATATGTGTGTGTGTGAAATGACCTGACAAGACTATATTTGAATAGGTGTTTTTATTTTCATTTATTTTTGTCATCCAGCATTTTCTATGGTTCGGCAGTGACCTGGTCCCAAGGGTTCCTGATTAAAGATGTCTGGACTAGAATAAAGCATTTTGTTTTGATTGGTTTGTCTTCTCTGTCAATATTAGCAATATCAGCAAATCTCTCAAGAATTTTCTTGTTCTGTTGAAAATTGAAAGCATGCTAAATGATTATGGGTCAAAACTAACTCTTTTACCCCTCAATAATGTGAGGTACTATGAGTAATCTACAAATAGATTAAATGTTTATTACCATCTGTTTATATTATGAGTAGGATTTATTAAATATATAAAAATATTCATTCATTCTTATGATTACATTACAAATCCTGATATTAATGTTAATCAATTGAAATAATGATAATTATATTTTTAAAACTACCAATGGCTTTACTATTACTTTACAATTTTCCTTATTTGACTGTCAGGGAAAAATAATGTGATAAAAAAGATTTTAACTATAAAAAAGAAAATTTACAAGAAAACTGTCTGTGAAAGTGACCCTCTTCAAAAGAATTTTCAGATAATGAGGAAATTAGCTTACTTTCAACATTCAATATTGTAGAACATGCTGAATCTAAAAAGGAATTGTATAGCTAGGCTGAAAACAGTCTATTCTGTTGTATCAAACTCTGGTCAAAATATATTTACAAGATGAATTTGCACAAAAAGACAAAAGATGGAATTAAAATAAAGGCCAGAGTGATTGCAAAAGGATTCAAGATGACGACTCAAGATATGTTAGAAGTGACTTGCCTACTTGCTCAAAGGAGAGCTTATGAATTATCCTGACCATCATTGTGGCTTTAACAGGGACTATGGATATCAAGACAGCATTTTTTCCAAGTGAAGTAATTTGAAAAGATAGCTTTTTAACCTCTTCCAGAAGATGTTATAAATAGAATTTTATAAAAATGAACTGAAAACTCAAGTGTTTAATTCACTGATCAAAAATGATACCAATGTTCTGATCAAACTATTTTTTGCTTTATGCTTCATTTATAATATTCATTATAAACCTCTGGAGTAATGTTTTAAAGCCTATTATATGACATTGAGCCCTCTCAACAGTACAGAATGTAATATTTTAAAGTTATTAGAATGTGTGCAATACCAGTCAAAATTTCTACTTCACATATTAGATATTAAGATAGAAATAGAATGAAAAATGTACTATTGATTACATGTATGGTATTAACCAGTTATATTTATTTTTGTGTGATTATTTATAGTATATTACCCAAACCTTTTTTCTTTAGTGCATGTTCTATAATTCAACATATAAAAGCTAAAATTTGAAAAAATTTATATATATATATATATATATATTTTTTTTTTTTTTTTTTACCTTGGTTCTTACATTAATTTCAAGACTCATATTGAGAAGTCTACTTTTTTTCCTGAAGAATATCCACTAATAATCTTTATTCACCTACAATGCAGAAGGAAATCTGATAGCCAAATATACTAAGTGCTAATGTGATTTTTGTATTGTTTCTTCAAAAATTTTTTCTCAAACTTTTCTCCATCTTGTTTACTTGCATTGAGTTATTACCTGCAGCAAATCATAATTTGTCAATCTGCTTAGAATTCTTATCAAATCAAAAGTATTCCCTGAAACCATTTAGCTGATGATATATTTTTAAATCTACATTGTTTTTGTCTATATTTCTGAGATCAGGTATTGCGATTATTTGCACAATTTACTGTTGTTCTCACCTTTGTTGCTATATTTACAACTCTTTGGCCATTGTATGCTCCACCTTTCTTCAGGTGGTTGGAATTTCAAAGTGTATCCTTTAATTCCTTCACCAGGGTAGATTGTTCTAGTTCCACAAATCATGCCTCTTCTAGATGCCTCAGTATTAGTTATCTTCCTGTAACTCAAATCTCTAAGTTTATGTTAGATACCTGCTGTTGCCAGATATTGAACTCACAAGTCACTGAATCCAACCAACGCTTTTATTTACTAGGCCATGTGTGAGGATATGCTAGACCACAAAAATCTCCTTAGTCAGCCAAGCATTGAAATGAATACAATATGGTAACCAGTAATACCGAGTACTAAAGAAAAACAATACAAAAACAAAATTGTAATATGAATTTTGGTTAAAAAAAAAAAAAAATGGTTACTGAGACATTAGATTTAAAAGTCTCAAAAATACCCTCAAGGACACATGGTAGATAAAAGCATTGGTTGGATCCAGTGACTTGACCCAAAGTGATTGTGAGTTCAATATTTGGCTGCAAAGAATTTAGTTAAAATGAGATAACTGGTGCTGAGACATCTGGAAGAGACATCATTTGTGGAACTAGAACAATCTATTCAAGTGAATGAAATACAGGGTTCAGTTTAAAATTCCAATCACCTTAAGAAGACCAGAGTGTACATTGGCCGAAATGTCATGAATATAGCAACAAAGAGGAGGGCAGCAGTCTGAAAAATGTAAATATTTACATTGTTTTTTGTTTATAAGGACATAATGTACATTATTTCTTTATTCTATCACACCTCATGAACCCAGAGACACTTACTGTAGTGAAAGAAATTTAATTCTTCACTGTGTGTATAGATTTAAATTACATGGGAAGCTGTTTTTTTTTTTTGTTTGTTTGTTTATTTTATGAGCAATAAATTAACTTTAAAAGAAGTACTTGGGCATTATCATAGTGAAAGCATGCACAATTTAAATTTTATAAAAGTTCTAATCAAAGTGATATTAAGATGATAATTATATATATATATATATTTTTTTTTTTTTTTATTGATGTCAATTATGAAAATTAACATAAAAACTCATTATGTATTTGAAGAAGATTAATTATAAAGCTAATATTGTTTTTAACAACAAAAAAATGCTTACCATTATAAGGCTTGGTGTGTCAGAAAATAATTGTTATCTATACAGAATTATTTTTTTACACAATTTTAATTATCATTATTGAGACTGACACTTTTGGTTTTGTTCATGCTTCATTAAAAAAAAAAAAAATTATATATATATATATATATATATATATATAACAGTTGAAACTTTAAGAATACAGCAACAAAGATGAGGATATTAAGTTAAATCATTTAAACCAAGTAATTAAGAAAGTTCTAATTATTAAACTATCATAATTGCTATAAATTTTGAAGATGCAAATTTTATAAATATTGTGTCTGTAATTGCTAGCAAGCATTCCAGGTTAGCAGAAGGTATCTGTTACTTTTATCTAATCTCATTTCATAATGATCTAATTTAACTTTGTCATTTAGCAAACTTAGAAATTTATAGAAAACTATTCTATCTTAAAGCAACAGCAGTTTGCATATTATTGCATACAAAAAGATTTCTTATTGAAAACAGTAAATAACCGCAAGTCTTTAGATTTTCTCTCCTTTATATTTGACAGCTGTGCTTTTCATTACTCCTAGATCTACAAAATCTAATTCAGAATTTTCTGCAGGCAAGTGTTTTTAAAAGCTCAGTTTATGTTTATTATTTTAATGATAGCCAGAAAATTTGTCTGTCTACAAGAACTTAGGTAGGGAATGGTTTTAGGGAAGACAGTTTACTGGTCCTGTATTCAATAACATGGCCTTTCTGTGAAAGGTACTAATGGTGACACCTGTTCCTTAATGACTCTACAGGCGCCACTTGTATTCTTAAATAATGACTTATGAGATACAAGATAGCATAATTGGCAAGTGCCAGTCTGGGAGCTACAGTTCAGTAACATGTCTGTCTGTCTCTGTTGCCTGCACCCACAGTTGCCACTGGTCATTAATTGGCCTTTAATAACATGATGACCATTGACAAGGAATTTGGGACAGGCCTTGAAAATTCTTCAGCTTATTACCATTCTTGACTCACACCATATACAAAAAGAGATAAGGTTTCAGTTTCCCTCTTTATAATCTTTTACTCTTGAAATATTGTTATAGTATTGCATATTGCAATAAATATATGCAGCTACTTCCTGACTCTTGTGTTTAGATAGAAATTCAGCTGTGGGGAATAATCTTGGGATTTTTGTTGCTTGTAAATTAGTGAAATAGTAAGAAAACAAAATTCTTATTACTCTTACTTTGTTGATTTCCCATTGCTACTTTTAGTAAATATAGAAAACTCAAGATATTTCTGAGAACTATATTTTTCAATGCTTTAACAATAGTACAAAATTGTACATTATACCAGGTGATTGAAACATAACACCCCATTTTAAAATAATAAATTATTTTATAAGACAAAATGCTTATAATTTATTAACTTTTTACAAGAAATGGATATGAAAGGAAAGCATTTAGCATGAGATTTTATTTCAAATTCAATATGAGCACCAAATTTTGCTACTCAAGAATCCCATCGTGGTATGGAAGACATAACTTCTTGTATTTGCCCTTCAAGTTCTTCCAAAAATCTTGGTTTTGCTTAGTAGACTTGCTCCTTTAACCAACCCCAAAGTGTGTTAAGCCAGGACTCCGAATTGGCTGCTCATACATGGAATAGGAAATTACTTTTCAATCACCATATACATTGTATATTTTTGAAGGAGAACATAGCCTAAGAAAAATAAATTGTTTGGATAAATTTTGTTTATTATATATTTTGTGAAAATATGTATTAAAACAAAATTACGCTGCAGAGATGTTAACAACTATACTTTTCTTTGTGATAGTTTTTTTCAAGGCAAATAATACTTTTTAAATATGTTTACTTTTTGCTGTTAAAATCTTTTACAAATTCAGTCAAACTCTATTTACACTATTAACATTTGGTGTATTGTTCTCATCTTTGTTGTTGCTATCCGGCCTTCATCAGGTGTATATTAATCTGTGTAACCTATGAGGAATTCTTAACTGAACCCTTTATTTAATTTAAAAGGATAAAGTGTTCTTGTCTTACTGTCCATGTCTGGGAGAATATCATCTAATTCTTTTTACTATTGCTTAGATATTTGCTCACCATTTTCAATGTGTCCAAGTAGACCCTGCCCAATTCAAGGGTTCAGCTCACAATTACTATATCACCAAATTCACAAACTAACACTTTAGTCCACTATGCAAGCAATAACTAAGAAATACTAAAAATAAGAATTAGACAAGCTATCCCTAGACACGGTCACTGGAATGAAAACAGTCTATCACCATAGATTAAATAAATAGTTCAGTTCATAATTCTAATAGTCCAAATGTAAATAATCATTCCTCATCCCAGAAATTCAGACAGAAATTACAGCCTAACTGTTAAATACTGATCATTTGGAACAAGTGAACAGTTTTTGTATTCTATAAAAATCAGTTGCAAAGACTTATTGCAACTTCATTTGTAAAAATAAAGTTGTAAGATGGTAAAAATGAATTAACATTTACGTTATTTACACTCCTCTTTGTTATGTTCTGACCATTGTGCCCATTGGGCTTCATTAAATGTATGTTGATCTGGGTAACCTTCAGGGAAACTCCAATTGAACCCTTTATTTAATCTGTGAGGGTTGATTGTTTTCATGTCTAGAGATATCTCATTCCATGACAACAGCTTAGTTGATTCAAGTGCTTGTTTATGAATTCTATATAAATTAGTTTATCAATGCTAATAAATTCAGCTATAATTCAAGTGATATGAAATTTAGATTTATCCTGTAGAATATTGGCGACCACTTTCCTTTGTGTGTATTTGAGGTAGGGAAATAAATTCCATCAATCCAAAGGAAATAATGCCGACTACAATCTGCGCTGTGTCAATGCTAAAAATATCATTAATTCCTCTTTGTTTTAGAAAGACATTTCACTTTTGACTAAGCAAATGATTAACTTTGTGGTTATTAAAATAAAGAATTGGCTTTTAGCTTTCATTCTATTTTTATCTTTATTCAATATTAATGTACCATATTACTTATGGATTTTTCTGAAGTCAGTCTACTTTAGATACTGCAGTTAAAATTAGTCTTCATTTTTTAAATTGTCAGAAATTTGTGCTGTAATTTATTGGGAGCCAAAAGCTAATTGTTTAGAATTTGCTTTTGGGAAAAATTTGGTTATGCTTCTCTCTCTTTCACTTCTAAATTTTAATCTTTTTGAAAACTTACTATTAACTTTTTATTAAACCATTTTCCCCCACTTAATTTTACAGAAGCTAAGTTCTATCATTACTTGATAACGATCACTGCAATTATGATTTTTATTTTCGAATTCAACAATGTTTGGAAGATTCAACATTTTTTTTTTCTTAAGCTAATGCAAAATGAAATAATTGGTTCCAATGTGCTATACATTTCTTTTAGTGTTTATAATCAAAACTATTAGGACTTCAATGAACTATACTTAATATTTAGAAAAATATTAAAAAACTGAAGTCATGTTTTCAGAAAACTATTTTTCATTTATTTTCTCTTATTGTTTAAATATTTGTTGTTGATTTTCTTTGGCTTCCATTATTCTTTTAAAATTTTATAAATTAAGAATTTCTCAGAATATCACTATTTACAATTTCATGTCCATATTGATAAGGCTTAGTGAGATTTTGTTTGAAAAGTTATCAACAATATTTATTTTTAAACATAGTCCTATTCTTTGAAAATAATGACATTTTCAGTGTTTGAACTCTCTGAAGGTTAAAAGAATAAAATACCTGAGTATTTTGTATGAATATTTATTTTCTAATCAATTAAAATAATTAAGATAAAGAAAAACTTTTTCATGGTGCAACACACAACAGTTAAACTAAAAAATGTATATGCTTACACATTAAACATGTTTTGAAATTCACTGACAAGATCTGTCTACTTTGATTGATTTCAATAAAACAGCATATTTTTAGTATCCTAATAGCAGTTAATGGGCATGATTTTTATAAAATTTTCCATATTTTTTTTTTTTAAGTGCTATTGTGATATACTTAGTAAAAATCCAATCAATAATATTTTAGTCTCTAACTAAAGAGACAACAGTTTATTAGTATTTAAGCCCAATTATATCAGTTATAGGTGGTCCTGATAAAAAACCCAACAGTAAATGCAAACACTCCACCCACGTCTATTGAACAGGTGAAGAGGCTCATCCCTTGTTTCCTGTTTAGGATGTGGTTTCCGGCTTTCTCTTTTCCTATCTTTTCACTCTTACGTAGCCCCCTGCACATCAGTGGCATTACCGCCTTGCTCGGGGTGATATGATGATATGATTAAAAAAAAAAAAATTCTACTCCAGCAGCTTCTTTACTCGAACTTCTCGCCTGTGGAATTCTTTTCCGCATACTTGCTTTCCTAACAGTTACAATCTTCAAGAATTTAAATGTAAAGTCAATAGTCATCTCCTGTCTCACTAACTTACATCCTCTCTCTCATGCTTTTCTGCATCCACCCCACTCTCATCAGTACTCTCTTCCCTCTCCTACTCTCTTCCTGACACCCCCTGCAACCTCTCACTCTTCATAACATTCCTCCTATGTAGCCCCCCTGCACAACAGTGGCAGTAAAATGCCTTGCTTGGGGCGACACGATAAAAAAAAAATAATCAAAAGCCTTTATTCAATAATTTAAACAATTCAATAATGTTTCTTAAACAAATTAAAATTTGAAGCACTCATCACTAGTAGATTTTAGTTTTTATTCAAATTTATCAGCTATTTTTATAGGATATTTACAATATTAAAGAAAAAAAGTAAATGTTGCATTTGTTTTCTGAACAACTTTATTTCATTATCCAAAATGGTCCAGCCATGTTCAATACTGAAAATACTTAACAGCCTTTTTTGTACTGGCCATTTTAATCTTTGTTGCATGACATAGTATCCTATTTGCAGTGAAAAGGGTGGTGCTGATTTTCTCCATGCTCTCCAGAAGCTTTGAATGGCCAGTGCTCCAAATTTCTTCTCACACCATGATCTTGTTGGATATTGGACAGCAGACAGTTTAGACAATAATTTTGACTCTTCAATTTCCAGATCAATACCCATCTGTTAGATAATTGAACAAATTTTGATTCATTTGAAAAGATGACAACTGTGCTACCATTTCAATTGCCTCTCTTGAATATTTGAGAACATATTCCATTTCATTGCACAGATAGAACTTCATAGTTTAGGTTAATCAGAATTAGATGCTGTGGTTTCCTATCATTCATTACTACAATGTATCAACTGCAGAAAGTGGAATTTTGAAGAACAACATTTCCTTTGAAAGTTGATAATTCTTATTTCTCCTAAGCTACAATTATTTTCTTAGATGTTTTTTGATAAACTGAATAAGGAATCTGAATAATTGTCAGCAAGTATATTTTTTTATTAAATGTTAAAATCAAGATGAATGCTTACTAATGCCTTTATATCACTTTGTTAGAATAACGTATTCAATTTTGATTGTTATAGTTAACAATGAAAATTGAATATGTAATTCTGACAAAGATATGCAAAAGATACTGTTGAATCAATCCCAAAGCATAAGGCAGCAGACATTAGTGTATGCTTATTGATGCCTATAATCACACAGACATCCAAAGTAAAAATCTGAATGCTATAAATCACAAGATATTTCACCTGGACTTTCTTAAAATGCTAGTCGGAAAACAATTAGACAAGAGTATGGACAAAATTTTTTTCTAGTTTGTGCTTTTCTAATAACGTTAAAATTTATTACATCCCGATAAATGCTTCTCAAACAATTTTGCAAAAAATTCAGTATGAATATGTCAGTCAGCTTAAAAATGGATTTTCATTCAGTGGTGTTTATATATTTATTGCTTTGTGGTTGAAATTTCAATTATGCTTGGTTGCTTGTTGAAATTAAGGATCTGTGGCTTAATGAATTTATTTTCTTAATTTTTGAAGTTTTTTTTTTTATATAAGATCTAAGGAAATATCGAGATTTGAAAGAAAAATTATAAATTCTGATAAGTCTCAAATTAATATAAATTTAAAAGTATTTACATAAATTTTAAATTAGAAGCTTTATCCTTCAGTTAGTGGGAACAGAATCAGATATTTTCTCACAGGAATTGAAAGTTTTTTCTTTTTTTATAATCTGATTCATGACCCATTTCAGGAGAAGGCTTTAAGCAACAAATTATATAACATATTTTGTATACTCTGTTTTCAGAAAAGAAATGAAAATTTTGTCCCACTACTTTGTTAGGGTTGATAAATTATATGAATACTGGCAATCAATTTTAAGCAATAGATGTTGTAACAAGTAATATAGTCAAAATCTTTTAACCTGAAGTTATTATAACCACACTTAATTTAATACAGTTTGCAATTTTTTTAAAGTAAAACTGACTTATTTTGTTTTATTAAATTGTAGTTTTTGCTTTCTTTTCTAAAAGGAAAAATAGGAAGTTTATTTTATCTGAATATTATTCACCAATATTAATTTTGTTTAGATATAATAGCAAGGCTTCTTTGCTTTTTTCTTTGTATATATTCAAATTACATATCTGAAAAGAAAAAGATGACAATTTTCCTGTGAGCCTCTTTACTGAATAAATAAGAAGTTTAGTTTTGGCACAAGATCACAAGCATGAAACACCTAGTAAAGATCAAACTGTGAGCCCAACTTGTTAACCATTACACCATAAAACCAACAAATACACTCTAAAAAATTTATTACATAGAACATTTTTTTTTTTTTACTTAGATTAATTATAACTTTCAAAAATTCAAAATATTTTTAATGGTAACAATTTTGTTATTTCGTTTTTAAGAGAAATTCATTTAATTATTATATCGTGTCACAAGAAAACAACATATAAATTTGGAGAAAGAAAAACTGCAGATTTAGGATCTTTTGAGATGGAAGATTTATATGAGGGAGATATTATTTTAAAGACAACATTACCTTAAATGACACTAAACAGTGTTTGATAAAATTAATTACGATGTTTTTTTATATAAGATATATTAAGATTGAGATTAAAAAATGTTCCTTTCAAACAAAATTATAGCCTTCTTGTATTTCAGTGTTCATTGAAATATAGTATTTACTAGAAAACATAGCCTCTGAGAAAAAATTTAAATCAATTTTTGTCACATGGAATTGATTCATAATGCCTAAAGACAAATGTCATGTGACTATGTACAATTATTCTTGATATTTTCTGTTAAGTTTTACTATTTACAAACAAAAATGTAGGATTATTTTAAAATAAATAAAAAAAAATACTTGTGATTTAATGTTTAAAATTAAAATCTCTGTGACCCCAGCAATAAGGATTATTTAGAATAGTATTAAAAACAGCTTCAAACTATAAAACAAATTACCTTAGTTTTGTTTTAAATTATTTGAATAGGTTTAGTGTGTGTGTGTGTGTGTATATATATATATATATATATATAGTAAATAACTAACCTAGAGAGCCAACGAACCTACCAAGGTTTCACCAAATTGGATCTTCAGGGAAAGTTGGCTCTTCAAAGCGCCAACTTTGTTTGCTCTACTTGTGTATTGAGTGCTTTTTTTTTTTAGGTTACTCGTCTCAGGTGTTTTTCTTTGGGCTATGTACTGATGTTTGGGTGCTTAGCTCGTTCTTTTTTTATCACCATTTTTTCCTTTCGTGTATGTGCTCAGAGGGTTTTTCAAAACAAGTATAATGATAAGTTTATATATATATAATTACTTTGATATGTAAACTGCTTCAATTTCTTCTTCAAAAAAATTAATGCAACATTTTTTTTCAATTCCTAAGCAAGATTTATAATTTGAAAGTTAAGATATAATCATACGTAAAGCTGAATTATTCTGGTAGATTTTGTGTGAATGATTCTATAAGTTACTATATAATATTTATTACTATGTAAAAAAACAAATTATATATAAGGTCTTCAATGAGAATTTTTCAGGATATATCCATACATTAGATTTGTTTTGTGTCAGCCTGAAAAATAACAATTTTAAATGTTCCACTTGATTTTCTTTTAAATTAAAAAATCCTTAAAAGCAATCTGAAAAAGAAAATAATTTAATCAAAATGCAGGGAAACTGTAGCTAAATTAAGAAATAAATTGAGCATACCTAAACTATAGAACCATGGCTTATGAAAAAACAAACACAATATCAGCTTTTATGGTGAATATTTTCAACAAATGGCAAGATATTTATTTACATCTAGTTGTTCTGCATATTGTATAAGCTATATATACAGGTCACAGTGATTGTGCATTAATGACCGAGTTGGATACAGGTGTACTGTTTTGTAACTGTCCTTTGCGAGGTTGATACTGGACACCAGTAAATTCATTTCTGGCTTCTGCCAAGTCTTTGAAGCATTGGTATTTTACAGCATTATCTACAAGTTCTGCTATGTAAGGAAAGTTCTGGAAGGCTCTGTTTTTTAAAAGGTGGTACAAAACCCGTCGATTGAGTAGAGGGTATCGAATATTGGAAAGTATATCTTGAATTTTTGACTTGTCTTGAAGTTTGTTTTTTTTCATCCAACCTGTTGCTGCACTTAAGATACAGTCCTCATCAGCATGCAGGTTATCATTTTGGATGAGATCACGAACCAGCTGCCAAGGACAAGAGGGCCACATTGTACTACAGGCTAGTTGAGGGAAACACAAACACAGTACGTGAAATGCTTGTGTTCTTATGTGTTCAGGCATCAGGCTTGATTGGCACAAGTAACACACTATCTCCACACTGAAACTAGCTGAGCCATATCCAAATTGTAAAGTCTTTTCCAGAATCTGAAGGATGTAATTCTCACAGTGGCTGATTAAGGGCCACACTGAGTAGTTGACTGCTAGTCGATAGAGGGGAACAACATATTCTCGGTGCAGCCATACTGCCCCACTATATATGAAATAAAGAAATCTGCTGAATACCTGTGCACACTCTGCATCCACGTGTAGTTTGAGAATGGGCCTCTGGGTTTCATCAACAGTTACCAATTCATTGAGCAACTGAGTAAACACTTCACTCTTCATTCCAAGAATCATTTTGTGTGCATTGAAGGCCAATTCCCCATCATTAATATTGAGTACCACATCACTGAGAGACTCACTGTCAAACAGGGCCTCAAAAGATTGTGTGGTTTTGCATTTTCGGCTGCTGTCTCCTTCTTCACTGCTATCCAAAACACCACCAGATGGAGGCTGGGTAGGATCAGGGTAGTGCAGTTGGGCACTGTATCTTCTCATCATCTCCATTGTCCGCCACCATGGTATATTTTATTCCATGCTAAGCACAAGGTTGGCTTAAACCAATAACTGCTCACACCCAATGGAACATACCTAAAAAGAGGGATAGAAAAAAATAAAAACAATCTTTAAAATCAGTGTATGATGTATGTTGCGTTTTAAGTTTTCAGGCCCCACTACATATTAAAAAATAAATGGATTAAATAAAAGTATTTTTTCTGATAGGATTTTTCAATTTTAAAATTTCAACAAAATGAACTGGTTCATGTCACTACTGTTCACAAAATATTCATTTTTTTTTTCATATAGCTTATAAAATAAGGACAAACCTTGTAGAATTTTAGTTAACTTTTTGCTTTTTAAATGGAATATGCAAGTTCAATTACTGTTAAGCTATGAAATATAAATAATCATTTCAATTTTTTTTTTCTTTTTTCATGCTAAAACGACGCTGAAAACAAAAAACGAATTTGTTTTTAATTTAAATTGAAATTTTTAATTAAAAAAAAAAAACAACTTTCAAAACTATCCAAAATTAATCAAATCCTTTTTTAAAGGGTAATTTTTCTTTTGTAATAGTAATTGTTTTTGCAATCTTAAGAGAAAATCTTTATTCAGTCCATCATGATAACTAAAAAGAAAATGCCGACATTAGCTCTGGTCTCCTAGTTTTAATGATGTTATTATTGGCTACCGTCGGACCGACAATCAAGATTCAATTTAGCGGTGTCTGGACGGCTTTCAAATCTGTGACAAAAACAAAGTACATAACAGTAAAAAACATAATTTCTTCTTATTCTTCCATCTTACGTAAAAACCTCACTTGGTCGCATCGTAAGGGAACTTCTATGACAAAATGTTATGAATTTTAATTTTATTCGTAACATTGATAAAAAGAATTACAAATTGTTACTCTCAAATTCACAAAAAAAAAGAAAAAAAGGATAAAAATTGCATAAAAAATAAAATATCTGTTTAAAATCAAATTAGTTTTTTGTTTGTTTGGTCCTAGAATCGAATTCTTTAAGAAAAATTGAAAATATTATTTTTAGTTCATATTGCTTGTATGCTTTTTGCTAAATCGCGGGGTTCTTTTAGTTGCTTTTTACATTAATTTTATTCATTTCCTTAGAAGAACTTAAGTTTTGAATACAATGAGACATGTAGCGCTATTGCCATGCTGCTGTCAGTCTCGGCACAAGAGGCTTGTGTCAAAGGGCAATTTTAATTATTGTGGTCATATAGAATTTATTTTTTAAAAAGAAAATGTTTGGCCACAATATCATTAAAAAAGAGAGAGAGAGAATTGCAAGGAGCATCTCCACTAAGTAGGGTTCAAATGTTATTTTTATTTTAATAGAAAAAAACTAAAAAAAGCCCTTCTCGTTTTTCTCTTCGACAACAACATAGTTTCCTTTCCACTCCAATACCACCAATTATTCTGGGCACCCATTACCCAGATTTCATATGTTGTTGACAGTTTATTTTTTTAAAAAAAACCTTTCACTAAGGTGTGTTCATAGGACCAGTTTAATTTTTTATTTATTTTTATCATACGTGTTTTCACATAAGCTGTCTATTCTATTTCTTTATCCGATCAGCATGGTTTCACTTTTTATTGTCACTTTTTTACTCAATATAATAATTTAAATACACCGACAGTAAGTACCAGTGTAACACTCTTAAAAAAGTAAGGCATACAAGATTTTTCTGTGTCATTCCCCACTTTAAGAACTACACATCTTTTTTTTTTTTTGGGGGGGGGGGTGTCAGTCCAGTCTGTAAAAAAAATATCAATATGGTTTTTTTAATTTATTTTTCGAACATAATCAACTAACACACAATTATTGTTTGTTTGTTTATCCGCTACCGGTAACGATGTCTATTATTTTTTATGATGAGCATGGATAACAACAACAAGAAAAAAAAAAAAAAAAACACCATCAAAAATAAATATTTGAAAGAAATGAATGAAAACTAAAAAGAATTCACTGTTTGCAATCAGCAGATCGACGAAGGATAAAAGCTGATTCTGTGATACATGAAGAAAGTAAAAAGCAAAAAAACCTGCGCGATACACAACAACACATCCAGAGAAAAAAATAAATTCTTTCTACCCCCCTCCTTGCTGTCTTGTTTATTCCGACACTTTTCTCTCGTATTTTTTTTTTCTTTTAATCCAATTCCAAAATTAGAAGGAAAAATAGCAGGTTTCACCGTTTTTACTCTCATGAGGAAAATATGTGTGCTTAACTTTCTATTTCGTGAAGTTTATGGTAGTGCAAATTTCTTTAATAGTGACTTAGTATATATTGAATTATTGCACTCACTACAATTGCAGTATTGTGTAAAGAAGACATATATTGTCTTTCACTGCTATTAAAAAAAAGTGCTGTTTTATTTCTTAAGCCTTAAAAATCGATTGAAGTCTAATTACGCCTGGCAGCCTGGTGTTCAATTTAAAGTTGTCATTTGACTATATTGAAAATAGTATTGGAATAGTTCGTTTTGACAACAATCACCCAAGTTGGCTCAAAAGGTTGTTAATGTTTGTACTTGCAAAATCTGTCCTGTTCAGTAGTTTTGTTAATAGTGGTACAAAAAATGATTTTTTTTTTTAAACTGACAATAAGTTTACATTTTCAATTGCCTGATTTTTAACATCTGCCAAAAAAGTTTTGCAATCTTATTTCTTGGAATCGGAGTAATTTTAAAAATACCAATAATTGGTTTCTAGTCGAGTGTACTGTGTAACTGTAAAAAGTTAAATTACTGTTGATTTTTACCTGATGACTGATGATAATTCAATCAAATATTTTTGGCTTTTATGGCGTTTTAAATGAAAAATATCAATTCTTCGTCAATTTTCAAATTCATTTACACTTAAAAACATTAAAAATTAACCGTTTGTTTAGAAAATAAGAAAAATATTTATGAAAAAAATATGGTAAGAAAAAATATCAGTTCTTATGTCAAATTTAATTGGCAATCGAAAAAAAAAACTGTTTACATTTTTAAAGAAATGAAACCAAACAACAGAACGGAAGATTTTTTTTTTTTAATAAATGATTTAAAACTAAAGGGTACTAAAGATTTATTGATGGTTCAATTTTTTTTTTCACCGTCTCCATGTGCTACTGTTAGTGTTACTGTTAACCGTAAAAAAAAAAAATGATTTAGGTAGGAAGAAGAGAATACCTTTTTTTTTTCCACTGGTCCTGGCTGAGTTGAAAAAGAAAGACAAGTTCTGCTACTTGCCCAACTAAATCAATGAATAACAGAGAACACATTGAAAAAGATTACCTATTTTATTTACTTTTATAGATTATCAAGTACTTAAAATAAGTCAATTATTACTAGCTTGCTTGATGTTATGAGAAATGTCTAAGTAGGTAATTTGTATCTTAAAGGAGTGGGGAAATGTGCAGTGACTGCGAAAAAGAGGTGACTGGCCCTTCGGTCATAAGTGGAAGCAGGTTGTTAGCTGTCCAACACTTGGAGTTGACTACAGTACACTGTTTCTTGCCACATGCATACGTACTTATAGTCAATATAGTTTTTTTTAGTCACATACCTACTTTTTGTTTGTTTTTAATTCTTACAAGTGAAAGTAAAAAAATATTAAAGAGGAATGAATGAATGAAGAAGTAAATAAAACAAGAACAACAACATCAAGAAGTAAAAATAAGTTTTGTTGTTTAAAAAAAAAGCGGGGGAAAATCGTACCTGGCTTACTGTCCATTTCTAAAGTGTTTCTTTTGAAAATATCCAGAGGTAAGTTATGTTGTTGTCTCTGAAGATACCGGCATCACAAGAGAGAGAGCCGTCCGATAGAGTATGATGATGAACTGTCGAGGTAGGCAGCCAAAAGACTACACTACGACTGCTACTGAAAGTTCTCTCCTCCTACGACTGCTGCTGATGCTGTTGTAGTGTCCCTCGGATGGGAGGGGTTGGGGGGAAGAGGTGATGAGAGAAAGGAGGAGGAGGAGGCTGTGGGAGAAAGAAAGAAAAGGTGGACATTTATCAAAGAAGCTGGAGTAGTTTAAAAAGTGTGTCGGGAGCAAGAGAGGGCGATGAATTCAGACAAGCGGAGCCATGTCCCGGTCACTCAGGTGAACCAAGTAAAGCCAGTTAGATATACTTGACCAATTAAGCGGGTCAGTGGTCATTTTATCTTTTACCCGCATCATCATCACTACTACAAAATTTGCTTACTGCTATATAAAATCGTTGGTCATTATCTTGTCTGGGTCATGAATTTAACGGTTTTTAGTCCTTTGAAAACATTGCGAAATACATCTCGTTAATTTAAAAAAAATGTTGCATAGTTAATTTATTTTAATTTCGATTTAAACAAGCATAATTTCCTAACCATGCAAAATTTTCCAAGAAAAAGAAGACTTGACTAAGACTAAAATGCTCGTTCACAGGCTCGAACTCTATCAACCTTTTTAGAACTGTTCCTTCCAACTCATTAAATCTACTTGTTTGCTGTTTAGGGAATTCAATCATTTAGAGTGCATGTATGTCTCCAGTAAAAGAAAGACAGTTTAGTTTATAGTAGAGACAAAATGTCTGAAGGTGTTGTGGTGATGGTAGAGACGGTAGAGATTTTGTGGTAATAGAGTAAGAGATAGCATCAAAAGTGGCTCTCTGGTCATTAGTTCAGAGACAGCCTCGGGAATTGGGAAAGGGACCCTTGTTAGTATAAAAAAAAAAAAAATGCTAAAAAAAAAAAACGGATGTTAGACATTAGCCTCCTATTCTAAAGTTTATAAGTTTAAAAAAGAAAAATAATGCCTTTTCATAGTTTAGCTGAGATCAGCAATTTAAAAGGTTCATTCATTTTTTTTATTTAAAGTTGAATCCAAGTGTTTATTTTTGACTTGCCTGTGATCATTGATTTTATTTTTTTACTATGTTATACTTTTAGTTTGCACATTTATAATAGAAATAAATAAATACATTTTTGTTATAATTTTTTATTACCAAACTCAATCTATTCCATAATAAAATAACAATAAAAAACATGTGATTTTCACACATCCTTATCTCCTTGGAATAATGAGATATTCCATTGTTATGCTAATAGAAGGTATTTAATCTAAGACAATAAGTTAACATGCCTAGTGGTACCAATATAACATATGGAAATCAGGTTTCTAATAAATTGCTGTTTTTTTTTTTTTTTTTTTTTTTTTTTGTTTCATATCCACTTTCTTTTAAATCTTTACTTTTAAAGATTTAAAAGTAATTCTTACTTGCATATTTTTTTTTTTAATCATTTCACCCCAAGCAAGGCATTCCACTGTCACTATTGCACATGGGGCTACATAGGGGAAGGTAAAGAGAAGGAGTGGTTAGACATAGGGAATGACAGGAGGAAGGTGACAGATGAGTAAGGATACCAAGGATGAGGGTTGGGTAGATGGGAAGAGTGTTTGATAGAATGGGAGCAGGTTAGTATGTTAGGAGGTGTGTATTGACTTTACATTTAAACTCCTGGAGATTGTAGCCAACTGTGCTTCCCAGACGGGAAGTGCGAGGAAAGAAACTGTTGGAGTAGAAGTTACGGCTGCATTTTATCGGTTTCACTGTAAAAGGGTGGGATCTAGTTGCTAATCTAGTATCTCGTTCAAATTCGTATTTAGGGGGCACCAGTGATCTAAGTTCATCGGAGCAGAAGCCGTGAAAGTATTTATAGAAGAGACACAGGGAAGCCACGTCGCGCATGTGGGAGAGAGACTGCAGGCGGTCTGCCAAGTCGGTATCTATCACATTACAGACCCTCCTCTGAACCTTATCGAGAAGCCCGAGGAGAACAGCAGGGGCACCCGACCAGATATGGCAGCAGTATTCAATGCACGGGCGGATGGTAGATTTATATATGTGCAGGATAGATTTAGACGGAAAAAACTTCCGGGCCCTACACAGAGATATAACAAGAAGAGTTAATTAATAATTGTATAGATAAAACTCTTAAATTACTCATACAGAAAACAATACAGAATAATGCAATTGCAGAATAAATATTGCTGCTTATTTTTTAAAGGTAAACTCAGAATAAATTAAAACAGAATGCATGGTTGCCCAACATGCGAATTACAAATAAGAAATAACAAAATCAGACAAGTCCGAGTTTGAATTCCAGCTGAATTCATTGCATTCACTTACACGCAAATACCCTTGGGAAAGGTATTAATCCATCTCTTCTCTCTAGTTATGGGTTAAATAACAGGACAGATTGGGTTCTATAGTCTTGGCTGGCAACCAGTATACCACAGAAAGTAATGGCAACCTACTACAGGATAATCTTCTGCCCAGTCAGTCATGTCTCTTTTGAGACATGATCACCCAAGTGTGTATCACATATGGCACTTAACTGACTGACAGCAATTTAAATATTTGGAAGCATTTTAACAGAGGATAGAAAGTGTGACACTGAAATTCAGATGTAAATTGGAATAGTGAAAGTGTCTTTCAAAAGCTAAGCAAAGTATTAAGAAATATGAAAATTTCATTATAAACAAAGAGTACTGAATTATTATGTAATATAAGTCCTATTTGACAGTGAATGCTGAACAATCTTCTCAGAGGAAAAAGAAAAACTGGAAGCAAGAGAAATGTGGTTCTAAAGATTGATGCTAAGAACACCATAGACATGTGAGCAATGACAAAATTTCTAGGGTACATAATGAGGAAAGAGGGTTCAAAAAATTTGATACTCACAGTACAGATTGAAAGCAAGAGTGTCAGAGGAAAGCAGTGCATGACCTACTTAGCAAGCTTGAGTAAATGAATGGCGGAACAGTTTAGGAGAGATAACAAAGAGACAACATTTTTTAAGGGCTACAAAGAACGGGAAATTGTGGAGAACTATGATCACCTGCCTCATGAAGGGATACAGTTCATAGAAGAATTGTGATAAAATCGTAACTGTACTACAAGAAGATCCAAAAATCCTTTACTCCTGGAGATGTCACTTAGAATTTAACTTTGATCCTCAAATTCATTAGTGATGGTGTGAGTTGGTGAAATTCTTGGGCTTCCTGTTTTTACAGTTCTCAATCATTTGTGTGTGAAGTGTATCAACCTGTTATCTTTCTTTAGACAAGCTTTGAAACCAGTCAAAACCTAAGATATATAGAAAAATGTCCGCATTTGGTTACAGACTCAGAAGCTATATGATATTATTTGTAAGACTATGTATTTAATTATTAAACGTACAATCATTTATTCCAAAATCTTGTTAAGCTTTTTTATTTTTTCAATAATTCCATCAATCAACTTCTGGGAATAATTTTTGTTTATATGTACAATTATTTGTGGATTTTAGGTACCACCACAAAAAATGTGATACCTAAGGATTTAAATGAATTTTTAAAAATGAAAAATCTTTCTTGAAGCTTTTATTTTGATTTTAATTTCAAGCTAAGATTAAATTTAATATTTCAAATAAGCAAAATACTTTGCTGTATTTCAAATCTAATTTAAATTGACTGGAAAAATTTTTTCTTTTTTGTTAAAATAGATGATTAGCATCCTTTTTTAGTCATCTTTTATTGTAATGTAATTCTCATTAATAAACAGTCAGTTAAGTGCCATACGTGTTACATCCTTAGGCGATCATGTCTTGAAAGAGACATGACTGACTGGGGATAATATTTTCCCGCAGTAGGTTGCCATTAATTTCTGCAGTAGACTGATTGCCAACCAAGGCTAACCCAGTCTGTTCTAATCAATAGCTAAAAATGCATTTCTGTGATATTTTAAAATTAAAGTAAATAACATTTATTGCTAATCAGATTAATTATACTTTAAATCAGCTAATATTATTCAAATGAAGTTTCAGAAAAGTATATTTTATTTTTGGAAGATTGTTTAATAATTCGTTGTGGATCAGTGAAATGAGAAATCAGAAAGCGGAGTTCAAATTCCAGTTGAATTTGTTGCATTCATTTACACACAAATAATCTTGGGAAAGGCATTTATCCATATCTTCTCTCTTTAGCTAGGATGTGACAGCTTGATGACAGATTAATATTTATTTAATGTTGTTCTATGGGGATTTTAGTGATAAAAAGAAAATAATTTGATTAACATGAGTACTCAATTTTTAAGTATTTGGTAATCTTTAAAATTTTAAATTTTCTCTGTAATCTAATGTTTTACTGAATTTTTAGATACTTTCTGGCTTTAAATTTACTATAGTCATCACTCTTTTTTGATAATCTTGTGTATGGTCATCTGCATTTATGCATAAAAAAAAAATTCAAAATTTAAAAAAAAAATTGGTGCATGATGATTTGTACTAAAATTTTCCATTTATGATTGGCAAATATAGTTTTTATTTAATAAGTAAGTTTTTATTTTTTTTACTAAAAAGGTGAAATTGAACCAAAATTTTAAAAGATTTAACACTTATTCTAAGTAAAATTTAAAAAAATGAAAAGAATTCTTGTAAAAATTATTTATGAAAATGTTTTTCTTAAGACAGTAGTGTTCTTAATATATTTTATTTATAAAACAATTAAACTTTTCTAATTAATGTCATTGTTTTATTGCATTTTTTATTATACAATTCAGCACAAATTTTTAATAAATACGGTACCCGTTTGACAAAAACAACTGAAGTTAGTCCTGATTTTAAGAAACATAAGTATGAAGAGGATCGAATTTTAATTTCTTGAAATTTCATAAAATTAAGTAGGGGTAACAGATGTTTAAAAAAATATATATTTTTACTATTTTCTTAAAAAAAAAAAAAATGAAAAAAATTGAAAAAATGTAGTTAAATTAATTTGTCAATAAATCCTGAAAATTTCATTAAAATCTGACAATTATTTGATTTTTGTAAGAATTTCCAAAATAATGTATTTTTTATGACAAAAAAAAAATGATAAATTTCTCATACTAATCTCTGGCCCACTTGCTGATGCAAGAAAATCAAAAATTTTAAAATAAAAAAGAAAAAGATTAAAAAATGTAATAAAGTTATAAAAATATACTCTGGTTTTTCCTCTTAATAATAGCATAAACATTTTGATGATAAAATGTTTTTATCATGTTTGGGGCCTTTTTTCATCATGTCATGCTCATTTTTAGTGAACTTTTAGAGGTACATATATTTGAAATTTCTCAGAAATAACCAACTGAATTTAAATTTAAGCACTTCCATTAACAATTCACTTAATACAATGTGACACCTGTAGTGATATAATTTATTCATTATGAAATTTTATTTACATTATTTTAAAATCTGACAGTACTTATTTCCTTCTAAAGTATTCTTACCACATTTGTTTTCATCTAGGTTTTGGCCACATAGCATGAATTATTGATTATCTTGTATATAAACAATTCTCTTGGAAAAAGTTGCATTTTGCCTGCTATCTCCACAGAACATTTCTATATAAAAGTATTATGTCTGGTTCCCTTTACGACTGTTGAAAATTCAGTCATGCCATACGTCCTTCAGCTTGCAGTTTCATGATTTGTGAATTATAAGCACAAAGTAAATTATGAAGTTTTTTATATTCTTTGTAGAGATTGGAATTAGAAAATTTAACTCTGAAACTTTTAAAAATTACCACAATATTTTTTTAAACATTGTAACATGTTTTTTTTTCTATTTTGTTTTTATTTGAACATTTTCTCAGCATTAAAATAATCTATGAAGAGATCTTTGGTTGTTTAAATTGTATTTATGTAAGGAAGCTAAAATAGATCGATTTTTCTAGTTATAACATATAAATCAGTAATTGTTAGTTGTCATGTACAAATGTGTTAACCAAATCCAATAACGTGTTTAAAAGAGCTACAGATTGAAAACTTTTGATAAAGTATTAAAGCAGTATTTCTCAACCTTTTTACCCTTGCATAACCCTTAAAATAAATTACATGTTTTAAGGAACACCCTGCACAAAAACAAAATTATATACCATATTTTTCTCATTTTATTTTCATTGTAGTTCATGTGGTAGATACCAAATTATATATTTTTGAATAAATGATTTAAGGAAAAATCAATACTTTTATCAAATTTTTTTGATAATGGTAAATAAAATTCATACTGTTCATTTATAATACTTCATCAGGGTGTTTTCATTCACACAAAAAAATTCTAAACTCAAATGTAAAAAATAAACGTAAGAAGCCAATATCATATATCTATAAATGTAAACATAGCGAAAACATAATTGCAGCAGCATTTTATGATCTATTTATCCTTTGACTGGCAATGTTGAAAAGACATCAGGTAAATCAAGAAATAGGCTAGAAACTGTTACTTTCAGAGCCATTTTGATAAAGTGATACATGCTTCTCTAATGTGAAACCTGTGCTGGTCTTCTGCTACACAAATACTAAATTTGAGGTCAAATTTTAGATAAACATGAAATTTCATTCTCAATTGAGAGGAGATGATTTCTGCTTTTGCTCTTGATACTTGTTAAACAAGAAAAGGCTTTGCCCACACATGTAAGATGTTGAAATACAATGTATTAATTGCTTATCTAAATAAAAATGGTATAGTTTTATTGCATTTTTGTTTTCACAATTCAGAGCAGATTTTCTGAAAATGAGCAAGTTTTAGAGAGAGAGAAAAAAAAGAATAAAAGGTGATTAACATTTCCCAAGGAGTCCTGCATTTAACTAATAAAACAAAGTTCCGGAACAATAGTCAATTTCTAGAAATTTCAGGAAATTAATTTGAGGTGAGGTAACATGTAAAAAAAAAATTTTTTTAAAATAATGATTTCAAAAATATTTTCAGTCATTTGTAAATAAGTCTTGAAAGTTTCATCAAAATCCTAGCATTATTTGATTGTTGCAAGAATTTCCAAATTAATGTTTCCCTCCAGTAAAATAGTGAGTTGTGTAATGTTTACCATAGAAAGCATTAAAAGATTTTCTGAATAATTAAAAAGATAGTTTGATTTTCCTTCTTAATAATAACTTAAACATTTTGATTAAGTTTGGGACCTTTTAACATCATGCTGTGTTGTCTTTTCAGTGAATGAGGGGAGCTACCTAAGTAAAAGTGTATACGCTGACGCTGGACAGACATCAATAAACATATTACCAATGATTGTTATATATTTTTATAATATAATAGGTTAGATGGGATGATGTATATATTACAATAACCAAGAATATATGGTGCATATTTAGTAATATTATATATATGAAATTAAATAAAAAGTCAAAAGTACATTCACTTATCTCACTTGTTCTTGCAGAACCATTAGGGACCTTTTGTGGAACCTTAGAGTTCTGGTGAACCCCTGTTGAGAAATGCTGAATTAGAGAGTAGACACTATTTTTAAAAATCATTAGCCAAGAATTGAGATTACACTGGAAGAACTACTTCAGGAAGTTATCAACTTTGAAAAATCTTCCAATCTTAATATTCTCAACCTTGCTAATTACCTAATGTGGACATTGACTTCCTTACTAATGTTCTCACTTCTTTACTATATCAGTCAATATCTCCCATTTCTATTGAAACCCTGCCAATATCCTTCTCTTTCTACTGAATCTCTGTCAGCATCTGTCACCCTTTCCACCAAAACTCTTTCATTTTTTCCCCCCAAACAATTTCAGCCACCCTCCTTTTTTCTTCAAATCGCCTTCAGTCTCACTCCCTCTTTCAGCCAAACCACCTTCCATCTCCGACCCATTTTTCATCAAACCGCCTCCCGTCTCCCTCGGCCCTTTCCACCAAACCGCCTCCCGTCTCCCTATCCACTTTCCACCAAACCGCCTCCTGTCTCCCTATCCACTTTCCACCAAACCGCCTCCCGTCTCCCTATCCACTTTCCACCAAACCGTCTCCCTATCCACTTTCCACCAAACCTCAGTTAATATCTGAAGCTTAATTTTTCAAACATACTTCAGATGATTAGTGCCTTTTTTTCCTTCACCTCATCTATCCTATTTTCTTAATTGTTCTGGAGTTAGTTTGATAAAGCATTTGACTGGAAATTGTAAAGTTTGTCTTTCTCTCCTCACTCTATGGTTGCTAAACCTTTAATTTAATGCAGAAACTCAGAAAAGGTCAATTCAGTTTTACTTCTGCAGGAGTTACTAAGTAAAAGTATTTTTAATTGTCATGGAAATTCTCATGTGTATGTGTTTGTATACAGTGGTGATTGTGGAATTCTGAAAGTGGGGAGTGCATTTAGGGGCCAAGATTTTTTTGAGGGGGTGGGGCAAAGTCAAGTAGTGCCTTCATTTTTATGCTACATCACTATCGTACACACAACTTAGGAATGAGTTTGAGTATAAGTATGTTACTTTACTAAATTAAACAGAATAACTTTTCATTCGTAGTAGTGAAAATTCTAATCTGTTCTTGCCCTCTTTTCCACTCTGAAGCTGTTGGAACACTGAGAGAAGTTAATTTCATAACAAAATTAAAGGTTTGATGCTAACATCAATACTAATTCCAGCTGAATTCATTTTATTCACTTATGCACAAATACCCTTGGGAAAGGTATTAATCTGTCTCTTCCCTCCATCTATGGGTTAAATAACAAAACAGATTGGGTTCTATAGCCTTGGTTGGCAACCAGTCTACTGCAGAAAGTAATGGCAACCTATTGCAGGAAAATCATCAGCTCACTCATATCTCTTTCGAGACATGATTGCCCATTTGTGTATCACATATGGCACTTAACTGACTGACTGAATACTAATGTCAATACTACTGTGTGTAGCTCTCTCTATGTGGTGGTGGATGAGCCAGTCTGCACACTTCAGAGACACAGAAATTGGCATCTAGCAATGTGGTGCTGATTGTCTTCAGTAGATTGGTGAAAATTACTGACCAATTCTTTCATTCAGCCATAAGTCAATGACTGCCTGTGTATCTACATTTTAAGTTGGGGACATTATTTCTAATTAACATCTTCCTTCAGATATGAAAATATCACTACTAAGTTTCTTTCGCTTCCTAACAAGATATCTGTTTCTATCGATCTGGTTGTTTTATTTTGTTTGTTTTTTCTTTCAAACCTGTCTCTGTTATATGTTCTTAAAAAGCTAAATGAAAAAGAAAATGCAGGGGAAAGGTGCTGAAGATCAAAGCTTATCAAAATCAGAGACTGATTAGTTTCATAAATTTTTGAAGCTTACAAGGTGGCGGAGCAACTGAGGGGCCAGCCAAAATGGGGGGGGGGGGCTTGACCCCTTTTGGTCACCTCATTGCCACTGTTTGTATATTTAAAATGTTATGCATAAATACATGTATTGAAGTTTTACCAGAATAGAAAAGTTGAATTGGATAATTGGTTTTGATTTAGACTATTTATGAAAGCATAAATCCATTTTTCTTGTTGCCAAATAGCTTGATAAAATGTCTCATCTTTGGTATGCCACAATAGCTTATAGAAAAGAGAGCGGATGAGTTGATTGGAGTAAAAAAAAAAAAAAAAATAATTTAGACATTAGTTTGAAGAAATGACCAAAGATTTATTTTCATTTACAAAATATGAAAATATCTCTGGTAAATCATATAGTGTAACATTTGAGTGTACTGTATACAAGGGATAAAATGAGAGTGAAAGATTTTGTACTTAATACGGGTGACTGCTTTTTGGCTATTGGTTTGGGTTTGTTGTGTTGATAGTGGTGTCAGTTCTTTTTCTGTATTTACAGGAGGTCATTTTCAATGCCTAATGGTCAGACAGCCAGTCAGCCATGCCCTCTTGTAGCCTCTGTGCTTAGCATGAATGTGTTAAGTGTCTCTCTCTCTGTCTTTTCTTATAGACCATATAAGGCAAATGCATGGACAAAGTTGTAGCAAGAGATAACATCAGCATTTTGGTATATTTGTACTTGATTTAAAATTTGCTTTTAGTACAGTGTGACATGTGTGTAGTTAGAGATATGTTTTTCAATAATTGTATAATAATTTGGCTTTAATTTGTTATCTATAACTATGTAAATGTGTTTTCTGCTACAGAGTAAGTATTTAGATAAACCACTCTCCATCATCTCTCTTAAGTTCAGTTTAGTTCTTCTTCACTATACAATTTGTTCTTCTTACTAAAGTTTTTAGCTTATATTACAAATATAAAGTTTAATGTTTTAAAAATCATCTGCAATATCATCTAATGTTTCTCTGTTAAAATCATATTAGTTACAAAACAAATCAAATTCTGCTGGTATTATTTTATTTACCAAAGTTCTTTAACTCTAAGAGAAGAACTTATTTTGTTTAGAACATACCCTCTTGTGCAAATTGATTGAAACCATGAAGAATGTCTTCCTAGGATCTTTTGCATTTTCTCTGATCATGTATCCATCCTCTTCTGGCATTGTTTTTCTCTTCTGACTGGATTTTCCTTTACATTTTGGACTGATGGATTCAGTTTGTTTCTTTGTCTTGATGACATGACTGACAGTTGAAAGGCTGACACCAACAATATTTGTAATCTCTTTGTATGGCTTACCAGTTTGTTCGTGCAGTGTTATAATTTTCATATGTTTCTTTGGATTAGTGTCCATTACAGACAATGGCTGTAGGACAACTATTTGACAGTCGAGATAAGTGTCTGGGTGTGATAAAAACCTGATGTAATCATGGATGATACAACATTTTTCAAGGCCAAACAAATTTTATCATACACCCCGAAAATAGATTCATATTACTACACACTACTCTAAGTGACTTAATCTGAGGGAAAAAAATAGAAATCGATTACACCCTGTCACTTCAGTGGGTCTAAAACTGGCTGTATGGTGAAAGAAAGGAAACTAAAGCAGTTATTTCAATTAATTTGCACAAAGATGTATTTGTAGGAAACAAATATTGAAGTGCTTTCTATTTTTTGCTTTTTTAAATATCAGATTTAAGTTGAAAAAAATCTGATTTCAAATCATGTCTAATCAATGCATAAAATCTGTTTCTCACAAAGTGTAAAAACCAGTTTTAAATAACTAAAAAAACTTTAAAAGTTTGTTTTTAAAGATTTAAACTATTTTATGAAATTTGACAATTAAGAATAATAGCTACTATTGTGATTTTGACAAGTTTAGCAAAACACTTAAGTTTGACCTTTTTAGCTCATTTTATGCAAATATCCATGTTCATAAAACTTTTTCAAAAATTTCTTGCTTCCAGAATTAAATGTCTTCATCTATTGTTCCTTTCAAAATAATGATAAAGTAAGGAAAATAGAATGGTCAAGTGTATAACTTATTCAATGAAAATTGACATTGCTATAGACAAGTACAAAATACATTCTGGGTAGTAACTGTAGTTAGCTATATTGTAATGTAGATAAATCAAAATCAATTTTAACCAAATCATCACATATTACCTAGGAAACATACTTTTACAACTGACTCATTGTTAGAAAATTTTGTTTGTACCTATGAAGTTTAGGGAGAAAAAGACATAAATATGCTTTGATGAAGATATTACCACAATATATTCTTTGTTATCAGTAAGACAATAACCTGTTGTAAAATTTAATGATTTCAAATTGGATTAAGTGTTGAGCTATATTTTGCAATTTGAAAAAAATTAATGCAAATCCTTTTTTTTTTTTTTAAATTAATTTTAAATATTAGTTAACAATTCTAGGTCTTTATTCTTTGTTTTACACAAAAACAAAGTGCAGGAGACGTCGTATAATCTCTTGATTATAATGAAAGGTTCAAGAGAAAATTTATAAGATTTCTATAAAATTTTTTATAGAAAGCATATTCAGAGTTGCTTTTGTGGTTATTCAAAATAAAATTGTAATGGGTTATTATTTGTTGTAGAATCAATTTTTATTTAGTATTGTGTTGATAATCACCAAAGAAGAATAAACAATTAAAATTATAATTTGATCGGTTGGACCATGATGGGAATCAAGTACATCAAGAAAAAGTAGAAACCAAAATCCATAATGTAAAAAAAAAAATAAAACAATAGTTTGGGGCAACGAGTAAACAATAACATTTATAATACCATTAAATTAAACCTCACTGTAGAAAATAACATTTATGTTTCTATCATGCTGGATTTTTTTTTTTAAAATATATAAATATCTAGAGTATATAAAGATAAAAAAAAATACTGATTTAGTCATTACATAATCTTAGTCAATTCCTCTTTGTAAAATGCATAATAGAATAAATCTATTAGGATTTCATACAATTTTATCTTCCCATTTTACTGTCGGTGACAAGTTTAATCGTTTTAGAAAAGAAAACGACTGTGTGGAACCATTGGAGAAGAAAAGAGTTGCTTAAAGTGAGACAATGACAGGGCATATTTCTTTCTCTTTCTAGTCGTCATTTTTCTGTTAAATTTTTTTCTCCCATCTTTCCATTTACTTTCTCTCTCTTAATCCTCTTATTACTTTTTCATCGCCTCTTTCACATTTTTGCCCAATGTTTCAAGTCTTCCCTTTTTATCTCTTCACTCACTACATTTGTTCTCATTGATTTCCTGATCTCACCTCTTTTTTTCTCTCTTTCTCCCTCCCTGCTCTCCACCTCTTTCTCCCTCCCTGCTCTCCACCTCTTTCTCCCTCCCTGCTCTCCACCTCTTTCTCCCTCCCTGCTCTCCACCTCTTTCTCCCTCACTGCTCTCCACACTCTTTCTCTCTCTCCGTTTTTTTGCCTCCTGCTCTCTCTCTCTCTCCGTTTTTGCCTCCTGCTCTCTCTCTCTCTCCGTTTTTGCCTCCTGCTCTCTCTCTCTCCGTTTTTGCCTCCTGCTCTCTCTCTCTCTCCGTTTTTGCCTCCTGCTCTCTCTCTCTCTCCGTTTTTGCCTCTCCTGCTCTCTCTCTCTCGGTTTTGCCTTCTCTTTTCTCTCTCTCTCCAGTTTCCTTCTCTCTCTCTCTCTCTCTCTCGGTTTTGCCTTCTCTCTGCCTCTCTCTCTCTCTCGGTTTTGCCTTCTCTCCCTCTCTCTCTCTCTCCGGTTTTGCCTTCTCTCTGCCTCTCTCTCTCTCTCCGGTTTGCCTTCTCTCTGCCTCTCTCTCTCTCTCGGTTTTGCCTTCTCTCTCTGCCTCTCTCTCTCTCGGTTTTGCCTTCTCTCTGCCTCTCTCTCTCTCTCTCTCGGTTTTGCCTTCTCTCTGCCTCTCTCTCTCTCTCTCTCGGTTTTGCCTTCTCTCTGCCTCTCTCTCTCTCTCTCGGTTTTGCCTTCTCTCTGCCTCTCTCTCTCTCTCTCGGTTTGCCTTCTCTTTTTCTCTCTCTCTCTCCCCGGTTTTGCCTTCTCTTTTCTCTCTCTCTCTCTCTCCGGTTTTGCCTTCTCTTTTCTCTCTCTCTCTCTCTCGGTTTGCCTTCTCTTTTCTCTCTCTCTCTCTCTCCGGTTTTGCCTTCTCTTTTCTCTCTCTCTCTCTCTCTCCGGTTTTGCCTTCTCTTTTCTCTCTCTCTCTCTCTCCGGTTTTGCCTTCTCTTTTCTCTCTCTCTCTCTCTCTCTCGGTTTTGCCTTCTCTTTCTCTCTCTCTCTCTCTCGGTTTTGCCTTCTCTTTTCTCTCTCTCTCTCTCTCGATTTGCCTTCTCTTTTCTCTCTCTCTCTCTCTCTCTCGGTTTTGCCTTCTCTTTTCTCTCTCTCTCTCTCTCTCTCGGTTTTGCCTTCTCTTTTCTCTCTCTCTCTCTCTCGGTTTGCCTTCTCTTTTCTCTCTCTCTCTCTCTCCGGTTTTGCCTTCTCTTTTCTCTCTCTCTCTCTCTCTCTCTCCGGTTTTGCCTTCTCTTTTCTCTCTCTCTCTCTCTCCGGTTTTGCCTTCTCTTTTCTCTCTCTCTCTCTCTCTCTCTCCGGTTTTGCCTTCTCTTTTCTCTCTCTCTCTCTCTCTCCCGGTTTGCCTTCTCTTTTCTCTCTCTCTCTCTCTCTCCGGTTTGCCTTCTCTTTCTCTCTCTCTCTCTCTCTCTCCGAGTTTTGCCTTCTCTTTTCTCTCTCTCTCTCTCTCTCGGTTTTGCCTTCTCTTTTCTCTCTCTCTCTCTCTCTCTCGGTTTTGCCTTCTCTTTTCTCTCTCTCTCTCTCTCTCTTGGTTTTTTGCCTTCTCTTTTCTCTCTCTCTCTCTCTCCGGTTTTGCCTTCTCTTTTCTCTCTGCCTCTCTGGTCCTGCTTCCCTCCTCTGTTTCTCTCTCTCTTTTCACTCACCCCCTTCTTTTTGCTCTCCCTGCACTTGCCACTCTTTCTCTTTTCTATCTCTAAACTAAGCTTTTTAACTTTTCCTTTTGTTACTGCTTTCATGCATCCTCAATTTTTTTTTTTCTTTCTCTCTCTCTTTAGTTGTTTTCTTTTTTTTACCAGTCCTTGTCTTTTTCTTTACGCTGCCCATAATGTTCTCTCTCTCTCACCAAGCACTGAACAAGGTCCAGGAACTAAAAAAAAATCATCAAAAAACCTAAAAAGAAGAAAAATACTTAAATCACAATTAAATGTTTATAAGATAAACAAGTGACTTAGAGAAGCTTTTGCAGATGCCTTTTAAGTTGTTTCTGTAGCCACCCTCACCACCCAACCACTTATTTCCTTGACTGACAACTGGCAGGGAGAGTAATCTATTCTATTTACATAATGGGGGAGGGGACTCATAATGTTAGCATGCTGGCAAGGTAAATCTTGATAGTCATTAGCCTTTTACTCTGCACCCTAACCCTGACTCAGTCAAGCTTCAAAAAATACACAAAACAAATACTCTGTTTACACAATACTTCCTGTAGTTAAAAGAAGGTGCAAAGATTATTTTTGTATGAAAAGAATGTTGATTGCATACTCATTGTGACATTAACATCATTATGTTTCAATAAAACACTGAACTTCTTACTAGATTAAATATGTACAGTCTTAACACTTTTCTCTCAAAATATTTACTTTGGTTTTAATTATTTATATATCTAGGCTATCATCTTTATTGTAGATTTAGATTTGCCATTATAAGTAATGGCTCTATTTTGATCTGAGTCTGTATTGCAGCTGAATGTTTCAACAGATATTGGATGAAAAGATTTCTGTAAATCGAGCTTTTAAGTTATCAGTATTTGATTAACAAACAAGATATTTCACTAATATAGATATATCGTCATCATCATCATCATCATTATTTACTGTTTCCATGCTAGCATGTTTTACAGCTGTATGCCCTTACTGACACCAACCAGTTTAGGAAACTGGAAACTCAGTATTTTTTATCGAGACACCATCTCTAGGAAGATTACCTACCAAGGTTAGAAAGTTCAGCCTACCTTATTCTACACAGAGCAGGTGCAGAAGTTTTTATATCAGAGATTTCCTTCTCTTAGACAAGTTGCTATCCAAAGCTAAAGATTCTTACCCAGCCTAAGCAGTTTAACATCATACTTAAGATATTGTAAATTAAATTGTTGATTGCCTGCCAAGATTAAAGAGTTCAGTCTACCTTATTCTACACAGCAGGTGTAGAAGTTTTTATATCAGAGATTTCCTTCTCTTAGACTAGTTGCTATCCAAAGCTAAAGACTCTGTCTAAACTAATATATAAATGTGGACAATGTAAGTAAATATTAAAATATTAAGAAAATCAACCATAATTATCTTTTATTATGCTATTGTGTTCCTTGCATCATTCAGATATTATTGTAATATCATTCAGATATTATTGTCTAATAGACAATATTTTCTAGCAAACACAAATTTTGTACTTGAAATTAACTACTGACCTAAAACTGATCAGTAGTAACAGTTGAACTATTTTGATATAATGGAATTCACTAATCCAGAGTTGATCACTGGCAGAGCTCTTGTTTTCCTAAATTTTTTTATTGGTATTCATTCTGTTAAAATTGGTTAAGTGATCAAGACCAAAGCAAATAGATGCATCGATATGTACACAGTCTGTATAGTCAAAGACCTTTCCCCACCTACTCATACTGATTATTGGATTTCTATTATTTGCAAGAATGCAAGCATTTAGAAACCTTTATAAAGAGGTAGATAATGTATTGGATGATGGAAGTATAGTGATAAAAATAGCAAGAATGAGAATATTAGTCTAAATAACTTATCAGATAATGACAATGACTCAACCTTAGAATATCAGACAGTATTTATAAAAGTGTGCGCCTGTCTGTTGTTTTTTAACAGTTCAACAAAAAGTAGCTTTTTTACTATATTTTTTATTAAAAAAATGGTATATAAAAATTGTTTAGGAATTAAGTTAATTTAAATCTAAATGATGCTATATCATATCGTCACATCAATTTTTAACTGCGTTTTTTTTTCTATAATCTTTATAATAGTTCCAAATCTGTTTTATATATTTGTGTCATCTCTGGGCATTTAAGTGACTAATAATCTCTTATACGAAACCCTGAGAGTGTTTTTCTTTCTGCTTTTCCTGGAAGGTATACTAAAAATTGATTACTGTGACAGTGGATAATTTATTTTTATAATTATATTCTTGGTAAATTTAACATCAGATTGATAAAACATTTTTAGCAAAAACTATCAAAAGACACAGTAAATCATAAATCATTAATTTGCTTTTATTCATAGCACCATCATTTCAGATGGTTTTATTATCAAAGAATAAAATTGTCCATTATGCTTGGTTTAGTTTTGAAATATTATAAATCGGTTTAATGTAGACACTCTTAAGAATTCGGATTAAGAGATGTATTTTTCTGAATATAAGAATCTGAGATGACTGATAAAACTTGGCAATTTATTTTAGCATACTCCATTTGTATTTTATAATTTATGGAATTGCTTACATTCAATCAAATAATTTATTTTGCAGAATATATTATAAGAAAATTTCTATATATTCTTTCTTGATTTAAAATCAGTAGATAAGGATTCTTTTAACAGCAAATAAATCATTTTTCCAAGTTACAGCTTTGCTGTAACTTGGAAAACAATCAAAGAGGAGCTTTCTGTGCATGTGTAAACACTCTCCTATGAGGTTACTCAGTTGACAGTGAGATGCCATTGTGTATCAGATGGGTGACCACTTGGGAATACCAGGTGCTGTGAGCATTTAGTGACGGATGTGTGTTGTAGTGCAATGGATATCAGCTCAGAAAGAGAAATCAGTGAGCTGAGTTCGAATTCCAGTTGAATACCCTGCATTCACTTAAGCACTGGTACCTTTGGGAAAGGTATTAATCTGTCCCTTCTCTCTAGTTATGAGTGAAATAACAGGGTAGGACTTGGGAGACCCTGCCCTTAAAAAAGAAAAGGGTATTACCAGCAATAAATAAATAAAAATTTAGTTGGCAATAAATGATCTGCCATGGTTGATATGCCATAAAAACAAAACAACCAAGCCAAACCCTTGTGCGCCATTTGGTCATCATATTTGCACTAACTATGCATCAAGTTTTGTCTTGAGACTTTGAATGATGAAACAAGTTTATTCAATGAGAGAAACCCAGGTAAAAATCTATTGCTGGTACTTCAAATTTGGTGAAGAATTTCTTGAGAGGTACCTATTTTCTGGAATGTTATTAACAAGCAAAACATCCCCCAAAATTTGGATGCATACAGGTTGCAATCAAAGGAAATCTACAAATTACAGTGCAAGAATTGCATGATCTGGGTTTCCACAGACTGTCTGGAGAATATCCAGGCATTTGCAGCTACACGTTCTTCAACTCTAGAGCAGGACATTTTAGTAAAACATATCCTTCAGCCCTGTCAGCTCCACTAAAGTTCAGATTTGGCTCTTTATGATCTCAATATTTTCCCCAAAGTTGAAAGAAGAAATTTCACACCATGAAGAAAATAACACACCAGCTAATTGTAAGGGTTTTGCAGATTATTTTGAAAAGTGGAAGGGATGCTGAGATAAGTGTCTGAAGTTTCATCAGAAATATTTTGAAAAGAACTAAGTTAACATTACTCTAGATAGGTTGTTTTCATTAAGTCACTCGGTTATTTCTTTGACAAAACCTTCTATTGGTCAACATAAAAGTACTTTGTTCTATTACTGTTAAAACTAGGGATTGCATTTGGCAATATTTTTATTTTTTATGTAAATTATATATCAAACTAATTTTAGTAAGTATCATTTTTTTTTTTCTCATGACCTGTTAGATCATCAGAGTGTCATGTTAAGGAATTTTTTTTTCACAGCATTCTGAAGTGTAGTCTAAGTTATTTGGTAGTATCCTTTTCTCCAAGTAACATGTAAAACATTATACTGGAAAAACTGTGAGGAACAATCTCTGACCTGATCTATTATCAAGTACCCAAGATTGAGTGGCTCTACTATTTATCCATAGCTGCAGGGAGAAGTAGATCCATGCCTTTCTCAAAGGTATTAATGCAAAGTGTATACAAAATATATCAGCCAGAATTTCCAGACTTTGAACTTGGTTGTTAGTTCTATTCTCCATGTATTTCACTCACACCTGCAAGTGGCATCAAAGAAGATTAAAAAAAGAAATGTATTTTGCACTCATAAGTAATTGGCATTAGTGGGAATTTGAAACTTATGATAAGAGTAATATAAATATCTTTTAAAAATAGCAGTAATGAAGCACAGAGGTAGCTTTATCTTAATAAAAAAGGCATATTTGTATAGAAAATATTATTCCTGTCTAGTGTAGCTAAGCAAGTTATCGGATGATTTACTAATAAAAATATTAGTAATCATCATGATATAACAATGTGAAAAAAATGTGTATCATTTTAAGGACCAATTTGTTCAGCATTTTTCTAACTATCTTATTTTTATTACATAAATATTCCAATAGGTCTTCATGTAAAATTGTAAAAAAACATCAAGCATTTATTATATGCTAAATATCACAGATAACTGTTCATTTATCGTTCTGTCTGCTTAAACATAACATAGAACACATTTCTCATTTATTTTCAAAACAATGGTAAATACACTAAAATTTAACTTTTGGATCACAGATTTCTATTCAGTTGAGTCATCCTTTCTCACAAAAAGGCTTATTTGTTACAAATTAGTTTTAATCACTTTTCAAGAGTATATCTATCCTTGCATAATGAAGTTTGGACTTGTGTAATTCATCTGTATATAAACTTGAGATTTCTTAAAATTATATCATTTTCAAAAAGACAAATAAATAAATAAAAATAATATTTTTATGGACTAAGTTATCTTTTGTTTTTACCTCTATATAAACTCTACAAAAAAAGAAAAAATCAACTCTTGATAAAATTTATTAATTTCCCATTTTTTTTTTCCTCAAATTAAATCTCAATCAATATTTTATGGTTGAACTTGTTGTGTGGCATGTACTAAACCCTCACTTTCTCATTTCTACTTCAAATGTATCAAGTGTATTAATATGGCCATTTTCAATCTGAAATAGGAAATGAAAAAGTAGGCTATGCTTGTACACTAACCACTAAATATAGGGACTCAGAGCTAGCTTCTTGAAAGTGTTCAAAGTCAAGAAGTCTTCTAGTAAGAACATGCTGTTTGTGTCCAAAAGAAAAAAAAGATTAAGTGGTCAGATCCCATAAGGATAGCTGAATTCATTCAGTAAGTACAAGACATCATCAGCCTAGCTATTGATGTAGTCAATCACCAAGTAGCTTAAGTTGGTAAAGTTCACAATGAGATGTGTTGAACATTAGATACAAAACAGTTCATGCCTAGGAGACCTGTGTGATTTGATTCAAATGCTTTGTCAACAATCTCAAGCTTGGCATGTTCTGGTTTCTCAGTGAAAACTTTGACCAGTACCTGAAGGTGAATGAGAAGAATAACAGGTGTCCCTTTCCAGACCCCTACAGATGTATACATGGTGATTCAACCCAAAGTTTTTGTTGCCAGATGGTACTGGGAGTTATGAGCATTGAGTGTTGTGTCATGTCATACCACTCCCCACACTCTTCTCACAGCTTCAGTGTGAACACCAATACCTAGATTTGAGTTACTAGACACTGATCAAAACCTGGATCAAGTGGATAGCCCAGGGGAAGCCATATGTGTTCCCTCCAACTAGAGTGACCAAATCTTTATGATCATGTGACCCCCACCCCAACATGTAGCCTCCTAGCTTTCCTCATTTGAATTTTCTGGACTGTTTTGTCTGGGGATAATTGAAAAAGAAGATCAACAAACAGTCTAAAAATATTAAGGCCTGATTGAAAAGTTACCATTATATACATGATGGTCAACATGAATGAGAATTAATTGACTCTTAAATGCAGTAGCTGGTAAGTTTTCACTGAAACCACCTTTGAAACTGAGAGTTGTTTTATTAAATAGCCATTTTTTTTCTTTTCTAATTTGAATATGTGTACAATTTAATTTTTAAAGATGTCATGATTTTTGCTTATTGTTATAATTTTATTTGCAATTACCTGTTATAGTCTTTATTTTATTGCTCATTCATAAAATGTTAATTTTTATCTTACTGGTCCATGTTTGATTATTTAATATAGAGGTGTGGTTTCTTATTGTAAAATAATGGCACGTTTCTTTGACATAACTATAAAAAAATTAAAAAACTTATATAAAAAAATTATTTAACAGCAGTTGAAATTTAGGACTGAATAAAAATTCACATTTTTACATTTCTTAAACCTAACAATCTGTGTGTGTGTGTATATATATATATATATATATATATACACACACACACACACACACACACACCAAAAACCTTTTCTTTTTTTAACCACACAAAAACTCTTTAGTAAGTTATAATGCTAAAATTAAAACCAGATTGTTTACCCACAACAAGAAAGGCAAGCTATCAAAAAAAATAAAAAAGTAAACACATTTCCAGAATAAATAATAATGAAAAATTAACTTTAAAAAAATTGATAGCAGAAACGTCTCCTTCACCTACACATACTACTTTTAGTTTATTAAGATGTAACTTCTTAACTTGTTTCCTAAGGACAAAATTTTGTCAATTATTTAAGCTGTAATATAATTAGGAATATCTGTATTTTGCATAATACAGTCATTAACTTTTCTTTAGTTATTTATGTTTTCTAAAAAATGTTTTTCCTTTTTTAAAATTGATGAAATTTGCATAGTCTTGTGCGATTTATGAAGTTTATAATTAAAAAAAAATCATTATGAATCTTTTTTTCTTTCAGAAAATTGATTTCAATGTTTTATTTTTCATTGAATTATTTTATCAATACTTTTATTTCCTACTGTTAAATTACTGGCATCTGTATTTTTGGTTTTCTTTTAATGTTAGAGCATGGGAACATCATATCATGCCAAAGTGTTATTTTTGTATGATTGTGTGTGTACAACTATTTATCATAGTAACAAAGTTATTTGAAATAATGTTTTTTAATGTATAATCTGATAACTCACTGAAAAGTAAAGTTGAACCTAAGACCTGGTGACCATTTATCAGACATTTTACCATTGGTATATATTGGAGTGCCAAACTTAGTTGAGTAAAAAAAAAAAACAGAAAAGAAAAAAAAATGTCCATTAATTCTAGAGAATAAACAAATAATAGGGGTAAGGACAAGCTAGTTCGGTGCATGACCCCCCCCCCCCAGTCACATAGAGAATGTTGGGAATTAAAGCCCTTTGATAACAGACTGTTAATTGTCCAACCTGTCCAGTCCTTTTCTTTTCCATACATAGAACTTGCCTGATGACACCAAGTTTTTGTAAGGGATTCCATAAATAGAAAGAAGAAAAAAGTATGCTTTTGTGTTTTTGTTTTAATGAAAGATGCTTTTTATGTAGGTTGGCAGTTGAGTACTATAGGTAGTCAGGTAGAACATTTATGCTCCTTTTAGCAATACTCCTTTGTAGCTATTCCTCTTACATTGATGAAAAGAGTGAAAGTAGATACTCAAATAGTATTAAAAGTGCAATTATGTATTAGCATAAAATGTCTACTTTTTTCATGCCTAAAATTGAAGTTCAATTCTAACCTCATTTGATCTTGATTACTTTTTCTTTCTTACTTTTTAGTTCAACATTTTGTGTTTTTTGTTGCTCATTCATTTAATACAATTAATAATAATAATATGAAACATTTGACAATAGATTATTTGTTTCTGTTTATACATATATACTATGCTAAACAGATTTCCACCTAATGTAATAGCAGAAAATACCTAAGCTAATTAACCCCTTCAATTTCTTATAAACTATGGTAATATTTCCCAAGCTTATAGAGCCTTTGAAGATTTTTTTTTTTTTTTAAGAAAGAAAAAAAAAACATTTTGTTTTGCTTTCTTCTCAGTTTTTGCCCAATATTTTTGCTTAATTTTAAAACTTTTCATGTCTAACTGTAGGTTTGATTTTATTTTTAGAAAATTTTTTGACTTGACTTTAACTAAGTTAAAACTTAATAAGTCACTTTTTTTCTTTTTTCTTTCCAAATCTTTCACTTTTTTCCTTTCTCTTTTTTTTTTTTTCTCAATTGGAGTAGATAGACTAAACTATCACCCGGTTCACACTCCACCCATGTCTTTGGAACAGGTGAAGAGGCTCATCTCTTGTTTCCTGTTTAGGATGTGGTTCCTGGCTTTCTTTTCTTTTTTTTTTCCCCCCAATCTTCTTTCACTTTTTTCTTTTCTCTTTTTTTGTTCGCAATTGGAGTAAGTAGACTTAACTCTCGCCCGGTTCACACTCCACCCACGTCTTTTGAACAGGTAAAGAGGCTCATTCCTTCTTTCCTGTTTAGGATGTGGTTCTTTCCTATCATTCTACTCTTAAGTAGCCCCATGCACATCACAAGGCATCACCGCCTTGCTTGGGGTGATATGATTAAAAAAAATACTTGAAAGATGATTCTGCTGAGTGAGTCTAAATTTTCACCCTCTTTGTTGACTTCACTTGAACGCAGAACTAAAACTACATGTAATTTGTGTTTGAACATTTGTAATGGGAAGGAAAATATTGAATTGCTTGCTATGAAATTCCCAAGCAAGAAGCTGTTTTTTTTATCATTGAAAAAATTACTACAAGCTGTGTACTTATATAATTGGCAAACAAGCCCTTTAGAAGTTGTGCTACACCATTTTCTTTTTATCTTTATGAAATACTTACATGGTATCTACCTACATTTAAAGCGACACATGGTCAATTGATTGTGCTAAATATTGTTATAGTACAATTATATTTAATAGATATGTTATATAAAAAACACTAACTTTATTAGCATGATTTAATAATTGTCTATGTTATATGATATTTAATTTTATATAGATTTTGAAGTTTGAAACAAACTTTTTAAATTTTCAAGTTTAAATTATTAGAAAACAAAATACTGTTTAGAGGTCATGTAAATATTTTTATTATTTATCTGTTTTAAATTTAGGAGTGCAGAATATAAACATAATACACATGAAAACTTAAAGAACCACTGATCTATATAAAATATTTTATTGTGCTTGTATCTAGTAGAGTTTTAAAAAGAAAGGATATTACATTTTTGACTCGTTTAATTTTTTTTCTTTAAGAAGCAAATGTTTTATATTACAAATTTGTATAATATTTGGAATAACTCAAAATTATAAAATGAATGGGAACACCTTGTGTGTTCTGGGATTTGTAATGCAAGAAACACTTGGAAATTTGTAAATTTTTCCCTCTAATCTTGAGATTATTGAAAATTTGTGACAATATAATAATGTTAATTAGCAAAACTATATTTCTGAAATCTTTTGAAAATTTTCCAAGTGAGTTATTCCAAATAATTTGGAAAATTAAGCATGTCAAGAATGAATGAGGCAGAGAAGTAATGCCAAATATGTCTGTTACCAAATGTTTTGCTTTTTAAAGAATCTGCTAGTTTAGTTGGCTTGAGTTTTAAATGTTTAATTTTTGTTTTTCAAACATCTCTGCAAAAGATGAATTTATAATATGGGAAGTTTTGAAATCACATTAAGAGTTATAATTATTCCTTGTGTACCTTTTTTTTTACATAACATTTTGATCAGAATTATCGAATAAAGTATGTATATATATATATATATATATATATATAGGGAAGCCTTCATGATTTTACTCTTTGCTTTTTATTTGACTTTATTTCATTCGCCCCCCCCCCCAAAATTCTGATAATATAGAGTTACTTTGATTTTGAATTTCCATGTTTTTTCTTTATTACTTAATGAATGGAAGATTCAAGCATTTTCAGATAATGTACTACACATTTTCTTAATGAGCTACATAACAAAACTCATCATCCAGATTTTGATTAACAGAGTGCACAGCAGAATCGGCTCAGATAGGACAAGAACAGTGTGGCATTTTTTAAAGATCCTGGAACAAGGAATGCGATATTCATGCTCAGAATTCTATCTGAAAGAGCAATAGAGATGCAGAAGGAACTATATATGCACTTTATAGACTACGCAAAGGCATTTGACAAAGTACAGCACAAAGACCTGATAGAGATGCTAAACAACCTCAACATTTTCGGAAAAGACATTAGGATAATCAAGAATATCTATTGGTAGCAAACTACTTGCGTACAGATAGGAAGTGAATTCAGCAGGGATACAAAAATGGAAAGGGATATTTTTTTTTTTAATCATATCACCCCAAGCAAGGCGATAACGCCACTGATGTGCAGGGGGCTACGTAAGGGTAAAAAGATTGGAAAAGAGAAAACCGGAAACTGCATCCTAAACAGGAAACAAGGGATGAGCCTCTTCACCTGTTCAGTAGATGTGGGTGGAGTGTGAACCGGGCAATAGTTTAGTCTGTCTACTCCAATATAAAACAAGGATGTGTTTTCTCACTGGATCTATTCAACTTATACTGTGAAGCAATTCTGAGAGAAATAAAACCCTTACCAGGATTTGTCATTCATGGCCACAATCTCAACAAAGTAAGATGTGCGGGTCACACAGTGCTGATAGCAGACATGGAAGGGAGAATGCAGGACCTCCTACAGAAGGTAGCAACAGAAAGCAAGAAGAAAGGACTAAGCATAAACTTTAAGAAAACTGAATGTATGGTTGTCAGCAAAAAGAAAACCCAAAAATGCCAACTACAGGTCAGAGAAATTCAAATAAAATGAGTAAAGAAATTTAAATACCTGGAATGCATACCGACAGAGGATGGAAAGTGCGATGTTGAGATCCAAAGATGCATTGGCATGGCTAAGGATGCATTTTAAAAGCTAACCAGAGGACTGAAAAACAGGAAAATCTCAATGGAAACAAAAAAGAGAGTGCTAGATTACCATGTGGTATCTGTTCTTCTGTATGGCAGTGAATGTTGGAAGATCTCATCAAGGAAGAAGGAGAGACATGGGGCAGCAGAAATGTGGTTTTACAGAAGGATGCTGAGGATACCATGGACTGAGCAAGTGACTAATGACGAGGTGTTGGAGAGGATAGGAATGAGGGGAAAACTCATACTTATTATCAGGAAGAGACAGATGAGGTTTCTGGGACATGTAATGAGGAAGGAGAGCTTTGAAAATTTAATATTCACAGGATAGATAGAAGGAAAGAGAGACAAGAACAAGCAGTGTGAGACCTACTTGATAGTCCTGAGCAAATGGATGGTAGAGCGGGTTTTGTAAGAGATACCAAATGGAAGAATGTTGAGAGCAACATGGAAGTCCACGATCACCTATGTCCTGAAGGGACACAGCACATGAAGAAGAAGAAGAATATACCCAATTTTTAATACACATTTAAGTTATGCTGACATTTCAAGAATTACAAACACACACACAAATCTCATGAGGTTAATGTGATGCACACATCAAAATTGATACGTACATATATAGTGATGCCATAAAATGAATGGGTAATATCTACCCAGCCAATGAACACAAAAAGAATTTAAAAATAAAAACTCTATATTTTCTACTCATAATTATGGGATGAAGAAACTTTTTTTTTTTTCTTGTTAATTTTTACAATCAATGCACTTAGTACTTTTTATATTAGGAATTGTTGTACTTTAATCATATGAGGACTTTTACTTGATTTAAAACTTTTATTCTCACTACAATTAACTTTTTAAATTTCAAGTTAAAACATTAATTTGTATACCTATTACTTCATGGCTTCTAAAACTAAGAATTAACCTAGATTATAGCAATGTGATATTTATCAACTACAATTTGTTTTATATTTACTTTTTTCTTTTTCATAGGAATAATTTTTTTTATTTTTTGTAACATGTAAATTGTAGTATTAAAAGTATGGAACTAATTGAGTTGTGTTGAGTTGTAACAAAATATTTATTGGAAAACTGGGCAGAGAATTATTGCTGCCATGAAGATTTTTATATTTTCCTTGTTCACTAAAATCATTGTTATAGTGTTACATATGCCATCTATGGTAGTTTTTTTCTTGAAATTTAAAAATTACATAGTTTGAAAAAAAAAAAAAATAGTCAAATGTAGTTGAGACTTTAAATTTCTATACATAGATATTTTGAATTTTTTGTTTCGTTTTTCACCGATGCTCAAATGATTTTTTTACCATCATTCTTCAAAATTCAACCTCTCCTTTACTAAGAACGTTTTTATTAAAAAAATATTCAATTTTGTAAATGATTTTCAGATAGAGGTGATAAATGTTGATGTTAAACTGTACATCTGACTGCAATAATGAAACACCAAGTAAATTTTCAACTTATACAGCAAAACAATTTATTGAAGAGAAGATGCCTAAAAGTGTCCTTTGAATATTTTAATTATCTGGTTCTGAAAGTGGTCTATGCTAAATAACTTTGATCTAATGAGTTGAATAGTTTATTTTTTTTTTAACTTTGTTTTTAATGCTCTTTTATTATTTAAGAAATTTTAAAATAGTTAAAAACAATGTTTCCTGCTCAAATGTTTTATCATAAAAATAACTATATTTGGTTTAAAAACTTCACTGAGTAATAAGTATTTTCATTCATTTACTGAATTAATCTTTACATATTTTGGATATTTCCCCCACTTTGTTTTGCTTATGCGTGTTAACACCTTTCATATGTTCTAACAAAAAAAAAAGTTTTTTTATTACAAAGAAAAACTAAGAGAAAGAAAATATCTGAACAAAATATTTCAATAACTTTTTATAACTGGAAAAATAATCCATTTAAAACATTTTACTTATAAAATGGAGAATTCAAACACAGTCTTGGTGATTTGATTGATTCAAACAAAGCTGATTTGAAACCTAAATCTCCAATGTTCTTATCAGTCAAAACATGATTCTTAATGCCCAGGAAATTATAAAATTTCCTGAATTTTTCTTGAGAATAAAAAACACAGAACAAAAAAAAACAAAAACAAAAAAAAGACTGAACATTCATTTATATTCATCAAGTATTTTCCAAGTATCTTTTTTTTTCTTTCCTTTCTTTTAAAGATAATTTATTCACTGAAACTGTTTCTATTGTCAGATCAAGTATTGTATCACTTGTATTTACTAATAGTTGGTTATGTTCTCACTTTGTCCACACTGTTCAAGTAGGACATTTTGTCCCTTTTCATACATCTTACACTTTCATCTGTTACACTTCATTGCTCCTCTTGACAAGGGTTTGCCTTCTCCATATCTACTTACAATAATCTACAATGTATGCTTTATAACTGCTCTTTGTCATTCATATTTAACAAACAATGACAAAGAAGAAATGATAAAGAACTCATGCTTTCAGATTTGTATGTTGGTGTGGCTTAAAAGAAACTACCAGACAAAAGGAAAAAAATCTTTAATCAGGTTTTTTTCCTGTTGTCATAAACTTATATTAGGTAAATATGAAATAGATACCCTTAGCATTTATATACATATCCTGATATGGTTGTATAACTTTCAGAATTATAAGTAATTCCTTTTAACTGATTTTATTTTTTAAATTCACTTTCAGCTCGGTCAAGCATTGATAAATCTGATTAAGAAATAAAAATGAATTTGATTTTTAATTTTCTCTTTAATCATAAATCCTTTAAGATCACACATAGCAAAAAAGATAATACTACCAGGGTAAGAGTGTATTTTAAACTAAATTTGCATAAGCAGATTCTAAATTTGTACTCGGAATTGGTTTATCACATCATTTTTTTTGTGTTATGTATGTGCACATGATTGGGGAGATCTTATATTGTATTAAATTGTGCAACATAAGATCAAATTATATTGTACTAGATTAAACTGAATAAGCTGATTCTATATCTGTACTTAGAATTGTCTTAGTACATCAGGATTTTTTAGATGCATGTATAGCATGTTTTTATAAAGGTAAATATTGATAGTATATTTGCATTCATTTGAGCATGGAATTCATTCATTTTTAGTAGTAGAGAACTTCAGAGAGCTGAAGACTTATACTGGTTTCATCAACACTAGCGTATCAAAGAATGGAATGACAGATACCCTATTAAAATGCACTTCCTTATTTTCAGTTCTTTCTTTTGTGGTGCAGTGGATATTGACTCAAAATGAGAAATCAGGAAGCTGAGTTCAAATTCCAGTTGAATTCCTTGCATTCACTTGTGCACAAATACCCTTGGGAGGGGTATTAATCCATCTCTTCCCTCCAGTTATGGGTTAAATAGCTGGACAAATTGGGTTCTGTAGCCTTGGCTGGCAACCAATCTACTGTAGAAAGTAATGGCAACCTACTGTGGGATAATCTTCTGCCAAGTCAGTCATGTCTCTTTTGAGACATGATCGCCCAAAGCATGTATCACGTATGACACTTAGCTGACTGACTTTTGGTAATTAATTTTTTTTTATACATTAAAGAAGTAATTTCATCCATCAAGTGAATACTGAAAATGTCTTGGTTTGACAAAAAAGAGGGTTTTAAAAATTCTGATGTTTGGTATATAAGGTCACAAAACCATTTGTTTTCATTGAAAGATTTTTAGTAAACAATTCTAATTTCCCTGTATTTATCTATTTAAATGGAAAACCTCCCATTTTCAAAATTAAAGAAAAAATGTTTAAAAAATAATTAACATTTATCTTTTTAAGTTCTAAGATTAATCAATTTTTCTTTTCAAATAATTGAATCATTTATTAAATAATGTATAACACTTTGATTTTTTTTTTTTTTTATGCTCATATAGACAAGATATAAAGAAGTGGGTACAATACAATTTTGATAACTATTTTGAAAATATTACCTTTTGGTTCAGCATACCTTTTTGCATTACATATCGAATTCCTTAACAACCTATAAACTTGACACATTCTCTTTCATATATCTCTTATTGTTGCTTTTTTATTCTGTATCTTTACCCCATTTCCTATTTCTTTTATTTTGTATTTTTCTCTTCTCTTTTACCTTGTCTCCTCTATTCTACCTTATTACTGTCACTTTGGTTTTTAAAAACACCCACACCCACACACTCTTTCTCTGCTTATCTGCACTGCACTTTTGTGTTTTTCTCTGCTTTCATTTTTCTTTTTTTTTTTCGGTCACCATTTCTCTCTTTCCGTTCATTAAAGCTCTCCTTTCTTTACACCTTCTATTGTCAGTTGGCAGTTGTTGTCTACCAACTCAGCAACCTTATGGACCCTTGGCAAGAAAAAGAACACTTAACAGTCCAGCTTTGGTTCTGCTTGCAGAACCAAAAAATCAATAGCTTCAAGTGAAGGCTTCTTTTCAAGGGATTTCTATTAATAATGTGGGAATCTATTTAATAAACTCTTGTTGCCTTAGCAGCAGTAGAAGACTGTTGAGGTAATATTAAGACCAGTGAATTAAAAATTGGATAAAACAGATGAACAAAATCCAAATAATATCAAAAGGAAATCCTTATGAATTCATAAGGATTTTCTTTTCTTTTTGTTATTCGTCCTTTCATGTTGTGTTTTGTTTGTAATTATCATTTAGCTATGCATATGTGGGTCATGTGATTCCTTATAGGACTATTATTTTTTCTGCTCCCCACTCATTTACACACATACAGACATTTCTTTTACTCATTTACAGATTAATTTGTACATATTTTTTTTTTTAATACTGTCTTTTTCTCATTTAGGTAACCAAATATTTTGATGTAGTTATTTCTACTTCAACATCAATATTTATACATTTAAGAAATTTACAAGTCATAGGTGTAGGGATACATTTGTAAATATGAGATCAAAAGGTAGTCATAAAAGGTATTCATAAAAATTCATGCACTTGAGTAAACATTATCTTTTGCAATCAGAACTTTGTTCACCTATGTAAATGATATTTGTAGAATGATCAGAATATTTAAGAGACAAAGGCTGGGTGTAAGTAGTGATGTGTGTCAATTTGGATTTAGCTGAAGTGTTATGAGTTAGGTGAGCAATTGTAGATTTCCAATCCACTTTGTGGTTTACTTGATCAAAGAAATATCCTAAGGGACGATGGTCTGATGTTGACAGATTGGCTGGCTTACAAAACGGATCAATGGAGAAAGAAAGTATTATCATACCTCACAATTATTGATAATTCAGCTAAGTATATATAGGATGTGCCTTGTGGTGCAGTGGATATCGGCTCGGAACGAGAAATTGGGGAGCTAAGTTTGAATTTCTGTTGAATTCCTTGTATTCACTTACACGCAAATACCTTTGGGAAAGGTATTAATCCATCTCTTCCCTCTAGTTATGTGTTAAATAACTGAACAGATTGGATTCTATAGCCTTGGCTGGCAACCAGTCTACTTCAAAAAGTAATGACAACCTACTGCAGAATAATCTTCTGCCCAGTCAGTTGTGTTTCTTTCGAGACTTGATCACTCGAGTGTGTATCACGTATGGCATTTAACTAATGGACTGATATGTTTCAACCTATGAATTTTCTTTACTCATATGACACTAAAAGTCCTATCTATAATAATTACTGTGTTATAGTGAAACATCCTGCCATCCCGAGAATAGAATGCTCTACTTTATAAAAGACAGTAACGCGCAGTATGAGAAGAAAAGGTCTTAGGCAAAGGCATTCACTATTCGATAGTTGATTCCACTCCAACCCGTGGCTTGCCTATATGTGTATTATTGTTAGTTGTACCTGAGTACAATAAATCTGTATTTCTTATTCCTGGTGTGGAGTTCCATTCTTCAACTGATCATTTTATACTGTATTCCTTTTCGGAATATATCACTGTGTAACTGGGTCATTTAGTAAATGTTCTGTTCCAATCCTTAAAATTTCTTAACAGAGGAAATGATGTTCATTTTACTATTCATTGGTAAATAATTGTTAAATTGTGGCAACAGCATTCTGTTTAATGGATTTATGGAAACAGAAGAAACCTTTTCTCTGTGCTGAACACTTATATACAGGAGAGAGCATGTAAATACAGATTCTAATTATAGGCATTTTGCCACTAGGCTGACGTTAGAACTGAGATAGATGGCATATATTGAAAAGATCAGATTAAATCCTATTTAATTAGGTCACTTTTATTTGAACCAAAGATCAAAGCAAATCTAGTGTATTTCTCATAATTTCCTTCACTTATTTTGTCTACCAACAGGATCAACTTGAACAAAAAAGTGACTTTTTGTTCATTACTTCTGCTTATCTTCTAGCCTTTTAAAGTATAATTATGTATAGTTTTGTGAAGGTAAAATTTCAAAGCTCAGAAAATGTACATTTGAAGTGAATTGCTATTCTGGAACAAAAAACAAAAAATGTAACAAAGGTCAACAAAAAATAAGTTCGAAAGTAATTGGAAGCATCTTTACTTGTAATTTTAAGCATTCTAACCTGAAGAAACCAACACACTCAGTAATGAAGCTGAAACAAAGTTTTTAAATTATGAAAAATTTCAAACTTTTGTTCTCATCTTGGTTGATATAGGTGTATAATAGACACGTTTTGACCAAGTACCCTCTGATCATCATCAGGTGTCCATAGATTGGCTGATGTGGATTATCTTGTTGATTATTGCAAAATATCCTGTGAAATCAATTGTTTTTTAATGTTGGAATTTGGTACTATCACTACCAAGTCTAAGGATTGAACTCAAGACCACTAGATGATACTAACACATGTATAACCAACTACTATATCCACTAAGCTATCAAAGGATTTTAGTGGTGTATTTTTGGAGTCTTTTATATTCAGTGTCAGGTAGACTTTGACTATTGGATTATGTTAGTGAGTTTGTGCCACTTGTTGAAATGTTGTCTATTATAACACCTATATCAACCAAGATGAGAACAAAAGATTATTGAAAATTACTCATCTCAGAAATAAATACAAATTATGAAAAATTTGCATGTATCAATAACAATCTAGTGACAATGAGAACAAGGATTTAAATTAGACAAAAAATATAAAATATCAGAAGACTTGAATGACTAATTAGCAAGTAATGTACAAATTAATTAGTGTTATTTTATACAAGACAATGAAGATTTTCACCAAAATATATGGGCTAATTCTCTCATACAGTCAAGAGAACACTTGATAAATACTTCAAATATCTTTAAGAATTAAGCAATGCACTACTTTCATGTGTTGTTCAAAGCCGTAATGGAAAACTTTGTTTTTGTTTAAAAATTTACTGTGTTTTAGTTTAATAGATTTTTTTAATGTGATTAAATAGGAAAAATTCCTTATTTTGATTTTTATTATCCAGAGATTTTTTTTACTAAAACTGTAAAAGCATATATTTAAACTCTTTGTTTTTTTTCTTTTATTTTCTGTATAAGACAGCTGTCAGGTTGGGTCAAATTTCAATTGTTTTCCCATTGACTGAGACATGCAGTATATTCATATTTAAACTTGCAAAAAAATGTTAAATCCATATGCCAAATGTATTCAAGATATCTGGAATTTTTGTTTGCTGGGCATTTATTTTCATTAGGAAGAATTGTCATCAAATTGACTAGGCAACTGTTAAAAAATAAGAAGCAATTTAATGTCAGATTACTGATTACCATCTAAAGGAAAAGAACAAAAAGTGTTATTTTACTTGCTAATTAAATATGTTTAAAGCAGATATTAATAATAATAAAAAATTATCCTCTTTTATTGTTCCTACAGTTGAGTATACAATATTTTTGATATAAAGATATATATAGCTTAGAAATAATGTTGCTTCACTTTACATCTCTGGATAGCCTAACAAATCATTTAATGTCAATATTGAAGAAAATAAATCATGACTACTGGTGAAATTTTCCTAAACTTATTTGTATAAATTACTTTTATAATATGATGAGATAATTCAAGAGATGAATTTGGGTTTTTATGTGCTCATTAAAAAATGTCTTATTTATTATAAACTACGTTAATAACACATCACTCAATAAATCCCAGGCCTAATTAATAAAACAAAAACTTGTAGGCAAAATTCAACTTTATTCCTCAACATGGTCTCCTCCTAGGGTGATACACCGATTCCAATGCTTCTCTAACAATTTAATGCCTTTTTTGTAGAATGATTTGTCTTTGGCCTCAAAATGCCTCAGTTTCCGATATCACTTTTTTATTGGAGCCAAATGTCTTTCCCTGGAGCATTATTTTGAGGTCTGCAAACAACCAGTAATTGCTGGGGGTCATATCTGAAGAATAGGGTGCACGCAGAATCAATTTGAAGTGCAATTCACATAGTTTTGTCATTGTTGCAACTTGACTTGTGAGACAGTGTGTTGTCTTAGTGAAAGATCACTTTTTTATCTTCATTCGTGATTGTTTTTTGGCGATTTCTTCCTTCAAATGCATCAATAATGCTATATATTTTCTATTGATGCTGCTGCTTTTCTCAAGGTAGTCAATGAACAAAATACCTTGTGCATCCCAAAATATGGTGGCCAAAACCTTGCTTGCTGTTGTTTGCATCTTTGGTTGCTTTGGACAGCTTTAACCTGCTGCTATCCACTCAGCTGGTTTAACTTTAGAGTGAAGTGTTGGATCCATGTTTCATTCATTGTCACATAATATTTGCAAAAAACACTCTGAATCATTGACGTGTTGTTGTTTTTGATTGATTGTCAGCAACATGGCACCCACTTTGAACCCAACTTTCTCATTGACAAATGTTCATGCAAAATAGTGAACACTCTTCTTTTTGATATGTTCAACTTCTCTATCTCACACAACTTCAATTTACGATCGGCCAAAATGAGTTTATGAATTTCTTTGCTGTTTTCTGGGACAACTGCCGCTTTTTGGGCAACCTGATCATTCAGCATCATTTGTGATTGTATGATCATGTTTAAAGTCAGTATACCACTTCTTAACCATTCTTTCCAATGGAGCAGAGTCCAAATAACATTTATCAAGCCATTGCTTTGCTTGAACAGTATTTTTCCCCCATCAGAAAGTAATGCTTTATCAACATACAAAATTCAGATTTTTCCATTGTTTTGAAAATTTGCAACATTAGCTTCACTTAAATAACTAATTTGTAAACTAATAATCTGATTGGGCCCAAATTTTGTCACATGCCATTTGATGGTTAGTACTCCATAAAAATCATATGGATTTTTTTTTGTTTTTTGTGGCTCCATCTATATGTTAGGCCTGGGACTTTTTGAGTGATGTGTTATATCACTTTTAAAAAACTAAATAAAACTGATACTTTTTCAAAATTGAAAAAATCCCTTTGAAATTTAATGTTATAGATAATTATGTGAAATGTTACAAATTTATTTCAAGAAATTCTGTTTTTCATTTGATGACATTAGTGGAAAGCCATTCAAAAATAGTAGCCATTATTCAAATTTCATAATTTTTCAAAAAAAAATAAACCATTCATATTAAGCAAGGTTTTTAAATAATGTATATAAAAAAAAACAATATTGTCCCTAAATTAATAAAATGTATTGATTGGATTTTATTTTCTGAAAAAAAAAAAGATATATTTTATGTCTCTAAGTTTCATCAAATTTGTAATATTTTTGTTTTGAATCTGTCACAAAACAGGACTTTGTGTTTTATTGTTAATTTATTTTTTCATATATTTAACTTATATGAAAAAATACAAATGATATTATTTTGTTTTCTTGTCTTTATCAAAATTATTTTATACACATCACAAAGTATACTGGAAATTCATGAATCAGAATTTTATCAATGGTTTTCATTATCAAACAATCACAAATTTATTTTATTAAATATTCATTATCTCTTGGTCAGATTGCAGCTCAGCTGAAGAAATTTGGTGATATTTGATTAGAAAATTTCCACTTCATATTTAATATAAAGCTTGAATAAATTTTTTGTACATATCCGTCTCATTACACATTACAAAGAAAAATGGCATGAGATGTGTAATAACTTCCTGAGTTTTTTTTTTCCATCTCAGAAAATAATTTTTAAAAATATTTTATAATACCGGATAAAAAGATTAGTTTTAAATACTGCTTGATGAAAAACATACTATTAGCTTTCATATCCAAAAACTTAATGAAAAATAAAAATAAATTAATTGAGGAAAATATTGAATTTGTTTTAAACTTTATATTTTACAAGTATACATAAACAGACACTAATCTCAAATCCAAAACAAGTAGTATAGTTTCTAATGAAAAATTTACATGAGATTAATATATAATCTGTATCTTATGGCTAGGTTTATAAGCTTTGTCTATAAAACCAAAGAAACTCTATAATGCAAATCAGGCCAGCCATGAATAATCTCTATTATAACTTATGCATCATAAAAAAAAGAGGATTAGGATTTCAAAATATTTTTGTTTTTTGTCTGTGAATATCTTAAAATATCTTAAGCTGTAGGTTTTGTGCAAAAATTCTTTAAAGGCAATCACACTTATCTAGTCAAGAAAGGCACCCAAATGATGGGATGCATTCTTGTAAAAATTTGATTTTCTAAAAGATAGCTCCTCCCAAAGGTTAAAAAACATTGCTTTTATAGACTACTCGTGGGCTTGTTTAAAGCCAATTAAAAAATGAAATTGATAAAATAAGTATCCAGTAATTAAACTGTGCCTAGAGATTATATGCAAAAGAGGTATTGTCAAATATTTTATGTAAAATTCATAGATATGTGTTATCCAATGAAATAATTTGTACTATTATGTATAGCGAGTAAGCATGAAAGCAATTAAGTCCCAATTTTCAATTTTAGATTGATATTTAGTATTTTTTCAGTAATTATAGCAGTTTACAGTGTCAAGAGATTATTTGCAAGAACTAGAATTTAGTATTATGGCTCGTAAAGAAGAACTAACAATGAATGAAAAGAACTATATAATCAAAGAAATTAGCAAAGGAAAGTCTTTGCTTCAAATTTCTAAGGATTTGAAAAGGGATTATCGAACAATCAAGAAAATATGTCAAGTGGGAATTCAACCAAAGGAAAAAAAAGTCTGAGGCTGAATTCAGGAATTTAACAAAGCGAGATCTATCACATATCGGAAGAGAATTAATAAGAAACCCAAATGCATCAAGTGCATTCATATTTGAGGCCGCTGGAGCTCCTATGGTGTCAAGGGAAACAAGGTGTAGAGCATTAAGGAAGTTTGCTGATGTAAAATATCAAATAAAGAAACCCATTTTAACAAAAAAAACATAAGGAAAGAAGATTGCAGTGGGCAAAAAAATACATGGAAACTGATTTCAGTAAAGTGCTTTTTACAGATGAATCAAGGATCACCCTCGATAGGCCCAATGGATAGACTTGAGGATGGGTTTGCAAGCAACATTACTCAAGAAAAATTTTTAAATGCCAACAAGGCGGTGGTGGGGTCATGATATGGTAATGAGATTATTGGTAATGAGCTCATGGGTCCATTTAAAGTGAAAGACAGAGTTAAAATGAATTCCAAAAGTTAGTGATTTTCTAGAGCAGTATTTCTTTGAATGGTTTGATAACCAGTCTTTAACCAAGCAAAGATCTATGATCTTTATGCAAGACAATGCACCAAGTTATGCATCAAAGTTTACTAAATCCTGGTTGAAATAAAAGGGATTTGTTGAAGATTCTCTTATAGTCTGGATTTTAAATAGCTGTGACTTGAATTCCATTGAGAACCTGTGAAGCATCCTCAAGAGAGAGAATTATTCTAATGAAAGGCAATTCAACAGCAAGTGTGACCTCTTGAAAGCAGTTAAAGTTGCTGCAAACAACTTACCAGCTGCTAAAATTTCAAATCTAATATCAGATGTTGACAATAGGCTGCTAAGAGTTATTAAAAAGGAACATTTGTGCAATAAATTTTAGGAGGTTCTTGTTAATTTTTGTTAATATATCTTTTACTTTTAAAATAAAATGTTTTTTTATGGTTTTCCTTTAAGAAATTGACAAATTTGTTCTAAAATCTTTTCATATTATTTTTTACATTAGTTTTACAAGGTATAATAATATAAAAGTATCAAAATAAATAGTTGCAAATAAACTACTGACAGTCAAATTAGTCTGTTTTGTTAACTTGGTGAAATTTTTTCCAATCAAAAACAGTAGTTTTCTCTATCACTATATATCTAAGTTAATAATATTGAGTAGAATCTAAACATCATAATAGGACTTTTAAGATTAAAGACACAACTTTTTATACCAATTCATAACTTGTATATAATCTCTACATGTACTTTATGTACATTCATTGAATTCTGATTGATAAAGTCAGTGTTTTAGCAAACTTTCAAAATAAATTAATATTATTTCGTGCTAGTAATGGTTTTCTGTTGCCATTCCAGAAGCATAGCTTTCTGGACATTGAGAGTTGAAGGACTGTCAATTTCATTTGGTTTTGAGCCAAATGTAACTGGTAAAACATCTAGTATTATTGTTGGTGTTTCAGTTTGTAATTTCTCCCTAAAATGTGACACAAGTAACATAAAGGTTCCATACACTGACTATAAACTCCTAATCAAGAACTATATTTTAAAGAAATGGCAAGAAACCTGGAACAATTGTCAAAACAACAAATTATTTAAAATCAAACCCATCCTAAAGAAACAACTACCAGAACCCAGTAAATCACGCAAAAAAGAAGTGGTTATATCCCGTATTCGAATAGGACATACACACATAACCCACTTTTATCTCTTATCTTTAAAATGAAGAACCTCCCAAATGCATTGCATGTCAAGAACCCTATACAGTAAAACATGTTCTACTTGACTGCAGTGACTTTACATATATCCGGCAATCCCTCTATAATGTTAACAACCTGAAAGATCTTTTCGAAAAAATAAACTCTAATACTATTTTAACCTTCCTCAAAAAGGATCAAACTATACAACAAAATATAATCTAAGTAAAGATCCGAAGATCAAAAATAGATCTGATCCTCACCAGGGGAAAAATTTAAAAAGTAATACAAATTGAAAGCAATGGAAAAATTTAAAAAACAAGACATCTTCCAAAATTCTGTAAAAATAATATAACCTTACCTAAAATCATTTGTTGTGACCTTAAATGATCCCATAAGGATTGATAGGTCGTTACATCTCAAAACAAACAAAAACAAAAATCAGTTTGTAATTTAGGTTGGGTATAGTTGATTCTCACTTGGAAAAGTTACTTCACCAATATACAAGTCTGGCATTATTCCTTGAGTCCATTTCTTCCTACAATGAAGGTCTTGATAAAAATTGAATTATCAGTGAAGTGACATAATTATGCATTATTTTTTTCTGTGTTACTATGACTTCATCTATTGGAATCATTTTTTTTTTTTCTAAATTATTGGTTACATTCTTTGTCCATGTTTATATTCTGCAGAAGATTATTTCTTACATATTGATATTGAGTGTTATATAATAATAAACCAAGATATTCTGCATGATGTCTGTTATTGCTTCTGGGTTTGCAACTTTGTACAAGGCATTTTCTGCTTACCTATTTCAGTGAAGGTAATATAGGATTGAATAGAGATAATTGATTTTATGTTCTTCACAAAACTATAAAGCAGCCAAAGAGAACACTGATCTAGCGTGATGCTCTGTAGAATACCAAAATATCAGTTGTCTGAAATTAGAAGTGTTGGTTGCTGAGCTCAGTTTTATTATGGTAAAAATCTCCAGTCATTTTTATGAACATGTTCAACAAGATGACATTCAATCTTCTTTGAAAAAAAAGTGATACTCCCAAAGGCAAAAAACGTGTTACTTTTATAAAGTTGCATGCAGCCTTACTATTACAGTTTGAGTCTGTCAAAGCAGAAATCATCAACATGTATTCTATGGAATTGTTCTGTACATTTCATGACTTCTGATTGGTTAAACCATTGCTTATTGTTTTCATGGCTCCATTTTCAAAGAAAATTAAAAGAATTCTTGTAATTCCCGGAAAAGTTTGACATTTGTAACATTCATGTTTTGTTTGACAGATGACTAACTGGCTCTTGTCAATTTGTATTATAAAACAATTTAGTAGACATCAATTCTTAAGCAGCTAAGAAACTTGAAATATTCAGCTATAAATTAACACTTAAATATTTCATCTAATTAAGATTCAGTAATTATTTTATGATCCATTTACTTCATTATACTGAAGTCATGGAGCACATTTGGATCTAACAAGATTTTCTTATCCAATTATTGGGCTTGCTAAGTGAGTTAAATTTCGGTGTAGTCATGTGACATCTCCATTGGTGGTCTTTTATATGCCAGTCTTTATTTCCAGCTGGACTCAATGTAGATAAGAATGTATAAATAGAAATAGAATCTCCAATTTTGCCTGTTGGCTGACCAGTTTCAAAAAATATTTTTTTGTTTTTTAGAAATTTTTTTGAAAGGAGAATATATATATATCCATACATACATACACACTCTGTGACTGACTTGTCTTTGAATCTTGTAACTTTCATGTACATTCAATACCAGAGAAAAAAAACCATTACAAGCTATCATTTGTTATTCTTTTCTTTCAACCCTCTTATCTTATCAACTATTCTACCAAATGGCAGATTGTTGCTATCTAGCTCCAAAATGACTTAGATTTTCATCTTCTATTTACTATCAAATTGAGCAAATGTGCTTTTGAGTGCATATAGTTTAACAAGTTATAAGTTTTAACAAATATAAGTTTATAAGTTATTATATTTGTTAATCTAATGAATGTTTTCTTTTCTTTTTACTATCATTCATTATAACACAGCTTGTTCCTCTGGTTGTAGAGTTCAAACTTTCATTGTCAACTATTAATAATACCAATACAATGTGATTTGAAGTGCAGGCAAACTGGATAATTTTGCTTTCACCTACCTGTAGAAATTGACTCAACTGAATATGTGTGGAATGTAATAGTTAAAGAGGTAGTGTAGCTGTGGCAGCCAAAGAATGCAGACAAGAAGTAAGACTATTTGACTACAAAATTAAATTATTGTTGGGGTCAGAAAGAAAAGGTATTCTATCTCTAAGGTGGAAATTGTCTTGGGTTTTTCTTGAGTAAAAATAGCAAGGGTATACTAGAAATAAGTAAATATCAAACTGATATCAGTGACACATAAAAAACTGCAGATGCCCACAGGTAATGCAACTATGAGTAACTCATAAGGGTGGTAACTATTCAACAAAAGGAAATATTGCATTAAATCACATTCTAATATAGGTGTCACTCAGCCTCTTTGTACTATACAACATACATTTCATTCTGTAGAGCTTCATAGTTTTTGACCAACAAGGTTACCATTATTGACACCATGACATTGGTTACTGAACTAGAACCAGAAAATGTCAGTCATGTTTTATCTAATTTGAACAGACTGTCAAGTTCATATGTGAAGAAGTTCACATAATGCTATGGATCCAGCCTTCAAAGTGCTGTGTAAGTTGGAAGTTTTTTTGTTCTGTTAGAATTTTCAATGACAGCTGTGATATTTTTAAGAAACCTTGAAAAGCATTTGCATGCTTTGTTTCCTAATGGTGATAGTCTGTTCAATCAAGATAACCTCTATCATGCACCATTTGCTGCTTTTCACTATTTGCTGATTTGTTCTGAAAAAGCAGTTCTGAAATAGTGACATTTTAATCAAAATCTCCAGTGGCAAGTGGTTTCCAGTTTTAATAGGTTAAAGTATTTAATTTCTTCTTAAATCTGAATTTTTTATGAAAACTGTGCCAAAATGTTGGTAAACAACATTCAATTTACAATACTAATTTTTTATTGTGACCATACAGCCCAAAGCAATTATTATTAGCTTTTCACCTGAAATTGATGGATGTTAGTTACATTTTGGAACTTTCTAAACTTTATCAATGGGCAATGGCATAATTAAATATCTTATTTGCATTAAGATGTTTACTTTGAATTATTTAATAAAAACAAGTATACTAGTGACATTTGGAAAATGATGAAAATATAATTTGAGAAACTTGTGACAACAGAGCATTGGGATCTAAAATCGATAAAAGAAACAAACTTCATTTCAACATTTTGAATTGATAATGTAAATAAAAATGTTGATTCATTGGTTCAGTTTTTTTCTTTTTTATCACAGTATTTTGCTTGCTGTACTTTCTGACCCTTTTTCAGGTGTTGTATACATTAACATTCTGGAAGCATCAAACAGAACCTTTTATTTGATACACATTGGTATGCTATTTGTGTTTCTACTATAAATATCACCTCTGGTGTCTTTCCTAGAAAAATAAAAACTGATAATCACTTGAGAGAAACTACAATAGACAAATGCATCTATAATAACACTTAGCCTCAGATATTAACTCACTATATGAAATTACTTTTACATTGAAAACACTCTAGTGACATTTTATGAATTTGACGATATTAAAAGAAAGATATTTTTCTTGTATTAAGAAGAGCTAAAAAAAAATAAAAATAAAAACTACACCCTTTTAAATTTTGTTTACCTTTTTATTAAAAAAAGAAAAAACTTAATAGTTTGCAAAATGAATTTTTAAAGAAATAACTGCAATATTAATGACAAATTAAAGAATAAATATCTGTGATTTCGATATTGTCTGAAAGCTGACGACTAGATGGGAAAGAGCTAGAGATTTAATAAGTCGGATCATGAAGATGCAAGCAATAAAAAATGAGGTGAGTAATAATCAGGTAGAGTGAACTCTTCAGATCATCATTGAACCTCAATTGAAATAAAAAAAAACAGTGGACAATATAGAAATGAATCAAAATTGCAGTTCATTTTAACTTTGATGGGGACGCTAGTCTGTAACATACAGTTGCAGCGATAATCAACTCTATCAAATCTAAAACTATGATTTTTTTCGCTTGTTCATTGCTCAATGAATTCCGAAGTCCTTTTAAAGTTACTTTTTTACTTTTAATTTCCTTTAGTGGAACCATTTTATATTTTGGTTTCCTGCAAGAGAATTTTCAGCCTTTAACCAACAAGTCTGTAAATGAGTGTTGAAAAATAGATTGGCAAGTTTAATTAACTTTCAAAGGAAGTTTCTGATTGAGAGCATCAAATGTTAATCAATACTAATCAATGACATCAGTCTCTCGGCCTTAGATGTTTGTTGCACTTGACAGATGTACATGAAAATAAAGAATCAAGCCATTAAAAGATGTTTTTCCTCCACTCCTAAACCAACAAATACTCTGATCCTAACAGAAAATGGTGTTATCGTTTTATAATTTATTCAGATTTTCATACCCATATGTGTGTGCACTGTTCTTTGTACATTTTGTGGTGTTGTTGTTATTATTAGTAGTAGTAGTAATGATAGTATAGAAAGAAAAGTAAGAGAACTAGCTGTATTTGGTATATTATTATAGTTTTTTTTTATCATTTCACCCCAAGCAAGGCGGAGATGCCACTGATGTGCAAGGGGGTTACATAACTGAAAGAAGATTAATTAGAAGAGAGAGAAGAGGAGTACAAACCAATTAGAAAGAAGCAATAGAAAGATGAGAATGCAGAAGTGTTGACAGTTTCAAGGGTGGGGAGAAAGGGAAGGATATACGGGGTGGGGGAAGGGCTAGGGTCGAGTGGTTAGTAGATGAGTATTGACATTGCATTTAAATTTCTGGAGGTTGTAGCTGTCAGGAAAGCAAGAATAAGGGAGCGAGTTTCACAAGCGGGAAGTGCGAGAGAAGAAGCTACAAGAGTAGAATTGTTGTCTGCATTTGGCTAACCTAACTGTGAATGGGTGGCACCCAGTTGCCAATCTGGTTGCACGAGTAAACACCTGTTGAGGAGGCACCAGTGACTTGAGTTCATCCGAGCAGAAGCCATGAAAGTATTTATAGAACAGACAAAGATTTCAATAGTAGTAAAAAGAGAAACAAGTTTGCCTATTTCCACATAACATATGACACAAGGCTTTTTTTAACGAGTACCTATAGTTAGACAAAAATGCTCATTTCCATTAGCTTGTATCATGCTGCACTCACTAACTCTACCTGGATTTAACTAGGAAAACTGATTGTCTTGTGTTTGATATCTGATTTCTACCAATGAACTTAAGACTGTTCTAAGTAGACATTTATAACTATCAATCTAAATTTTTGCTTGGGAGATATCTATCTATTTATGTAAATACAATAAAGTTTTGAAAAATTTCCAAAAAGAAAGTATTGAAATCTTTACAAAATCTGACCAGATACACACACATCAGAATTTTTTTATGCACATCTTCGGTAAGTCAACAACTTTTCAGCACCTTCTCTGTGTGTGTGTGTGTTTTTTATATATATATATATATATATATATATATATATATATATATATGCACACACAGAATCATGCTTTCTCAAGAAGTTAATTACTTTGAAAATGTCATCAACTCAAAATACTAACATTTTATTTTCATATCACTGTTGCACCATTTAATGATTTTCTTTTTTAATAAAAAATACTTTTAGCATTACAGTTTTTATTACTTTTATTATTTATTTCTTATGAAATGTTGATCTCAGAAAATTTACATGACTAAGCACATGTAAGATGGTATCTTTGCTATGGTTTAAATCAATTATGATAAATAACCTTGTATTGTACTTTGCAGATGAGGTAAATCTGCAAGTAATTAGTAAAAATTATTTTATTTTTGTAAAAAAAATTACTTTTGATTAATAAAAATTTTAATTATTTAAATTTTTTAGTAAAATCTGAAGAATTTGAATTTCTTTCATGTATTCAATTTATTCTGATAAAATGTTATTTAACCCATTTAATATTATTAAACCTGTTATATTTTATATTAAATTTTGTCCTTTGCCAAGTATGTTTGATCTGAAAATTATGCTTTTAGATGTTTTTTGTGATGGCCATTATCAATTAAAAAAAGGAAATTAAAAAAAATTATGTAGTTATTTGATTTTCCATTTTTGATTTTAGAAATTATCCATTAGTGGTAATAAAAATATTTTACAAAAAAAAGGAAATTTTGTAAGGTTTATATCATCAGTATCATTATTCATATATAATAAACTTGTTTATTTTATTAAAGAAAAATGATATAAAGAAGGGAAAAAAACACCATCACAGTTATTTTTTGTTTGCTAAATCTTGAGATGAAGCCCACTAATTGGATTGTAAACAAGTTAAAAAAAAAAAAAAGAAGTTTGTACCCAACAAAATCCACTTAAAGAAGTTTGTAAAATGGACAGGTTGAAAAGATACAAATAAAAAAAGATTTGAACAGGGAAGAATGAAAACCTGAATACAAGAAGAATCTGTTTGCATGTGAACTGTGTGTAATGATAGGCTTATTATACGCCTCCCTTACCTAATCGAATCTTAGCTTTAATTTTTCTAGATTGTCTGTTGTTGGTTAAAAAAATACAACTGATTTCCAACAGGAAATTAGTTTATTCTTGCACACAATCATTAATGGAAAATGATGCAATGTTGGGATGAAGAAACACACATCTAAATATGTTCAACAAGTTAACACATTCTAACACAATGCATTTTTACAAGAGCTGTGTTTTTTGAGTCATGAATAAAAGACAAGAACCAAATAATTAGCATTGATTTTTCTTGTTTTAGTTTCAATCATGCTGTCTATATAAAGAAAATCTGCACCTGATACCATGCAGACTTAGATCGTTTAATAACAAAATAAAATCGATTTAAAAAATTAACTTTGAAAGAACTATAAAAATGATATAAAATTATTAATTTTGTTGTTACTCTGCTTCATAGTTAAACAAGAATTAAGACATTTTCAAAAGAATTAACAATTATATTAAAGTGTACTACTGATATTTACTATGCTTAATCAACCCTGGTATGGTGATAAAAGTGAAAGGCACATAGTTAGGATCATGCCCACTCTAGTCGTGATGATCTATAAGAATAGTTTAACCATTTTTGGGTTGAAATTTAGCATGGATTCATTCATTTTTTGCTTCCTTCCCTTTGAGACTTACTGTCTCAACTGTGAGTGTATTTTATAATTTACTAAGACAATGCCACTCTTATGGCAAAAGTAGAAAAAATAATGTCTAAATCCTTTGTTATTATATGGCTCACTCAGTGGCATGTTTACTGATTATAACATGTGAATCACAAATGATTATGAAAATTTATAACACATCACTCAATAAATGCCAGGCCTAACTAATAAAACAACTTTTAGGCAAAATTCATCAACATAGTCTCCTTCTAGGGTGATACACTGATTTCAATGCTTCTCTAACAATTTAATGCCTTTTTTGTAGAAGGATTTGTCTTTGACTTTCTCATTGACAAATGTTCATGCAAAACTGTGAATACACTGCTTTCTGATATGTTCAACTTCTCTGCTATCGCGCGCAACTTCAATTTATAATCAATCAAAACAAGTTTGTGGATGTTTTTGGTGTTTTCCAAGACAACTGTTGATTTTGGGCTACCTGAACATTCAACAACATTTTGTCTGTATGACCATGTTTAAAGTCGGTATACCATCTATAACTGTTGTTTCTGGTGGAGCAGAGTTCGAATAGCACTCATCAAGCCATTTGCTTTGCTTGAACATTTTTTCCCATCAGAAATCAATGCTTTATCAACACACAAAATTCAGATTTTTCCATTATTTTGAAAATTCCCAACAGTAGTTTCACTTAAATAACTGTAATTTGTAAACTAATAATCTAACCGGGCCCAAATTTTGTCACATGCGATTTAAAGGTTAGTACTTCATAAAAATCATATGGATTTTTTTATTAGTGGTGCCATCTATATGTTAGGCCTGAGATTTATTGAGTGATGTGTTAAGATATAAAATGAAAGAGGTAGCAAGCTATGGTGTAAAATCAATGTTCAAATGTATTCAGCACTAAAATACAAGTGATTAGTTTTTCATTCACCCACCACTACCATCAAACGAAAAGTTTTCACATATTTGTTTAATAAATCCTAACTCGTGCAATAAACAGCTGAAGTAAATAAAAGCTCTTTTAATTAAATTGTTTTATAAAGTTGAATATTGAAACTAAAAAAAAAATGCAAACTAGAAATAATCATAGCAACCATATTGATTGATCTTTCCTTTTCCTGTGTGCATCCACAAAAAGAGGGAGTGGGAGAAAAATTTGTTAAAGATTCAGTGAGTGTATTAATTTGGGCAGTAGACTAAATCAAAACAAATAGCAACACGTGTTCTATCTGGTTTACAGCTTTCTTTCTATTTTCATTTTTTGTCATTTTTGTATTTTCTACAATATTGTATAGACTGATTTTATTTCTTCTGTATATTGCATCTAATTGATATTTTCTTTTGTTGTCTGAAGGTAGTAGTAAAAACTAAATACCCTATTTGACGGCATGTAAGGCGCACTTTTTTTTAATAAAAATATCTTTTAAAATTCTCCTGCGTTTTATATATCATATACTTGAAATTCATTTTGTTTTCTTACCTTTGGATGTTAATAAAGTTTTTTAGGCTAGTGTTTTTTTTTGTAATCCTGGCTTATTTAATCAAAATCATATGTTGTAAATATAGCCTAGGCTGTACCATTTACTTATAATTTTACTAATTACTAATTATTTTCTTGATTTGGGTTTGTAAAATTGGGGTTCATCTTCTACACCATCAAATATGGTACTTAAAATTAAATTCAATTAGTTCATTTAACTGAATCAGTATTTTGTTTAAAACTACATAGAAATCTATGTCACCTGTTTGTACTACTCAGAAAGAAATTAGTGCTATCTATTTGTTTGTCAACTGACAAAAACAAGTTTTGCTAATTGTGGTTTCAACAATTTGTTTCACAAAAAAAAATCAGGTTTTCTCAGATGTTTTGTTGTATTTATATAATTATATCTCTAATAAATTAAAGCAACATAACAAAATCCAAATATTGGGTTATGTAGAGGAAATAAAGATGTAGAAAGAAGGCAACAGGCTCTGGGTTAGCGAGTAACGTTACACTTTTCAAATCACTTGGTCACACTCTTAACCCTTACGACTCTCTTATAACATGCTCTACTCAGTGTTAGTAGATAAAATCTCAGGTACCCACAAAAAAGAAAAAAGAAAAATCTGTCAAGTTTATAAACAACTAAAGTGGGTTGAGAGCAAATGGAAAAAGTTGTTGAAACTTCATTTGTTATATTTATGGACTTTTAGCTTAAAAAGAAAGTCAAGTTTCTTTGTATCTCACACAATTGATTTATCTGTTTAATAAGTAAAAAAAGTACAAATAGGTTTTATGTGTGTTGTAGTGCAGTGGATATCGACTCGGAACGACAAACCGGGGTGCCGAGTTCGAATTCCAGTTGAATTCCTTGCATTCACTTACACACAAATACTCTTGGGAAAAGTATTAATCCGTCTCTTCCCTCCAGTTATAGGTTAAATAATAGGACAGATTGGGTTCTATAGCCTTGGTCGGCAACCAGTCTACCACAGAAAACAATGGCAACCTACTGCGGGATAATCTTCTGCCCAGTCAGTCATGTCTCTTTCGAGACATGATCACCCAAAGCGTGTATCACGTATGGCACTTAACTGACTGACTGATTGTGACTGTAATGATACTTTATTTGTTCACACACAATTTAAACACATCATGTCTTGTCTGCACATTTATACAATTTTTAAAACAGTTTCCTACACAATGTAACAATTATCTGGAATGGGTACCTTTTAGAAGACTAGAATTTTTTTTGCACAGTATTTAGTATTGAAATTATTGCTAACATTTTTTGTTGGAGATTTACAAACTCTGTTTTATTTAATTTTGCAAACCATTTGCTGGCATTCAGTGGTGGTTTTATGAGTGGTGGCTAAAAGGGGCTCCTCTAATTTTGGCTGGCCCCTCAATTGACCCCCCACAACGTTTATAAGCTTGAGAGTGGAAAAGAGGGCAAGAATAGATTAGAACTCCAATATTATGAATGTGAAAAGTTATTTTGTTTAATTTAGTGAAGTAACATATTCAAACTCATTCCTGAGTGGTGTATATGATAGTGGTGTAGCATGAAAATGAAGTCGCTGCTTAAATTGGCTCCCTTCTCAGAAAAATCTTGGCCCCTAAGTGCTCCCCAACTTCAGAGTTCCACAATTGCCACTGTTGACATTTGAATAATCTGATTTGCTTGAAACAATACTAACAAAAACCCTACTTCATGGTTTTTCTACACCCTAGTAAAACCTGCCATACTTTGTACCCACATACCTGTTTGTACTTCTTTCAAAAATCTGGTTTTGCTCAGTCAATACATAGCTATTTTAGAGGGTATGAGAGACAGACTATTGGAAGTCACAGAACATTATATATTGATAGATTTGTCACCTCACCAATAATAGTATTTTTGCAACAGATTATCTAGTTAATACAAATTATTTTGTTTACAATTATATTTTTACCAAAAAATCATGGTTCCAGAATTACAAAGTTATTTCATTGTAAAATTAACATATGTAAACAAAATAGTTTTATTAATTTTATTTTTATCAATAGATAACCAAACAAGGTCCCAACAACTGTTTTCATCACAAAAGTGGATATAAATAAATTATTTTACTATAAAATTGAACTAAAATATATCAAAGCTACATTCAGAAACATTTTTATTTTAAATAAATTTATTTTATTTCTCTCTCTAGTGTATTAAAGTTCATTTTACAAAGAAATAATTAAATACATTTATTTTATTTCTCTATCGAAAATATTTGGGACCATGTTTGCATTGAGGAAAATACAATTGTAAATAAAATAATTTAATCTGTGATGAAAGATAAACACTATTATTTGTGGCATCTTCATGTGTTTCACTCATTCCAATCGGGGCAACTCTTTGAGACAAGGACTTTGGTGGTCATTTTAGAATATCCCTCACCTAGCCTTTAGCAGATGAAGAAGAAAAAATATTCAATTATTACATTTTCTTCTTTTCTGTATATCAGATATATCAGATAATACCATTAATCAACAATTTCGCACTTACACACCAAGTTCTTCAAAAGTCTAATGGTCAAAACGAAAGACACATTCCCTTCATTATCAATAACCCCAACCAACCCTACAACAACAATGAACCAAATATAAACAGAGGATGATTCCAACTCTCACTCTTGTAGAGAAGAGGACATATATAGAAAATATTATGTACATGTTCTAAAACATAATTTATAATATATATATATATATACACACACACACACTTTTTTTTTTTTTCCTTATTGTGGCTTCCAGTTCTGTCTGGATCATCGATGCAGCAGATTTCAGTGACTTTCAGCCCAAACTGTCTTTGTGATCAATCAACCACAATGTGGGAGAGGGCCAAGTTTGGAATGAAGTAATCGACTATCAATCAGCTGTGAAAATTTGGCCATCAACATGAAAGACACAAGGAGGAGGCTCACAGACCATAGAAACATATTTGATTAATACAATATACGATATAGCTAAATAAATTCTTATTTTACATATTAATGAGATCCTACAACCTTGATCAGTTTTGTACCAATTGACTTTTGTTCACTTTTTCGGGTTTTTATTGCTTGCATCTAGTTATATTATTTCTCAGATCTTTTATTGAATTTTGTTTTCCCATTTTCATAGGCATCTTTTTTAATGAGGAACCTCAAGTTTTCTATTAAATCAGTATCAGTAAAGGCTGGGGACCACTTTATTAATTTAGCGACGATGTAATTGTTAACTTCTGCTTTCTTATTTCCTTTTCTTTTATTGTTCTCTCGCCTTAATTGTTTTTTTTTATATTCTCTCAGACACAGTAACTTCTTGCATCTTAGTAGCTTTATTGCCTTCTGTTGTATCGTGGAGGAATGACAATACACAAATATAAGTAATACATTTATTCTCTGTAGATACAGTTGTACACATCTGTGTAGGTTGGCAACAACTAGTGAGCTGAGTAGACAACGGCCGTGTTAGCCGTCAGCTGCCAACTCCACTCTTGCTAATCTATATTAGTTCTTTATATATTGTGAACCGTATGTCGTATGTACGAGCTATGTTTAAACACCTTTTGCTTGTGTATTTTTGATAGGAAAAATGTTCACTCATCTCATTAATGAATGCAAGTTGATAGGTGGGTTGAGTATTTTGTTTATTTATTCTTCACATTCTATTTAGTAGGAAGACCTTTTATTACAGTGATTTCTATTTTTTTTTTTTAATCAGCAACTTCTAAGTGAATGAATAAATGAACAAATGCATAACCCTTACAGGTGAGGTTTCTTGTGTAAGGTTTGTTTTCAGTTGTTGAAAAATATCTGGTGATTTCTTTTTAATTTTTTTTTTTTTTTTTTTAATCGTATTGCCCCAAGCAAGGCATTTTACTGGCACTGTTTTGCAGGGAGTTACATAGGAGGAAATTTATGAAAAAGAGTGACAGGTTATAGGGGGCGTCAGAAAGGAGCATGAGAGAGAGGATGCAGTGAGATAGGAGATGACTATTGACTTGACATTTAAATTCTTGGAGATTGTAGCTGTCAGGGAAACAAGTAAACGGAAGGGAATTCCACAGGTGGGAAGTGCAAGAAAAGAAGCTGCTGGTGTAGAATTTGCATTTACATTTTATTAGTTTCACAGTAAAAGGGTGGGACCTAGTTGCTAATCTTGTGGCTCATGGAAATTCTTATATAAGTTGGCACCAGTGAGCTAAGTTCATTGAAATAGAAGCCATGAAAGTATTTGTAGAAGAGACACAGGGAAACCACATTGTGCCAGTGAGAAAGTGACTGTATCTTAGCTGCCAAGTTGGGATCAGTCACATTACAGATTCTTCGTTGGATTTTGTCAAGGACACCTAAGTGGATAGCAGGAGCATCCGACCAGATATAGCAGCAGTATTCGATACACGGGCAGATGGTAGATTTATATAGGTGCAGGATTGTTTCAGATGGGAAAAACTTCCTGGCCCTACACAGAGAACAGACTTTCTTAGTAGTGGATTTAGCTATGGATTCAATATAGTCATTCCACTTGAGTCTGTTGTGAGAGTTAACCCAAGGAGGCGCAGTGTTTTGCCTTCAGGGAGACTAGCCTGATCCGTGCTAATGAAGGGTAGGAGCGATTGTCTGTGATAGTTAATAGATAGCAGCTTCGTTTTTGAAGCATTAACATTCACAAGCCATTTCTTACCCCAGTCTGCCACAGATTGGTGGTCCTTTTCAAGCTCTGCAATGAGGTTTGCTTTGTCAGCCTCGGCAGATTTTTGATCAAGGCAAGAGTAAACCGTAGTGTTGTTAGCGTATATGCCTGCTTGGGATCTTATTACATCTGAGAGATCATGTAATGTGGATGTCATTCAGTTAGGCCTCAGTTCGGAGTGGGAAGTCGGGTACAGATACTCCAGATGAGTCCAGTGTCAAGTTGGTGGAGACTCTGCAAGCAAAGCACTCAGCCTTGCCTGTTGTAGAGGTAAGGACCTCAAATTCATTGATTTGAGGCAGAGATTGAGGATTTGCTATTGTTTACTGGAAGCTCTGTAAAGTGTACTAGTCTTTGGAACCGAACTTACGGGATGCTATGCACTGATTCATTCTGGCTGCAAACAGCAGCTTGGCTTCTTTAAGTATCTTCTTGCACTCATTGCGAGCAGAGGCAAAGAGGCACCTGTTATGGTCTGACGCGTTACTCCGATAAAGCCGGAAGATGTCATTTTGATGGGCAATGGCAGCTGAGCAAGTGGGGGAGAACCAAGGGGACGAGTGGGATATGAGTCTCAACTTCCTGGCTGGGATGAAAGCTTCGATGCCAGCCTTGATCCAAGAAGAGACCTCAGCCGCACAGTCTTCAATGGGAAGACTAAAGACTTTGTTCCAAGGGACATCACACAGGAAATTGCAGAATGAGTCCCAATTAACTTTTGGTAGCAGTAAGATGTTACTGAAAATGTAGATTTTAACCTGTCTATTACAACATTTTGTTCTTTATTGTTGATTATGAAAGTAAAGACTTTGTATTTTTTTAATATGTAAGATATTTAGAAACATTAATATACACCAATTTTTTCAAACTGTTATAATTTCTTAATGGTACAATACTATACTATGAAGAAGCACAAACATAATATATTAAAACTGTTATCTTCATTTTAGATGTTATAGTCTCCAGTTTTCTTCTGCCTGTTATATTGAGTAACATTCTTGGAATTTCAACTCAAGCCCTTTAATAAATCTTCAGTAGAATGTTCTCATTCTGAACGTTGTTCTTGTTGAACTCCCAACCACCTGATAAACTGCAATGCTTAACCAAGGCTTACATTTTTTACAGGAAAATCAAGTAGGTTTAAACTCTATGCTAATCTTACTGAGAAGTTCACCCAAAGAAGAGTGGATGGTACAATAGCCAAATTGACTGTCAATCAAAATGAGGAAAATATTTCAAATAAATCTAACTTGTATGAGAAACCTTTGTTTTTTCCACTCTCATTTATGAGAGTGGAAATGAAGTTAATATGAAGTATTAATGAAATGAAATATTTTGAAACACTAAAAATAATTTTTTTTTCTCAGCCTATATTTTAGAACAACCGGCTTACAATATAAATGCAACTGTGGCATCACTGTAAAACATTTGATAAAAATATTTAGGAAAAGTATGTAATCTTCTGTTAATTTAGCATAAAATATAAGCTCTTAAAAATGTATTTAACATAATAAACATGCACTATTAACATAAGTCTATTTAACAGTTTTGTAAAGGCAATTTTCTTAAAAATTAAGAATAATTTAAGACAATATGGAAAGATTAGTATTTGCTGTTTTTCAGTTATACTAAACACATGTGACTTTAAAATTTACATAGAAGAATCAAATAAGTTCATTAGCTCAAGCATTTCAAGGAATCTATTTTATCCATATTTGTACACCAACCAAAAACTATGATTAAGTAAAATTACTTGAATCTGTTTTAACTTAAAATTGCAGACATAGTAGCATGATGTTTACACTAAGTATAAGATTTTTCTTTTTGTTTGAAATTTTCAGCATAATGCCTAAATGAAGGTCTTATATATTGTGCAAGAAAGCTTACTCAAAAATAGAATCTATCATATAGAATGTAGTCAATGATAAAAAAAAATATCTAATGGTATTTTTGCCACATGTTTTTTCTTTATTTTCAGGCATCCTGTTACATTTAATGTAATATGAAATTAATAAAAGAATAAATAAGATGCAAGAAGTTATATTTCTTGACATTCTCATATCTAAATTTTCCAGATAAGTCCAAAGCTAGGCTCATATAGATTTCATTTATTAATAATTCTTTCAGCTGCATGTTGAAGAAATTTGAAAATCTAAATTGTTATAATCTGTATACAAACAGAATGTTTTAAATTTATATAAAGAATTTAAAATATTCCTCTATTTAATAATCCTTTCCTGTTCTCAAAGAAAATTTGAGAGAAGAAACAATATTTTCTAAGATGGTTTAAGACAATAATTATATTCTGCTAGTTGTTTAAAAATCTCTAGAGATTTGAATATTGCATAAGTTGATGAAAATGTAACCACTTTTAATGGTTCATTGGAAAGGGTTAACTTACATACATCCGGATTGGAGCACCTGCCTTGAGGGGCAAAGTTTATATTATTCGTCTTGTAGATCATTGCATGTGAAGTTACCATTGACTGCTTAATGACTCTGGCATATTGCCAAAATTGATTTTGTCCAACAAGTATTGGTTTATCTTTTTGTGTGAAGAAGTCTAAAGAGTTAGCATTTGTTTATGTAATCTTTGCATTTATATTTTTTTAAAATATCACATTTTGTTTTGAGTTTTTGATTCATAAAGGAATCTGAAATGTTTTGTTAAGATTAAATCAGATTTCACCAGTTTATTTCTTTATTATATTATTTTTTCTTTTTTTTAATTTTATGTTAATTTTTATATAGATAATTACAAAATGTTAATGATTTTGGAGGCTATTCTAACCTTCATCATTTGTGTAAAATCCGAAGAGATTTGGCTAATTATTTATTCAATGTAGCATGCACATATATATATATATATATATATATATATATATATTAGTCAACCACATACAAGCCTGTTTTGCTGTATCACAGCTCATCAGTGTGGCTAGACACATCCACTTACTTCTGGCTGGGATTGAATTTTGACCGATTTGGTGTCAGAGTTGCTACTCCCTAAGCCATAGGTGCATGGAATCAGAGAAGGGAAATTTTAATGTGCTGTATATAAGCAGTGTATAGTTTGGCAAAGAGGACTAAGCGACAGTCATTAGATTGTAAATATAGCTCATATGGTTTTGAGCTCCATTCAGTACCTTGTAAATATTAGGATGTGCGTTGTGGTCCAGTGGATACCGGCTCTGAACGAGAAATCGGGGAGCCGAGTTCAAATTCCAGTTGAATTCCTTGCATTCACTTATGCGCAAATACCCTTGGGAAAGGTATTAATCCGTCTCTTCCCTCCACTTATGGGTTAAATAATAGGACAGATTGGGTTCTATAGTCTTGGCTGGCAACCAGTCTACCGCAGAAAGCAATGGCAACCTACTGCGGGATAATCTTCTGCCCAGTCAGTCATGTCTCTTTCGAGACATGATCACCCAAGCGTGTTTCACGTATGGCACTTAACTGATACACATGCTAGTCACTGAAAGAACTTAATTCATTTCTGAAGAGTCAGGCTTATATCGCAGAAGAGGAAACTGTTTTAAAATTTTCTTCTCTAGAGAGCTATATATATATATATATATATATATAGTGGACATTTACAGAAACTTCAGTGTCCACTTTTATATTTACATAGACTCTATCCATGCTATTGAGCACTTTAACCCATAAATATTGCATACTTTAAAACAATATTTCAGTATATATTGTGTATTTGGGCAGCAATCTCTTTCATACAAGTTTTGTTAAAGATGACTGAAAAGGTACTGTGATTGACCTTTTTATTTGATTTTTCTTGTTTGTATCTTATATAAACACAATAAAAAGATAATTAAAAAGCTTAATTGCAGTACCTTGTCAGTCAAATTTAATGAAACTTATATATATTGAAAAATAATCAATTTTTTCCAAACAGTTTAACAATTTTGCTCAGAAACTATTTTGCTATACAAAAAATATCAAATAGAAATTTGCTTATTTGAGAAATAAAAAACATTAGAAGGTTGTTTTAATAAAAAACATTAGAAGGTTGTTTTAATAAAAAACATTAGAAGGTTGTTTTAATAAAAAACATTAGAAGGTTGTTTTAATAAAAAACATTAGAAGGTTGTTTTAATAAAAAACATTAGAAGGTTGTTTTAATAAAAAACATTAGAAGGTTGTTTTAATTTACTTTTATGCAGTGTTCTTTATTAGATACTTTTTATTTACTTCACTGTATAAAAATACTGATGTCACTGTATAACTTACCAACAGTTTGATATAACAAATATCTTTTCATAATTTTATCCTTATTTGTATATTTTTTAAAATGCTTAAATTATTTGAAGTAATGTGTCACACATTGTTGTCCAAGAACTTGATTTAGGTTTAAAATCATAAATTTACTGCACTTTTGCTTCCATATAAGATAATCAAGCATTATCTTCTGTTTTGTTCAACTAATGAAATAAATGTAAAGGTTTGCTCTTGTTGATATTGATTATATAAAAACCAATTAAAAGATGTTTATTCTTTGATGAAAAAGTGAAAAGAAAAAGAATACAACTAAAAATTTGAATTAAAGATCTAATTTTCACTGAGTATTGCTCTTGTAAATGAACAAAATGATTAGAAGTTATTGAAAGATTTTCATTTTTTTATTTTTATTTTTTTTTTTTGTTGGTGAAAAAGAAAATCTCATTAAATAACTTAAATCTTTTATACTTTGTAATAATGTTCATTCCAACTTACTATAGAGTGATGGTAGACATTGTATTAGTCTTACAAGCTGTTGTTTCTAAGGTTTGTCCCCAACAGTGTTCAACAAATGTATCTTTGTACCATATTTGATTTAGTGAGACAAAAACAACTACTGACAGAATGTAGGAGGTACATATACAGTGTTTAATTCCCCAAATCATAATTTGAACATGATGCAGGAACCAGACAGGGATGTTGTAAACTCTGCCATTAGACATCATGCATCAACATTTTTCTGAGCCAGTGTGCCATGTAATATTCTTTCTACCCATCTTTTTGTTTGTTTTGGAGATTTTTTTGCAGTGGCTGGTAAAAAAAAACAAAAAAAACAGTGTACATGAAGTATTTTCAGGGAAAGCTGGTGTTGAATTTGTTGTGATGCTTCAAGAAGTTTTTAAGGATGGAGCTTTAAATAAATCATAAATGCTATTTGCACTTTCAACAATGATTTGACCAACCTTTAACAATTTGAAATAATATAAGTCTTAAATAGTTCATTATGCAATTGATGATCATTGAGATATCTGATTTGTCTTTGGAGTTAATGTCAGCATGTATTAAGATTTTTGAAGAAAATCTTTCTGTAAAATTCATGCTTCATGCCAAATTTGCCCATAGGATAAAAAAACCTTTTTGAGTGTGTGCCATGACTTGCAGGAACAAATTTGAAATGACCCATGATTTTTTTCCAAAGTTGCAACTGAGGATGAGTCACATTATTCTAGTTATTTTTGGATACCACTTTATATATGTATGTATATATGTATATATAACACTTTATATATGTATGTGTGTACACAGAGCAATGTATGGATTGACTGCTATTCTAACAACCTTTGTATAGAGAATGACAACTATAAGAAAAAAAAGTGCATGTCTGAAGAGGAAATGTAGATGAACAAAAAAAAAGTAGATGCTATCACTCCAATAAGAGTAGCTCTTATGTTTGAATGACATGGATTTTTGCTCTATCACAATTCCTGCCCTGAAACTGAAAATATTCCTCATTTGTTTCTGGAGAGTTCATTAATTGTATATGTAAGAAGCCTTTAGATATTATATAACAGATAATAAAACTTAAATAATGATGATCAATTAATTGAAACCAAATCACAATGTGTACTTCTCTGCTAAGCCGCAAACAACCTTAAGGGAAGCTAATTAAAAAAAATATACAAAATTCATGGTATACTTGAAACAAAAATTAAAGAATAATTGGCAAAGAAAAAAACTTTCTCTTATAAAATAACAAATACATACAAATTAAATAGTAAATAAAATAAAACTAATTAATCACATTAATTAAACCCCATAAAACTAAGCCTAAAGAAATGAACTGTAGAAAAAATGCTAATTTTCTAAAAGTAATAATCCCTTGAAAAATTACAGAAATCCTCTTAAAAATGCACATAATGACTAGATAAGTAACTTAAACCAAAATACAATAATCAAAAAAAAGAGATGCAAATTGTTTAGTAGCAAAAGAGAATCAACAAACTGATGTTATATTTACAATGAGGCTTTTGGAAAAAGCATAACTCAGACTTCCCTACATTGTACCCTTTTCTTGGTTATCTTGACCAAAAGCTTATAAATTTATTTAAAAAAATTTTTTTTTAAACAAGCTGCTAAAGAAGAAATTATAAATTTGATTTAGACTGCACTTTAGTGAAAGAAATTTGTATATCTTCAAACATGAGTTGTAAAATGAAGAGTGGCATTCAGAAAGTGACTGGCTGGTCCTATGCACAAAAGAATAAAAAAGAAAAATAGGATCTTTTAACACAAAATAATTAAATAACTTGTTCTCATATAATTTTTCTCTTCACGATTGCATTAGCCAATTAGCAGAATAATTAAATGTTGTTTTATAAATTTTGAGATTTTTGTTCACACGTTTTAGCATGTTTAATTATGACACAAACTGGGTTTTAGTTCATGTGTACTTTCTCTTGGTTACTCTTGCTTAGAGTGCCAAAGATTCACGGTTTTTCTGTCGAATTGATATCTGAGTTGAAATTAAATCTGTTTCCATCAAGCAAATTTCTTTTTAAGTACTTTAGCTATTAGCAGCAGCAGCAGCAGCCTTTCATATTCAGTGGAATCAGATTCACTTATTCAGTAAATATTTAAGTGATTTGTTTGGAATAATCTTCCTTGTTCTTGATAGTAGTTTTGTTTTATTTCTATTTTGAAGAAATTCTAAAACTTGATTACACAATTATCAAATAATAGACTGGCTTTTAATTATGAAATATTTAAATACAATGGAAAAGGAAGCTTTCTAATACATGTACACATACACACACAAGGTAGTTTTTTTCAAGAAGCCTTTTCCATTAAAAAATCTCAAGTTTGGTCATTTTTACCAGATTTTGGGAAGTGGTTCAGGCTAAGAACATTTCAGCACTCCTCTATGGGATTTGATAAATCCTACTTGCTCATTATCTTTTTGACAGAAATTGTTATTGGGTATTTTTGTTTAAGAATCATTTTAAATATCAAGGAAATATAAAAGCAAACATGAATCCATAACTTTGCACGCACACACACACACACACACACTATTCTACTCCTAACAGAATATTTTAGGGTACATAAGTAAATCTTTATCAAATTATCCCAAATGACAACATTTTCAGTTTTTTTTTTTTTTTTTTTTTTTTTTTTAATCATATCACCCTGAGCAAGGCGGTAATGCCACTGATGTGCAGGGGGCTACATAAGAGTGAAAAGATTGGAAGAGAGAAAGAAAGCCAGAAACCACATCCTAAACAGGAAACAAGGGATGAGCCTCTTCACCCATTCAATAGACGTGGGTGGAGTGTGAACCGGGCGATAGTTTAGTCTATCTACTCCAATTGAGAAAAAAAAACAAAACATTTTGGCCATTGTACATTCCGACCTTCTTCAGGTGCTAAGAATTTCGAACCAAACCCTTTCTTACAATCGGTGGGGTATATCATTCACATTTCATGTGCAATGCCACTTCTGGTAGCCATGGAGTTAACTCTTATAAGTTATTTGTTCACCACTGCTGTAGCCTGGTATTGAACTCTGAACCCTTTGGGTCAAGTCACTGGAACTAACCAGTGTCTATATCCACAAGACTGTGTCCTTGAGGACAACAGCATGTGAATTTCTGGAACTTGTAAACCTAATGTCTTAGTATCATAGTTTACCAGAGCTCATATTGCAATCTTTCATGCTAATGATTTTCTCTAGCACTCTGTTTTACTAGTTCCCATATTGTATTCATTTTTATACTTGGTGGGCTTAGGAGATTTTTGTAGCCAAGCATATGTGCCGATTCTTTAAGTCTACATAGTTTCCAGTGATGTTCTCTATCTATCTATTATTTCAACTTCATTCCATAGAGGGCGGTGATCTATGTAATAATGACCCACAAAAAAAATGAAAATAGTTTGGATGAATTACATTTTTTATATGAATATATGACAGCTGCAAAACTATTGGTAACTTTTTGATAAAGTTTTACATCTGAACTTATTGATATTTTCTGAGAAATTAAAAGACTCCTTTATTTTATAGCTTTAAAATATTGAAAATTTAAATTTAAACTGAGTACAAGTTTTAAGATTCAAAACATTTTTCTTTGTTTTAATTCAAAAGAAAATGCATAGATAAATACTACATTTTCATGGTAGTAACTTAATAAAAGTTCTGGACAATGATTTTTATATTGCTAATATAAAATTAGATTTCAACACATTTCTTTTTCACACATGCTTCCTTTTTTTCAATCAATTTTCAAATTATTAATTGTATCTGAATTAAAGAAAATGATAATCCTAAAAGTTTACTAAATTTAGCCTCTTTTTAGTGTAGTGCCTGAAGATGATCAAAAAATCATAATGAAATTATGGTCCTAAAAGCTGTAAACATCAAGACATTAGATTAAATGAATTCTATATAGACTTAAGAACATGACTTGTTCATAATATTTCATGATATTTTATTCATTAACTATTAAAATAATCTGAAACCAATTTTCTAAAAATAAAAAATCCACCATTCGATTTATCAAGAGAAAAATTCTGAGAACAACAAGATAGAAATAACTGAAATTTTTGTTTATTTTTTTTTTTTAATGAAACATTTGCATTTTATTTAAGGAATTTTTCTCTTAACCTCTTTGAAAACAAAATTTTCTTTTGACATTTTTTATAGACTTTCTTTAGAACTTGTATTTTCATCTTGGTTGTTTTATTGCAACATTTTAACTCCTGTATTCTTGGGTTCCCTTCAGCTATCTTTCATATTTCCTACATCTTGAGGAAATGTTGAACAGAACAGTTATTTTAAGAAAAACAAAAAACTGAGAGAGACTATGAGACCAGGATTGGTTACTTAAAACTATATGGACAGAAAGAAAGAAATGCAATAGTCTCTGTAGAATAAAGTTAAAATAAATAAGGAACAAGAGACGAAAATAAACAATTAAAAGAAGTGGCACATTTGCTCTGATCCAATTAGTAAGACTCTAATTAGAAAAGAAAAGGCTTTAAACTGAAGGTTCCAAAATCTCAGTGCTGGGAAATAATAGCTCCATGCAAAAAGATGATAATTACAAAGTCTGAGGAAGAATGCTGTATCTGACAAAATGTTTCATATTGTATTCACTAAAGTGTGCAATGGCTGATAAAACAATGAAGATATGAATGCAAGCCTGAAACACTCATTGTATAATAATAGTAACATTGTATAATAATAGTAACATATCTAATGATGATGGTGATAATTTGTTTAAAAATATAAAGAGAAAAATGTTTTCTTGTACAATTAGACACAAGATGTAAACCTATGCAGAAAATATGCCCCCCCACCTCAAATTTCAGTATTTCCTTCCCTTTCTCTTTGTTAATTGATGCAGGAAATGAAATCACCTCTTATATTTACTGAAAACACATAATCAAGAGGTTATCCTAAAATTTCAGATAAATCCACTGCTTACTTCCATTTCCTATATTTGACTCCAACCTGCTTTCTTCATCTCCAACTTCCTTGTATAGAGTTCATTAGTCTTATTAACAGTACATATCTCTTTCACTATCCACATAACTATTATTATAACTATTGGTGGTTGGTTTTATCAAGCCGTTTTGGGGAGGGAAGTTGCAGCCTATCAACTCTTTGCTTCTATCATCAATCTCAGCTCTTTTTACTGTTGGCTCCTCTTATTGTAATGAGACTTGAATACATTGAAAGTTGATAGCTTCAACTTCCTGTTACTGATAGCCACCATCTTGCTTTGTCTTTGGTGGTGGTCTACCATAAATGTCTCTCATAAGTCAGGTTAGAATTCCTTGAGTGGAATAAGATGACTATAGATGTACTGGTGGTTATTTTTTGTGCGTATGCTTGTGTGATAAAGTACACAAGTTATACTATTTGCAACTATATAGTAACATCAATTTGGTTTACTAAGTGTGTGAGTAAAATTGGGTGAAAATTTTTTTTTCTTTTTTTTTAATCGTATCACCCAGAGCAAGGCAGTAACGCCACTGATGTGCAGGGGGCTACATAAGAGTAAGAAGATTAATTAGAAGAGAGTGAAGAGAAAGACGAACCAGTTAGAATGAAGCAAGAGAAGGATGGGAATACAGGTTTGATGAGTTGCAAAAGGTGGAGAGAAACAAAAGGATATACAGGGTGGTGAAGAAAGAACTAGAGTCAAGTGGTTAAGAGATGAGTATTGACATTGCATTTAAATTCCTGGAGGTTGTCAGGAAAGCAAGAATATCCTACATAATTGAAAATAAAACAATTTGGGGAACTTTCACTTTAATATGTTTTTCCCAATATTGTTTCAGTACTAAGACCAGAGAAATAGCCCAGTTAAATAGTAATGTTTGGGATTTTGTAGGTCATGGCACTTTCAATATATCTTTGTTTTAATAAATTTCTGTTAGAACAGTATTTTTCAGGTGAATATAATTTACTCAGATAAAGGCATATTGAGTGTCTTAAGATTAATATATAACTGCTTTATCCCTGTTTTAAATTAATACTGAAATCAAGTGGGATCCATAAACCATGAAAGATTAATAAAAACTGAATTGAAATTAGTTAAACTTTAATTTCTCTAATGATTTTTTTTTCTACTAAATCTTATAAAAACACATTTCTTTCTTTATATTATGATTTGTGTTATGATCTGAAATATCACCCTTTTATTCTAAATCTTTTTAGTAGTTGGAATTAAATGACTATGTTCCCAACTGTATATTATGCATAGCCAGACTTGCTTGAAAGTCAAGTAATGATTTTCAGATTGATTAGAGTTGTGAAATAAGAAAATATATTAGCAAATGTTTATGATTTGATATAGAAAATAATTTTCAGAACATATTAACTCTGTTATATCATAAAATTGAGGATGGTGAAATTGAAATCTGGGATTAGTTGAAAATATTGAGCATTTGGTATTAAAAAAGAGAGAAATCTCTACCTGGCCTGACCTGCACATATAAGTAACCATGATTGCTTGCATCCTGAAGGAACACAGAAGAAAAATTAGAAATGATGTTTGGAAACATTGGCAGAAAACTTTAATCTTATTATCTTTTCTAAACAGTATTAGAATCCCAAATTTCAATAAGGTTTTAACTTTCTGAAAGCTATTGATGTTTGTTTGTTTTTTTTTTCTTAGTTATAATTGCACATCATAATAATTGCTTTAATATAATTAAATAATTGAGTTTTTGAAGGATGTAACTTTAAATTATGTTGATGTGGAGTTGGGCTTTTTGGAAAATTGATTCAATTTAAGAAATAGAAAACTTTAGTTTGCTGGAATGAAAATGTTAGATAGCAAAATAAAGCTTTATAAAATGTTATGTTTCTGATATTTCTTCTCAGGCTGTTGACATTAATAATATGAGGGCAACCACATTTAATGTTTCCCAGATTAAATATCTTATTTACTGTTAGGAAATTGTGTTCAGGTTAGAATGATGCACCTCTTTTTTATCTACAAAATTTAACCTTAATTCTAAGTATGTCTTAAATTATAGTGCAAGAGACTGTGATGAAAATATAATTTCAAAAAGACTCTCAGGTTAGATGATTACATTCAAAATTGGCATTACCTACATTGTAAGATTTTATTTTGCATGTCAATATTTTTACAATAAAATTGATATTAATCAACTTCTTTTGGTATAATACTATTCACTACATATAAATATGATAAATAATCATGTAGATTTCATTTCTATATATTTATATAATAAGTATGTGAATTTCAAAAATGTTTTATTAGAAATATCTACAATAACTTATTTCTTGGTATCAGATTTCATTATACAACTGAAAGGTTGTTTTTCATTATATATATATATATATATATATATATAGTTTTATAGTTACTGATATTTATATGAGAAGTCATCATAAAATTGAGTAGTGAGGACACAACCTTGGAAATTATGATAAAATTGATTGGATATCAAAGAACAATCAAAAATAAATTGAAAACATTGGCAAGGTCAAGAAAAAATGTCTTTAAGAATGTCTTAAAAAGATATATGAGGAAAATTAAAGTCAAATAAGTAAAGAAAGGGATTTGATTTGCAAGAAAATATTGTTGAAAGTTGGTATCGTAAATGCAGACAAAATAAAAGATGCAGAATATTAAAAACATTGACTCACAATGAAAGTAACCAAACTATGACCTTTAAGTAAACATTGCAATATTCAATTAATAAAGGTCTTTTCTGAATGTTAGAGAATGTCTAGGAGCCTATAATAAACTATCATATTTTATATGCTAACGTGTGTAAATGATAATCTATTCCTGGCTGTAGGAGGTTGTGCTATATATAAGAATACTTTCTTTAATATCTGATGACTGAAGAATATTTTATGATGCTGAATTTGTTTAAATTTGCCATTTTTAATATTGTTCTACATTAAATTTATCAGATTGACTTTCTATATTCTTCTCTATCAGTGACAAAATCCCAATAAAATTTCTTTTTTAAATTATATAATTTTTTTACTCTGCATTGCCTCATAGATATCTATTAAGTGAAGCAAGTTATAAAACTTTGTTATAAATAAAATCACTAATAATGGCTTGTAAGTTTAATGTGCTACACAATATGTATAGTGCTATTTTGGGTGTTTTTGTGTGTATGCAGGAGAAATTAGTATGTAAAACATGTCTGTTTTATGTAAGAATATGTTTGATGATGTCATTTCCAAACTTAAAACAGAAATTCATATATGAATGAACTACAACATCTGTCATCATATTTATACTCTGTGATGCTTATATATATATATATATAAAAAATTAATGCAACAAATCAACCAAAGAGAAAATGATCATCCATTCAGGCATTTTATGGTGCATTTCCCTAGATGAGTAGACAATATTGACATCATCAGTTACAATGTTTCCAAATTGCAAAAGAATAACATATTCTGGAACATTTTTAATGCTTTATGAAGAAGAAATAACTTCTGAAAAATCTTTTTGTAAGATCTCTTCATTTTTAGATGTGTTGGGTTCAGATGTAGGTTAAACTGGTCTGCAGAATAAAGACTCCTGTGTCTTTGCACATTGATATTGTCTACCTTTTATAGAATTAACTAAGAGATGAAAACATTTTTATGATAACAAATCCTGTCTAATCCTTTATCTCGTGTCAATAAACTTTTCAATTTCATTTTTCTTTTTTACTTTTCTTCAAAACTAATAAACTTTTTGTCATTAATTTACAGTTTAGAATTATCAATTCTTGATGATGATAATTCATTAAACTACTTTTTATCACTTTTTCTTTTTTTTGTTATTTGTTTTCTCTGCATATCCAAGTATTTAATAAAATTGCAATTTTTCATTTTTTTAAAAACCTTTTTTCTGCAATTTAAGTTTTATTTATTACATTTATTTATGTACAGTATGGTGCTTTTATGTGCAAAAATCATGTTTGTGTTTGGTCTTTTGTTTTTGTTTATTATTATCATTATCTGTCATGTACTTCCTACTTCAGTATGCATGAAAGGTGTAAAAAAAGATAATTTTAAAAGCCAATGTAAATGCCAAACTTTGATATCTTGTAGCCATTTAAGAGGTAAGAAAGCTAAGGATTTCTGCTATAAAAATGTATCTACCGGCCATATTCATAGTGGTCATTCACTAGAAGTAAATTAACATTGAAAGTTGTTTGAGCTAAGAAAAGATAGTCAGATATGCACTTTGGTTCTCTGAAAATGAAATCATTAAAAAGTGATAAAAATAAACAGATTGGCAAAATATTATTGTGTATAATGTGTAACCCTCTCCAATTTGGCATTTGATTCTGATACAAAAGTTCCTGTATTGTATACAAATATGGTATTCATTTCTCTTTTACCTTCCTTCAATTTATAAATTACTATTGGAAGGATACATATTTACAGCAATTTTAATTCTTTTGTTTTTTTCTGATTAATTGATTTGTTTTCTATGGCTTATCAACCCTTTGCAGGTTATTTAAAGCCAGAAAATAATTTTAGATTGTAAGATTTTAGATAATAATGATTTAATGATACAAGCTGGAGAGAGAAGAGGTGGATTCATATCTTTCCCAAGGGTATTTGTGTGTAAGTGAATGCAATGAACTCAATTGGAATTTGGTCTTCCAATTAGTGATTCCAAGCCATTATTCATTACATCTCCTGCACATCCAAGCTTACAGCAATTGGTATACCCATGCAGTCACACATCTAGATACTTGCCAGGCTCAGCATTGCTTAACTTCAGAGATCATACAGGAACCAATGTTTCAAAATGATGTAGCCATGAATTATTTTTGCGGCTCAGGAATCATGAGACAACTCACAGTTGACATCATAATAAAAAGTTCTCATGTTTTGTATTTTCAAATACGTTTTCTTCTGCGGCCATCAATGATAAGTTTATTCACAGTGATGCTTTTAGTGAGAAAATAATGTTAAGACTTCATTTCAAGCTAAAAATCAACTCATAATAACTTTTTATTGCCTAAGTTTGTTATTATAAAGTTGGTTTTTGAAGTCAAATTTCATAATTGACTTCTGGCATTCAATGTGTTAACTGATTATACACTTAATATTTTCAATATGAAGCCATGAATTTAAAATTAAGCTATATAATCTTTTTATAGTTACTTATATTTAGGAATCCCATGATACTATTTATAAAAAACAAAACAAAAACTAATGCTTGGGATTCTCAAGTCTGACTACTAAAAAGCATAAATGGTCATAACTCCTCATCCCAGAAATTCAGACAAAAGTGTTTAAGATGTAAGAAACATTTCACGATAGATGATTATACAAATCATTAATTTGAATAGCCTTTTTTGACTCTTACTTTTAATTTGCATATACAAAGATCTGTCACATTATATCCAAAATTATACATTATATATAATGTGGGTAAATGAAGCTTGAGAGCTTAGAAAAGCAGTCTATCTCGAGAAAAGAAAACCCAAATTTTAAACCTCTGCTGTTATATCCAACCGAACATAGAAAAACTACAGACGTCAATCCAGATAGAAAACCCAGAGTGGAGCCTTGAAGGCAATTGACTGTCAACGCTGACAACTTTGCTGCAACTTGTGCAGCCAAGCTGGCACCAAATGTAATGCATTCTTTTGAAGAAGGTAGGGGGCATGTAGTCTGGGCTGTGCACAGCCACTATATACTATCACAAGGTCTGTACCCTGGAGAAGTCACTCCAGTTTTACCACCAAATTTTAGTGAAAGTGCATTACCTTTTGTCTTGCAAGATAATTGGATGCCTATTTATACATTAAATCAAAATACATAAAGTTAGGGATCTTTTTTCAATTTATCATATTTTTTTTCTTTTTAGATATCCAAATATTTTCTCCTGTTAATTATATTTTTTATTCTTTGTTTTTGTTTTTTTTTCTTCTTTAATATCAATTTTTTAAAAGTAGAATCTAAATAGGAAATTCTTTATTTGCTGTTTAGGAAAAACAATAAAATGCATTGGATTTTTGACAGCAAACTAAATATTATCTTTGATGTTTCCAATGTGAAAAAGCAAAAAAAAAAAAAAGTTACCTCATTCTAAAACCCCATATTATTTTTTATAAGCTGCTAGCAATTTGTAGAGTAATTTGTTAATGAAGTTATTTTTCCTTTAATTAAACCATAACTTCTTCAATAAGCTTTAATGACATAGATGACAAATACTTTGAACACATATTTTATAATAAAGTAACATCTTTTCAAATAAATAAGTGTAAAAAAAAAAGGCAGATTTTTTTTAAAGAATTTTTATGCATATTTCTTTAACGCAATTTGGAGAAAAAACTCTAATTACAAATTCCATGAATAAAAGAAAATGACGTCTAATTTTACTCCGTTGATTCATGCTGTTCTATAATCGTACATTTTTGTGTTTGGGTCTATAAATATGAGGGAGTGCTGAAGAGTTTTCAGCCAAACCAAGAAAGAATTCCAAAAACACATTCTGATGTTTGGTCATTGATCAAATTTTAGGAAGTGGGTTGGGTGAGAACATTTCATCACCCTCTTGTATGTATTAAATTATCATTCATTATCTTTCAGTCTGCATATAGTTCATTCTAGGTGGCTCAATTTGTGTGTATGCATGTATCTGCCATTCTGTAAGTGAATGTATAAATGCGTCTCTTACACATTTTGCACATATGCATGTTTAAGGATGTCATTTTTTTATATTTACAGCAATGTTTCTCTGTCTGTCAATATCTGTTCATTTAATATGCGTATTTATTTTGATTTGTATTTGCATCTCTTTTGTGTATCATAAAAAGAAAATGAAATTGGTTGTAAATTTAGCTCGACATACAAATCCAACTACTGTTGCTATGAAAAAGGCATTATTATTATTGGCACTGCTGCTTTCATAAATGAATATATACAGGGTGCGATGGATCAATTGTCAGGTCAGTTGGGCACCATCTGGGGAGCACTATGATGCAGTTCATTCTGCCATTATTTGGCATTTGTGCCAAAAGCTCCAATACAAACATTTCAGAATGTTTGGGTGTCAATCTGAGAAGAGTGCAGAAGATTCGGAAAAAGTTGGATGAGTCTAATGGTGATTACAAAGGTATGGCAGCTTCGAAAAACGTTCTGATCTTTTCTGATATGAAAAAAAACAAAAAAACTCCCAAATTTTTTTTATGAGGGCCTCAGACTCAACACAAAGGTCTACATCAAGTGTCTTGAAAACACAATGCTGCTCTGAGTCAAGAAGGTGGTTGCTGGAAGTGCAGAGCACTGCACCATACCACAGAAGCAAGAAAACCCAGTCATGGCTGTCAGACAATTTCTGCACCCTTTATATCTGGCCACCTAACTCTAGACTGAAGCCACCTTGATTATTATATGTGGGGTGCAGTTGAGGGAGAGACAAAACCCCTTGTAACACCAAAAATGAACTGAAGGCAAAGATTATGACAGCATTTACCAACTTAAACAAGAAGACCATCCAAAAGAGATGCAGAAGATGCCAAAGTAATCTGGAGGCCATCATTGAACTCAATGGTGATGTTATTGAATAAATTTACTCTTTAATATTTCAAGATAGTGTTGTGTAATTTAGGTAAATATATCTGTTAAAATAAGATGATGTCAATGTTATTTTCATTTTGCATAATTTAAATGACAGTTTATTTATCGCACCTTCTGTGTGTTTTGAAAAGTTCTTGGCTTGATCCACTTTTCAAAATCTCACCAACCATCAGATTTGTTTATCCCTACTTTGATGGGTAAGAACTTTACGACATCCTCCTTGTACCTACATACCTATGTTTATATATATATATATATATATATATATGAGAGTGAGACAGTGAAATAGGTTACAGAGTAAACATTAGCTTATCAATGATTAGATTAAGCAACACATGGAAAAAAATTTTTTTATAAAAAATACCATGTAAATCATGGGATACTGGTTTGGGGGCAGCACAAGTAGATATTTACTATTTACATTAGTTCCATACTTTGCTTAGACTATTTCTCAGTTTAGTTGTTGTTATCACAATTTTATGTTTCAGGCCTTCAAGTGCTTGTAGAAAATGGGCCTGCAAGTGCTTGTCAAAATGTGATGATAAAAACAAAGATGGCATCAATGACTGACTAATATAAATGATCATAATTCTTCATTTCAGAAATTAAGACCGGGGGGGGGCAGATACTACTAGTTTTCTTTCAATTTAAATAATAAAATAACAAAAATATCAGTATTATTTTATAACTAAACTGATTTGATAAAACAGATGAAGAATCTTAAAAAAAAAAAAAAAGACAAAACAAAAAATCACCATTATTACTGTAAGAACCAGACATTCAGATCTTATCTGCCAAATGATTTGAAACTTGACAGTTGGAAGCTGTCATTGCTCATGGCCAGTCTATATCAGCCATACGGCCAGTCTATAATATTAGAAATAGGGAGCTTGTAACTCTATAATTTCTTTTTATTTTCTACATTTCAAGTCATTATTTCTATTTATTATACACACCTTGTCATTTTTTGCACTATTTTTCTTAATTCTTTCAAACTATCAATAATTGTGGCGACACGTGTCAAGCCCTACTTTGGACTGGGAAAGTGTTCTGGGTAAGAATTTTAAAGCAAAAGTTGAAGGTAAGACTCTCTTGAAAATGGAATGCTATAAATTATGTATTAAACTTTTTCCTGATAATAGAAAAATGTGTATTTGTAGATAAGACATGATTTTTGAGTTCCTAAAATTTCACAACTGAAAATGTCATTTAATAGAAAGATTTTACTTATAACTCTGAAAGGTGTCATTAATATTTAATTAACAAAGATTATAAAAATGTAATCAATTTCATGGTGAGTATTTTTTATATTTCTTAGATTTGAAATAATACTAGATCAAAAATTTACCACCATAATTAGACATAGATTATTACATGTATTTTTTAAAATCTACCATATTTGACATATCAAAATATCTTTTGAGAAATGTATATTGTAGAGTATGTAGTAAGAATTAATATTCCTTAAAACTGTTCACTTGTAGAATGATTTATTCAAAACACATGGGAGATGTTTTACCCTTTAAAGTTATTGTTTAGACTGTTGTTTTCACCCTTTATTGTCCTACTCACAACATTTTGGCTGTTGTACACTCTGACTTTTGTCAGGTGACTGTAATTTTGAACTGAACCTTTTATTTTAATCACTGAGTAGATTGTTCTTGTTCCATGAGTTATGCTGCTTCCAGATGTCTTAGTTATCTCCATTTAACTCATTTCTCTAAGTTTTTGTTAGCCACTACTGTTGCCAGATATTGAACTCTCGACTCTTTGGGTCAAGTCAGTTAATTCTACCAACGCTTTTATTCACTGGGTCATGTCTCCTTGAAAGTTAATAAGATGGCAAAAAGTTCTCTGCTTGAACCACTTCCCAAAATCAAACTAAATGACCAAACTCTTCAATTTTTTGTTTTTTTATTCTTTTGGGGCCTCATTGATTTTAACACAAAGACTGAGGACAACATATTTCAAGTTTACCTTCATGTAATATGCATTGGCATAAAAAGTGAATAGCAATTCAGAAATTACACACACACACACACACACACACAAATATTTTCTCAATACAAACCAGTCATAATTACCTTGTAATGCTTTCAAATCTGCTATTCGTAAAGCCTCAAAGACACTATTCCTGGCTAGCAAAATATGTGAAAAAGTGTCTGTGATATGAAAGGAATCAGTTTTTTTTATGCTTTATAATTTTATCCTCTACCTGTCTGTACTCTGTATACTCTTAGGCTAAGTTGATATTATTTTGCATGGATGCATTCCTATGAACAGAAAGGAAGGCAGACAACATTAACAATAAAATAAGTAAGCAGTAACTATTTTTCTAACGTGTCTCTTCATGTATGCTATTTTCTTACTTTTACCTACAAATGTTTAATGTCCAGTTTTTGTTAGTTACATTTAAACAAAATGCTAAAATGTCTAAAGCATCTCAATTGCTATTTTCAGAAACAGTCTTGATTTTTAAAGATTTTGACAGTATTGAATTAAAAGCCTCTAAATAATTGGTATTATTCAAACAATCTCAGCCAACACATTGTATTTTAATAACTTAGGCTCATTTCATAATGTTTACTTTGTACATTTTTCTGAAATGTCATAGATAGACTACACTATTGCCCGGTTCACACTCCACCCACCTCTTTTGAACAGGTGAAGAGGCTCATCCCTTGTTCCCTGTTTAGGATGTGGTTTCCAGCTTTCTCTTTTCCAATCTTTTTACTCTTAAGTAGCCCCCTGCACATCAGTGGCATTACCGCCTTGCTTGGGGTGATATGATTAAAAAAAAAACAAGATTATTGAACTTTATTTTAACATGATTTTTAAATATCTTTATTTGATCAGACTGAAAAATTTGACTAGTTAAAAAAAGAAATCAAAATATAAACATAAATTTTTCCATGGTACCTAATATAATTAATATAGCTTACATTTTTCAAAAATGGTTCCTTAATTATATTTTTAAGAAAAGAACTTTTTTTTAGTCAATATATTAAACATTTTAATGATTTTATCAGATGGAATGGATTTATTTTTGTTTTATTTTTTTATGTTCATACAAGTATTATCCAAAAGTTTTGACAAGTTATGTTACAAAATGATTTCTTCAAAGAATGAAAAATCTGACAGAAAATGTAGTTTTCTGGTGGAGAGATGTGTGAAATATTTGATAAGACACAAAAGAAATGGCTAGATAACTTGAAAGACAAATAGGTTAATCACACTTTAAATTTCCAAACTTTTTGGTAGTAGTATGTTTAAGACTTCAGTATAGTGTAGAAACAAATGTCTTTCAAAGTGGTATGCATTTATAACCAAACTCTAAACTTATGGCAACATCATAAAGTAAGAAGTATATTAGGATTTAACAGGGTTGCTTCAGCTTAAAATTAGGATTTCTTTTAGGTATGATCTTAAATATTTGACTAGCTATTAAATACTTTTTTCTTTTCTTTTTTTTTTCATTTTGTGAAGCTCTACTCAAATAAGTCAATGAGTCTAACAATATAAAGACATATTTTTCATTTTCATTGGCCTTGAGATTTTGACCAGAAGCAGTGTGTGTGTATATATATATATATATATATATATATATAGGAGAGAATGCCAACCCATAAAGATGGAGAGGATAATCTAAATGATTTTATCTAATTAATATAAATTATCAATTAGATAGAAATAAAGAGCTCAATGGATGAAAACTCAACACATAATTAAACAGTTATAAGTACGTAATTTATTTCAGCAATGTAAGGAAAAATTCTACCATTGCCTTATTCAGACCATTCATCAACAATATGAATGAGGCAATGGTAGAATTTTTCCTTACATTGTTGTCATATATATATATATATATATATATATATATAGGAAAAACTACTAAAAAGTTGTAAGTTAAAAATGTATTTTTTTGACAATATTTTATTTCTATTATATATATATATATATATATATATTTGATATTTCAGACTGGCTTCTCTCTCTCTCTCTCTCTCTATATATATATATATATATATATATATATATATATATAGTTTAGAAAAGATTTTTGATCTACTACGATTACAATGAGTAATACATATTTCACCGCATAATGATGTTATAATTGCAGCTCGTCAGATCCAAATGGTACAACAGTTATTCCTTAAAATTTCCGCCTCCAATTTTTTTTTTTTTTACATAGACGCTCACATGTCCATATTCGGAATAGACATTTGTAACTGTAATTTACAAAAAATTTCTCGCTCATTTAAAAAGAACCCCAAAGAATAGAAAAAAGCAAGGTTAAAGAAAAAGTAGACAATTGATTAATAGAAAGAAGAGAAAAGAAAAAAAAGGACAAAGAAATAAAATACAAAGAAAATAAACACTATCCATAGAAATAAACTGCTTTCTTAGAAAAACATATACTAGGCTATGAACATCTGCTCAGTAGGCCCAGCATAGAAATAAATGCAATATGGGAGCTGCTAATAAAGAAAAATTACAAATGACAGCAAGTTTTCAACCACAATAGCAGTAATAAAACATGATTGGCAGCAGCAGTTGCAGCTCTAATCAGCAGGTAAGTTAAGTTTAAGAGTCCACGTTCACTACAGCAAATTGTCTTATGGGACAATGCCCTAGTGGATTAGTGCTAGCCACTAAAAATATTGTTTATGGTAATTAGAAATTAAGTCAAAGAACAAATTCATTAAAAAAAAAAAGATGACTGTTTACATTTCAAGTCAGTCAGTTGAGTGCCATATGTGATACATGCTTGGGCGATCATATCTCGACAGAGACATGACTGAATGGGCAGAAGATTATCCCGCAGTAGGTTGCCATTGCTTTCTGCAGTCCACTGGTTGCCGACCAAGGCTATAGAACCCAATCTGTTCTGTTATTTAACCCAGAACTGGAAGGAATAGGCGGATTAATATCTTTCCCAAGGGTATTTGTGCGTAAGTGAATGCAATGAATTCAGCTGGAATTCGAACTCAAGTACAATTTCAAGTACAAAACTGAAACTAGCAGATATAAATTTGTAAAAGTCTCAACAAGAAATAAGGTATTTAAACCTTGCTTTATCACCACAGCCTCTGTGGCTGAATTGATAAAGGCACATTTTGACTATAGAAGAGGTTTCAACATTTTTCAATAGATATATATTTTTATGGCTCCATGTGATTATTAAGTAATTTCTTTTATTCAATAAATTTGGGTTATCTATATTTTGTAGTTTGGTAAGTTTTTCCAAAAGGCAAAGATTACAACTTTCTTTTGTACCATTATATGATTTGGTTCTTGCCACCCCCTCCCACAGTATGTCTTGCTTGACTCCTTTCCTATCTTTCATGTACCAGTCATATTTTTCGAGATCCGTATTGTGTGTGTTTATAACAGAAATAGTTTCACATGATTTTATACAGTGTAACAGAAATCTCAGGTGTTTGTATCAAATTTTCTTGCCAAACTTTTGACATTAACATTTTGTAAGCATTCTTATTTATGTAACCTCAAAATTTATTTTACCTCTTGACATTTGTCTTGAAATTCTCTGCATTTTTGTGCTGTGCTCAAAATCATTAAATATTCTTTTTTTTTTTTTCGATCTTGTAATTTTTAAAGAAAGGGTTTAAAACACATAAAGGTGCAAAGAAAATGAGCTTTGAGGGATTTTTTGCAAAGTTATCTTTTTTACACAGGATTAAATGTTTTTTTACTATCATAATTTCTTTGTACACATGTTGCACATAATAAAATATGTCTTGTATGTCTATAAAAGAAAATTATAAGAAGCAAACAAGTAATTCAAGAGTATAAGTCACACAGACTTCATTAGCCATAACTGAAAAGATTATTTTGGATAAAATTCAGTGAAATAAATCAGTGTTCAGTCAACAGGTTCATACACTATAAGATAATTATTTGTTTTCATCTTAAATTGCTTTTTGGTTTCATCATATTGATATCCTTTTGACCATATTGATATCCTTTTTCTTATACTTCTCTTTCTCACTTTCCGCCTTCCATGCCTTGTTCATTATTTTGTATCTCTACTTATTGATTTTTTCCCAACTCAACATTGTTTTATATTTGTTTTCATATTGTTACATTTGCTGTTTTTAATCCATAGATGTGTCATGTCTAGTTATATAACTATGTATACATTAGTATGTGTTTATATGTGTGTGTGTACACCTGCATGATGATAGGGATGAGAAATGCTTATCAATCATAAGTCCTAATCTTCTAAGCTAGCACATCTTTCCCTTTATTTGCCCAGCTTAAGATAACCATTTGCATATGGCCTGCCAACTCCTCCTCTTTGTGTTTTTGTTTTTTTATGTTTCCTATTTAAAAGATGATGAAAGCATTTTACTTCTGTCCTACTCTTTCTCAACACTTACTTGTTGGAAGTTTTATGTTAGAGTTGTTCATATAATGTTTTAGCAATAAATGAATCTCATATTTGATTTACTTCCTTCTTCTGTTGCATGAATACATTCATAATACCCATAAAAAATGACAGGATTATTTATGGAGTGGCATATCTGTCTAAGATCATTGTTTAGTATCTGTTCAAAAGTGTTTCATAAACATGCGTACACACACAAATACATGTGGAGATGGAAAAGCCCCACATAGGCTTATAAATATGACAAAGCTTATAAATGACACTTTTGCAGATGTCTGAGGTTAGCTAATTCAGGTTAGAATGAAAGACAAAACTGTGTTGGAATATTGGGATCTTTGAGAGTAAGAGGGGTAATAAATCAAATTTCCATATTTGTTTCAGATACTGTTACATACACACACACACACACACACACACTATCTCTTTGTTTCTTTAAAAAATTACTATTAATACATATTATTAAAAGCAATAACCAAAATAAGTGACAAATAACCTGAATGGGATGACATTTAAATACATCAGTCAGTTAATTGCCATACATTATACACACTTGGGCAAAAGATTTTCCTGCAGTAGGTTGCCATTTTTTTCTGTGGTAGACTAGTTGCCAACCAAGGCTATAGAACCTAATCTGTCCTGCTATTCAACCCATAGCTGGAGAGAGAAGAGATGAATTAATACCTTTCATGAGGGTATTTGTGTGTAAGTGAATGAAACAAATTCAATAAACAGTAACTAGCATTGAATGTATTTAAATTTTTTGCCTCATATATATATATATATATATATATATATATGAGTGAGACGTCTGCCAAAAATGTATACACACTTCGGGAAAGGAAAAACTTGTCTAGATATTGTAATACTAAATTTATTCAGACATCACAAGATAAATACAAGTTATCTTTAGACTTTACAATCACAATCAAAATATTGCACTTTAGTGCCCAGGCATGCTGAACTCTTGCTTGGACAATGTTGGCCAAAGTGTTTAGTGATTGCTGCACATTCATTTTCAATTTCTTGTTTAAGGACTGCCAGTGTAATGCTATCTATGGAGAACATATTATACTACAATAAACAGTGTTATCACAATTTGATAAAACTATGAAAGTCAAGTTTTTCCTTACTTGAAATGCATATGCAATTTTTTTTTTTTTTTTTTTTGCTCACTCTACTCTATTGATGTGTGTGTATAAATATATATAAAAGAATGTTACTCACTTGTTACTGCAACATAAACTTGTTGCTACTTAGGTTTCTACTCTTCACCTAACCCAGACATTATTATAAAAAAAATCATAATAACTACAGATACCATTATTACATACTAGTGAAGTAACAACTTTATTTTATAAAGTAACTGATAAAATGTTTTGTTTTCAAAGTACTTTAAAAGAAGTTAAACACGGGCCAATATTGAAATAGTTTTATCACATACTGACTTTTGTAGAATATTTCTATTGCATCTGTATTTTTTTTAATCTTATAAACATAACTATATTCAATTATTAAAAATATTTTGCCGTTTTTAACCTGTTAAACCCTAAGCAGAATACATTTTGTGTGAATAGCATGTGTATTGAGTAGAAAATAATATTGTATGAATGTGGTCTTGAAAAAGTAAGAGATAGCAAATGTTTTCCGTTTTTGTTGCTATTATATTTTTATTAAATTCATTCATAAATTCTATAAACTTGAACAGACTGTCAGAAATGCGGAATTGTAATTTTCAAACTATAATTGAAAAAGAATCTATACCAGCTAAATCTTTAAATATATAATGAATAAATAATGTTTTTTGACAAGAAAGCCAATATAGATTTTGTTTCATATACATTTTGTATTTTTGTTTTGTTGCTGTTTGTAGTTGGTTCTTGATAAGACTCATTTTAACAGTTAAAATATTTAATTTCAATCAGTTTCTCTTTTTTTATATTTTGTTTATATATATATATATATATATATATATATATACTAGCAGTATAGCCTGGCGTTGCTCGGGTGTAATGAAAGCTTTAAAACTAATCCATGGTCCTGGAGCTCAGACTCTTTGGACGTTGGCACAAAAGACTAAAAAGCAATAGTTGTTTCCAGTTAAAGCGAAACCGTAGACTGAAAGAAAAATGAATGGATGTAATTTTGATTTCCTGGTATCAAATTTTTTTCGTCATAAACTGAATTTTGAAGGCTAAATAAGTCCTCTGAGTAAATGGTATCATGGCTGAGACTAAAAACTGCAATTATACCTACTTAGTCAAACCCGAAGCAAAAACTAAAATAAAAGGGCTGAAAAACATACAGGCAGATAAACAGACACACACACAAACATCTTGCCTTTTATATATATATTATCAATTTTCTGCACTATTTTAAGAACTTAACCTTGAAACTTCTGAATATCATTTCTTATGTCTTTGTCTATCAGTGTATCAAATTTGATTAAAATCGGACCACTCCTTCTATAACACAATTTTTTCAATTATCAATTTTCAATATTTATCGGGGGTACCTCGACACAAAACCTAGCTAAGAACACTCGCAGACACTTATAGTACAACTATGTAAATTTTCAAGAAAATCGGTTCAGCTATAGGTAACGGATGCACACAGACAAAGTTCCATTTATAAATAAGTTTATATATATATATATATATATATATATACTGCATATGCCAGTTGCTTCCAAACTGAATCTAAATGCTAGTATATTTTATGCAACTATTTGCCACAAGAATAAAAATGACATTCATTCTGTCTTGTTGAAACTTTGATTTCAGTTAAATTCATCATATTTTTAACTATTTTCTCTGCATAGCACATAATAATCTTTTTATTAATGTTATGGCTTCTCTGTTCCCTGATTCTCACCATGTTTGTTCTTTGACATTTTTGTGGTTTTCTTACAGCACTTGGCATTTATGAGTCAGCCTCATTAAGGGAAATGTTTATTATTTCCTCCCACTGGCAATATACACAGTCGTCTCCTCATAAAAAAGGTTTCATTAGTTTCTCTGATAAACATGATGCTAATGTTTATATATTAGAAAGATTTGGGCTGACATTCATGAAGGGAAATAACTGTTAATTCTTTTTTTTTTTCTTTAACTTTGTGTTGAAATCAGTTTTTATCAATTTTAAAAATAACAAGCTGAAATGCAAACTTGTTTGATCACAGGTTGAATTCCGCACTTGCATCTCTTAATGTTGATATTTCCTATTGCTGCTGATAACTCTCTTCAATAATTGACAGTTCCATTTTCCATTTCTTTATCATAACTTAATATTTGATATTAGGAACCATTAGAATTTATGATCAGGTCTTCCTTTTACTTTTACATTTTATATGTATTTATATTTTGATATTGTCAACATTATGGTGAGACGGGATGTGCGTTGTGGTGCAGTGGATATTGGCTTGAAATGAGAAATCTGAGAGCAGAGTTCGAATTCCAGTTGAATTCCTTGCATTCACTTACACACAAATACTCTTGGGAAAGGTATTAATCCATCTCTTCCCTCCAGTTATGGGTTAAATAACAGAACAGATTTGGTTCTATAACTATGACTGGCAACCAGTGGACCACAGAAAGTAATGGCAACCTACTGCGGTACAATCTTCTGCCCAGTCAGTCACGTCTTGAGAGACATGATTGCCAAAGCATGTATCATGTATAGCACTTAACTGACTATGGTGAGACAGATTGCCAAATGTTTTTTCTTTGGTTACTTAGTTCACAGGATGAGACATAATGACCCATCAAAACCCTAAACCTCTTTACTTTCACTTCACTATTCCAACCATATACATGTTATATATATATGTTGCTTACTGTAAACAAACAGTAAAATATTTATTTGGATATTTAGTGTATATGCCAGTATATATTGTACAAAGGATCAACTAAGGCATTTTCTTGTACAGGATATCTTAATACTCTACTGCATCATAATTTCTGGAGTTATTCTTCTGAGTCTGTTGAATATTATGTAGTGACCAGGCTCTTGGTTAGTTATGGATAAACTTTAATTTTTTTTTTTTTTAAATCATTTCACCCCGAGCAAGGCGGTAACGCCACTGATGTGCAGGGGGCTATGCAAGAGTGAAAAGATTTGGAAAAGAGAAAGCCGGAAACCACATCCTAAACAGGGAACAAGGGATGAGCCTCTATACCTGTACAATAGATGTGGGTGGAGTGTGAACCAGGCAATAGTTTAGTCTATCTACTCCAATTGAAAAAGAAAAAAATAAGAGAAAGAAAAGTGAAAAGATTGGAAAAGAGAAAGCCAGGAACCACATCCTAAACAGGTGAATAATAAGGTGAAGAATAATTTTCTATAGTTAGAAATGACTTAATTATTTTAGCCTGCTTACAAAAAAAATGGCAAAAAGAAACTGTTTATAAAAATTGATTTTCTGTTATTAATTAAATTTTCTCAGTGAAGCATTGAATATGGAAGAAATATTTGTATAAAATATTTTATTGGTAATTTTTGCTTACACTTGACCAAAATAGTTTTCTTTCTAGTTCATCAAATGTTTTCAAGTTCTTAACACATTCTCATATTTTATTTTCTATGCATTGCTGATATACAAACAGCATTGTCACTAGAGTTTTAACTTACAACCTTCTCCCAAATTAACAAATAAGCCCTGTCAAGAATGGCATGGTCGGTTTTTTCACCAGAATATAGCAAGTGTTTTAGTTTTCCTATTTAATGAACAGTTCAAATAAACCCTATTTTTCTCTGTATTGCTTATCTATTTTGCTTGCACTCTCATCTTTTTTTGAAATAGCAAATGTCAATATATAAGCAGAAAGAGATGACTAATTTTTATGTTTATATATGAAGTATCTAAGTATATAAATATGTTCCAGGTTCAAAGAGATTAGAAATGTTATCAGCTATGGTGCATTAAAACTTATAATTTTGTGATCTTTAGAAATTGCTTATATCTGATTACTCAAGATAAAAGAATGTATTACTTTCTTATCAAGAATTTTTAAATTGATTTTATAAATTATTGCTTTAAGGATATTTTCAAACACATTGCAGAAGATATTCAAATGATAGGATTAAAAAATAAAATAGTGATATTTTTGTATCTTTGTCAAAAATGTTTCTTCTACTGAAATACTGTTGGTGATATCTTATATGTTATCTTGACAATTACATAGGGACAGACCTTATTTTGTGGTCTTTAATTCAACCTATCATTTAAATTTCAAGACTTCTCTCTTAACCTCTGTTTTATATATATATATATATATATACTCATTACTGGTCTGTTTTGTTTTTTTTGTATATATTGGTATTAAAAATACCTTCTTTTTTTTTTTTTTTTTTTTACTTGATTTCTAAAATTCTTTTTCTTTTTTCTTAATGTTTTAAAATAGTTTTAAAAGAAACTTGATCGTTGTCGGTTTCACTATTGTTTTTATATTAATCATAAACTCCATGTTTATTTACTTGAATAAAATTATTTCAAATCTGAAGTATAAAATTAAAAAAGATCATTTGACTATGAAAAAGTTAAATATTGTATTAAAAAAAGTATAAGTATAAAAAAAGCATATAGATTTTTAAAAATTATTCTAGCTAAATATTAGAGAAAAATGAGCAATTTTTGTTGTCATTTTTCTTTTATCCTTGTATGGTTTAGGGTATTTTTTCAATATCCATTCTTGTTGAAGTAAAATAGTGTAAAAAAATTAAGAAGGCTTTGATTGAAAATTATTTTTTATAACAAGTAAAATGTGCACCGAATATTTTTTATTCGGATGTAGTTTGTGTAATGGATAGCAGTCCAGAAAAAGATCAAATTCTGACAAAGTCCATTTTGTTCCTTTTAGATCCATCTTCCCCCATTTGTGGGTTTAAATAACAGGAGAGTCTGGGTTGTTTAGCTTCAGGTAGCAACCAGTCTAAGAGAAAGAAAATTCAGAGTTCAGACCCTCATAAATAATAGTGGCAAGCTGGGCACATTAGTATTAGTGGGGTAAACCTGTCCAGGAGAAGGAAAACTCTGAATTCAAAACAAACCTGAAGAGGGACTGGCTCCATTAGTCTATCTTAGCTTAGACACACCTTTCTTCCTTTACAGTTGCAGTACATGGGGTACTCCTATAACCCTAATGGGACTTGTGTTGATATTTTCATTTATATGGGAGAAAGATTGGAACCTGACAATATACTTTAGCAAAATTATATAGACTTTCCTAACTAAATTTTAGTTGTTTCTGTAAATATTATCATTTTGTAATGAAAGTAATTTTTTTATATGCCTAAACAAATTTATTGGATTTTATTGCGTTGATTTAGATAGGCATTGATATCTATTTTGAGAGGATATTTTGATCATAATTAAAAGTTAAGTTGTCAAACTGATTTGAGATATTTTAATTAGATTGAATCATTGTATTTATTTCTTACAATATCTTCACAATTGCAAAATTCTTTCATTTTTAATTCAGCAAAAGTCTAACTCACAGTATACTTATTCAAGTTGCATCCTACTGTTTTTGTTGAAATATATTTAATATGTGCAAACGATAAAAAAAATCTGATTCAAGATTTTACTAAATTATTTAAATTATGTATGCCCGTCTGTTGTTAATTAATGTATTGCAAAAAAAAACAAAAAACATTGAACCACATAACTTATGAAATATTTGTATTTCAGGTCTTTACCAAAAATTAAATAATATTTTTTAGATGCTATAAAGTTTATAAATACATATTTTTATTTTTCATGGCCTGCATAAATTATAAATGGGTTTCTCTCAAGAATTTTTATCCATTTTGCTTAATATTTAATTTTTTCTTTACATGTTATGATAATTGTCCATAGAAAAATAATAATGGTATTCTTATGAAAACAATTCTTTCCCTCACTCTTCTGTTACTTTTTCATACATACACATATGTATAAAGAAATTAATCCCAAACGAGGAAAAAAGAACAAAAGGCAAACACCTACCTACACAGTAAATTAGTGTGTATGTATGTGTGTGTGTGTGTGTATATATATATAGCCTTCAGCAAACAATTCAAGACAAATCATTTTATGGTTGGATTCTAAAGGACTACATCAATTTTTTTTTTCTGTGAAAGAAATGAGATAAATATTGCTAATTAGACAAAAAGATCCTTCATTAAATTTCGTTGCTTCAGATTATTACTTCCACTGTATCTGAAAAATGGCAATTTTGTTTTTAGAAGGGAGGAGGGTGCTGCTAATATGTCAAATAACTTGAACACAAACAAACAAATAAAAATAGCAAAAATTGCCTGCTCATTGTCTGTCATTTTCATGTATTTAGAACTGAATTGTCAGCTCATTTTAATTTGCATCTCTGTAAGCAATGAGACACGAGTTTTTATAAATTAGTCTCTAAGCATGTGAACAGCCAGAACAAGTGTCTGTCTAGAAACAAAATTTCATGAGTTTCTACACATTTCCACTTAGAAAATCTATGGGGTCAGGTAGACAGACATTCACATTTTCACTCACTCAGGTTACTGAGTCATGGTGTCAGATGAAAATATACACAAATCAATTTAGCATTTACATAATTGCCACTCTTGTGTAAAAAAAAAAAAAAATCAGTTTTAGGTTTTCTCACACATAAATTCCATGAGTATTTATACTTATATTGCTATATAGATATTTATTCATATCATAGTCTGGTACAAGGCCACAAATATGGGACATCAAATGAAACTCAAAACTTGAGTAATACCAATTGCTAATTCATGATATCATGCTGTCTACATTATGTAGATTTTATGCACATTTAATGTTTATATTGTTGCTTAGAAATATACACACATAAGTTATAGAGGTGTTAATCAGTTTGTAGAATTTAACAATTGAGAAAGTTATTTCATGTCATACCTAGTTTCCCCTTTCAAGTAATCTCTTCGTGGCACATGTATTTACAAAAGATACCAGGAAAAGACTGTTCTGTAATATACAATGCTGTTTAAATTCACACCAGGTTTCTAGATACTCAAATATGGTGTGTGTGTGTGTATATATATCTAAACTTATTTATAAATGGAACTTTGTCTGTGTGTGTGTGTGTGTGTCCATTATCTATAGACTCCGAAACGGCTGAAGCAATTTTCTTGAAAATTTGCACTGTTGTACTATAAGCGTCTGCGAGTGTTCTTAGCTAGGGTTTGTGTTGAAGTACCGCGATAAATATCGATAATCGAAAAAATCAGGTTATAGAAGGAGTGGTCCGATTTTAATCAAATTTCATACACTCATAGACAAACACATGAGAAACAATATTCAGAAGTTTCAAGGTTGCAGTTCTTACAATAGTGCAGAAAATTTGATATCGATACCAGGAAATCAAAATTGGATTTACATTCATTCATTTTTCTTTCAGGCTACAATTTTGCTTTAACTAGAAACAACTGTTGTTTTTTAGTTTTTTGTGCCAATTTCCAAAGAGTCTGAGCTCCAGGACCATGGATTAGTTTTTAAGCTTTCATTACATCCGAGCAATGCCGGGCTATACTGCTAGTATATATATATATATATATATATATATATATATATATATATAATGTGTGTGTGTGTGTGTGTATATATGTGTGTGTGTATATATATGTGTGTGTGTGTATATATATGTGTGTGTGTGTGTATATATATATATATGTGTGTGTGTGTATATATGTGTGCGTGTATATATATATATGCTTGTGTGTGTATATATATGCGTGTGTGTATATATATGCGTGTGTGTGTATATATGCGTGTGTGTGTGTGTATATGTGTGTGTGTGTGTATATATATGTGTGTGTGTATATGTGTATATATGTATATATGTGTGTGTGCCTGCATATGTGTATATGTGTGTATATGTATATATATATATATATATATAGTGTGTGTGTGTATATATATATAGATGCGCGTGTGTGTGTTATATATATATATATATATATATATATATATATATATATATATATATATATATATATATATATAGGTGTGTGTGTGTATATATATCTGTGTGTGTATATATGTAAATATATCTGTTAAAATGAGATGTTGAAGCTATTTTCATTTTTGGATAATTTAGGTGACAATTTATACATCGTACCCTGTACATAAGTTTTAAGTATGTGTCGACTGATATCACTGTATTTATGCATTTAAAATGTCTTTATTTCATGCCTGTAGAACTTACACAGGTTACAGTTTTTATACTGGGGAACATATGTGAACAAGAATGCTTTTGCATGTGACTTCACTTTCACTAAATATTTTAAAATTTCTTTCATTATTTTTAAAGAAAGGAAATGGAAAATACTTTCTCTGACTAATTTTTTTCTCATGTTTTTGGAATGTGTTGCCTGTCTGATTTATTTTCTGATTTAATTCTTTGCAAGATCAACATCTCAATTTGAACTATTGTTTTATAAATTAATATATAATATAAAAATCATGAAAATAGGGTATATATTAAGAAAAATATCTATATATCTGAATAAAATATATCTTGTACTCTGAAAGGTTAGTAAAATGAATGTTAAAAATCAAATAAACAATTAAAAAATGCAGACTTTTTTTACAATGGAAATAAAAAGAATTTATTTCTAATTTTTTTTTTATACCATTAACATTTCTAAAGTTAAAATAAAGCATTCCCTTCCTCATGCCCCTGGGTAGTCTTTTCAGAAGTTAAACTCATAGCTGACAACTTAATTTCGTTTCTCAAAAAAAACAAAAAGAAAACTAAGTTTATCAAGGGAGATTGGATATGGGTCAGTGTTCAGTGGAAATTTAAGTAAGATGAATCACCCACTTCATCCTAAGAAGTTTGTAGTCTGCAGTTTTTCTATCATTTAACATTGATAAGTTGCATCTATTTAAAAAAAAAAAATCAAATAGAACTAAAATAAACAAAAAAAATGCATGAAATTCTTCACATTTTAAATTTCCTTCAAAGCAACTTAATAGTCAGTGGATATTTGTAATTATAATATTCTTATAAAGTTTTTTTTTTTTATAGAAGCATCTTTCAATTAGTGGACAGTGCAATTTTTTTTTTCATTGAGAAGAGTGATATCTATGTATTTTTTTTACCCATTTCTTAATGTATATTTAGATTTTTTAGAATATACCTTTCATCTTTTGCTTCCTCTGAATGTGTGTGTATTCATGTATGATTGTGTTTGCGTATGCACATATATAAAGGGAGTTTTTTTTTAAAGATGCAGACTGAATTGCATCACTTTCACCTTTACAATTTTTCAGTATTTCCTCTTTTGTTCTTTTTAGTCATTATTTTAACTTCTCTGGTATTATTGTGTAATATGTTGCCCCCCTCAGGTTTACAAATTTATTCTGGAAAAAGTATGTCAAAAATATTTCTCAACATGAGAACTGTGTACTCAGGTGAAGACTCACAAATTTTCTGTCTAAATCAAATACCATCAATCATTGAAAGATTTTTCTAGGTTTATGGTCAGCTTGATTATTGTTGAGAAAGGGCTTATAGCATGTGTGTGTGTCTGTGGGGGTGACAGGAATTAACTTGATCATGCTATTAGATTCAATATGAAGTACAGCTTATGACCATGGCAACAAAGAAATATTGCTCAACCAGCAGATGATCTGAACTTTACGCTGAGTCAGCAACTGCTTACTTGTCTAGAACACTTTTTATTTGCATTGCCTGTTTGTCATTTTTTTTTTTTTTTTTTTTTTAACACCCACCAAATATGAAATTTGAAAATATTTTTGGAGTATAGCATTTTGTGATAAAAATAACTGATAAAATAAATAATGAACTGAAATTTGTGATTGCTTTTAATACCATTGAATCTATTGATATCTTTGGAGAATTCATGTTTACTCTAAGGCTAGAAAATGAAATCACAAATTACCATTCATAAGAACCTTGTGGCTGATGATTGTTAACTCAGTCCTGTATATTTGGTTTGATTGTATTTAGTAACTAAGATTTCACTCTCTGCTGCATTCATGCAATTTTTCACTTTGATAAGAATCTTATTCACTTCAATAAATCCTGTTTTGACAACTATTATGGTCAGATCTCATTTTATAAATGTGGATAATATTTGCAGACTTTTCTACTTAAGTTGTAGGCATTCAAGTTTCATTAGAATATGCTTTAATCTGTATCATACTCAAATTGCAATAACTTCTCCTGTAAAAAGCTTTCACTGTTTACAGTAACTTTTTATCATTCAACCTGCCCTCTAAATATCAACTCTTGAAGTTTCACTGTTTGTGATCAAAGTCTCACTGTTTATATGACTTTCTACATTATTTGCAATGATGGTGTCATGTATTATGGCATTGTATACATGGGGTGGATTATGGTGGGTTGAACATTGAAAGCCAATATTTATGAGGCAGGCTTTGGCAGGTTGAATGCTAAAGGGTTAAATTGTGTGTGTGTGTGTGTGTATATATATCTACTTTGAGGTTGACAATGTCTTCAAAATGGTTTTCTATGTCAATGCAGTAAAATTTTTCCAAATCATAAATTCTTAAGATCGTCTTTAGCTGAAAAAATAACTTATGAAACTAATAAAATTTTTTATTCGTGATATTTTGTCTAACCACATTTAGTTTCTCGAGAAATAAAAAAAATTTTCTTGCAATGTATGTTATAATTTTTTTTTTTTTTATGTAAATAAATTGACCTCTTTTGACTCTGTGAAAAAAGAATTTTTGTTTTTTCAATTATGAAAGGATTTTTTTTTTCATTCCAAAGAGAAAAAAATGTACAGCAGTTTCATACAATTCTACAAAACATATCAAACATTGGCCTTTATGTGTGAAGAATCAAACATGTTTCTTCAATCCTTATAAAATTGCCTTAATACTTGATCATTTTAATCTTAAATTTGTTCATATTAATTACATTTTATTACAATGTTGGTTTGTAGTGCCTCGTCTATTGCCCAAGCATAAATATTTGTCAGTGTTATGTTATTTGTTTTGAAACATAACTTGCCTATTAAAAAATAAGTAAATATACCTTTTGTATGAATGGTAACAGTATTATCAAATATTTCATCTTGCAGTAGACTGTTTTCATCAAAATAATAAGTGTAAGTCATTACTAAAGCATTGTTAACCATGAACTCATTTAATTGAAGTGAAAATGATTTCTGAAATAACTTGCTTTTCAAAGTCAATAGCCATTTTACCAATCTGCACACTAACAGTTTTATCACTTATCAGTAATGTTTTTAAAATGGCTGCTATATCTGATGCATCACAACCAATATAAACATCTGAAAATCTGGTTTAATAACTTTAATATTATTGGATCCTTCATTTTTAGCAATAAGCTATATTTGATAACTTGCTATGAGGTTATATTTGTTTTGATCTGTGTCATTTGCAAATGCAATTTATTTTAGTTTCTCATAGAGATCTTTTAAATATTCTACAAACTTATAATTTTTGTTTATATGTTTGATACTAAAATGTTCTTTCCAACAAGATGGCATGTGTATACACTGCTTCTATACAACACGATAAAATTTCCCTTCTCTGATTCCACACGCCTTTGGCTTAGGGAGTAGCGACTCCAACTGACACCAAATCGGTCGAATTTTTATCCCGGCCAGAAGCAAGTGGATATATCTAGCCACACTGATGAGCTGTGATACAGCAAAACAGGCTTGTATGTGGATGATTAATTAATATATATATAGTCTTTTATTCTCATTCATGATCATACCAACAACTTGGGATATAACAATAATAATGAATTATTGTCAGATTAAAAGACTTATTAATTGTTTATATTTATATATATATATATATATATATATATATGCTTTAAAATGATTTCCTTTAATAAGTTGTTTAATGATGATCTTTAACTAAAACAATTGAATCTATCATTACAACAGAATTAATAAAAGGGGAACAATAATTATAATTTTCTTATGTGTATCAGTAAACAAGAGTTTAGTTTGTTTCTAAAAGACTGAATATTAATGATGACTATAATTACTACTACTTTCTCCTGCTTATAAATTCTGTTTGGTTTTCTGTGGGGAAGAAAATACTGATTGGAGCATTAATAATAAACAGCTCTGAGATAGAATATCATTTGTCACAGGAAGGAACCATAACAGAAAAAATGCCAATAAAAGAAGAACCTAAATTCTCAAGTGGGAAAAAAAAAAAAAAGACTGTGATATTTGTTTTCAAAAGCAAATCAACCAATATATGAAGAGATGCCATAAATAAAAGGATTTCATTTTTGTTTTGTTTTTTGACTAGCTGTAGCATGAAAAGGAAATAGAAGATCAAGAAACAAGGCTTTTTACCAAAAGCAGAAGCTTAACAAGTGTGAGTAGTTAGCAAGCCATGACAACAGCATACAAATCCAAGTACAATACAGAGAAGGGGTTAAGGAAGAGTTGGTCAAGCATTTCAAACACAACCACAGAAATTTATACAGAACAAATACAATAAAGTTCTTAGCAGGGAATCTATGTTTGTTTATGAATAGGGCAGCAGCGATAGTTAGGAACAAGTGGAAGCTGTGCCTTCAACACCAATACTATTGTCTTATTCCTCAATATTTTACTGTCTGCTCACAATTGTGCTTTCTATTCAGAGAGTGGGGGAGAGAGAAAGCAAAGCATATTATGGTCTGAATTCTAAATTTTGAGCATTCTAGAAAATTCAATTATAAGTGCAAGTTCCACTTGTCTTGTTCCCACTAAAGGTCTTTTTTCATGGACATTTTTAAACAGATAACTTGCAGGGAAGAAATACAATAGAAACTTCAGTTGATTGAGTGTCCTTCAATCTCCTTTCAAAATAAAAGCAGAGATTGGTAAAAAGAAGAATAGTATTTGAATATAAATTTTCTATTTATATCATCTATGTGACCATTTAATCTTGTTATCTGTAAATTTTTGCTTCTTGATCAATTAACTTGACTTTTAAAATAAACCAAAATAATATATTGGAACTTTTTGGTTTCTTTCTTTTTTTTAAAATCCTATTGATTATAACGCCTACAACTTTTCTCAAGGATGACATGTGTCAACTGAAATAAAAGAAAAACCAGGATTTGATAAAATGAAAAATAACAGCCAACTTTGTAATTATAGTTTCTATCTCAGTTGTCAATATTAATTTTAAAAAATACAAACATTTCTAGATGCATAAATTAAACAGTAATATTAATCCTGGCTACAGATTGATAATCATTAAAACTCATGATGACATCTGTCTCACTATATATGATCATTTAATGAAATTCTGTTTTCAAGAAATTTTTTTTTTTTTTGAAGAAACCTAACAAGCTTCAAAAGGAAATGTTAAATCATCATATATTAGTCATCCACATACAAGCCTGTTTCGCTGTATCACAGCTCATCAGTGTGGCTAGACACATATGTTAGCATATAATAAAATAACTTTTATTCATTTAATGCCTGTGGACAGCAAGGATTAGTTAGATTTAAACCATGAACTTCCATGCGCATGTCAGCTTAGCACCATGTTGAATATCAGATATGTCACAATTCAACTAGTGAACAAGGGATGTAACTTAATTGGAATTTGAGTTATGGCCTTTTATAGAGAAGGGTAATTTTTCATCTCCTTACACCTCCCCTTTTTAGCCTTGTGTTTGTATGACTTTTATCAGGGATTTAATTGCAGTGTGTTTAGCTTACTTCGTAAACAATGGGATTCCCTTGGTACACTTTTTGCTGGAGTCCTATCTTTGTCCATTGCATTACTTGAAAACTTTTTCTAAGCAGTTCAAAAGTGTCTAACAATGTCCAGTGGTAAAGTGGAGTTTAATTTTGTCTCTGGAAGGTTTGATGGTTGTAATTGGTTTGCATATTGAACCCAGACTGAATTTCTACAAAACACTCCACTTGTTCATTTGATTGTGGATGAAAAAGTGGTGTCTTAATGCATTGAATACCATTCTGTGCACTGAAAGTTGAAATGCAGTGCTTTTATCAGAAACTAGTATCTGTGCGATTCCAAATGAACTGAAGGTTTTTAATTTAAGAATTATTTCATCCAAGTTGATGCAATTCATTTGAAAAATCTTTGGCCATTTGCTATAAGTATCAACGAAGATAAAATAATACTGCTTCTTGATGTATCCTGAAAAGTCAATGTGAAGGTTGATTCAAGGATAGCCCAGGAACTGAGTGTCATTTTTCTAGGAGATTTTACTGCCAGTTGGCAATTGGAACATGTGCATACGAATTCCTTCAACTGCTTGTCAATGTTCAACTAATAGCTGTGTGCTAGAAATTTCATATGGCTAATATCTTGTTGATCATAACAGAATTGCTTTATCACTCTTTCATGTAATGAGGATAGGACAATCACACATTCCACAAAAAGAAGACAGCTGTCGACTTCTGAAAATGAAGGTTGATGCTGAAAGAATGGCTGAATTCTTTTCTCGATGCAAACTTCTGGCCATTTTGTACAATGGAAGCATATCACTTTTTAAACACTGGATTAGAAGCCGTGGCTTCAAGGTTCTTTGTAGAAGTGACTAGTAATGCTCTTATGGTGGATGCAAGCACTGAAGTGATTTCTGATTTTAGAGAGAATCCTGTAATGTACTTTATTATGTGTAGCCATGAATCTAGATAATACATCAGCATGACTAATTGTATTTGTTGAATTATATTTTATTGAGAAATTAACAACATAGTAGCCCATTTTTGCAGATGGCTTGCTGTATACACTGGTATGTTTTGTTTTTTTTTGTTTTTAGATCTAAAAATACTAACAAGAGGTTTGTGATCAGAGTGAAATGACATCCATACAGCATTTTGTGGAAATTTTAAATAGCAATGACTATTGCTAATGTTTCTTTTCCACTATGGCTATAATTATGCACTACTAGTATTAGTGATCTGGATGCATGAACTATTGCATTTTGGCTGGCACCAGAGGAAAATGTGAGAAATGACAGCTCCAATACCATAATTGGAAACTTCAGAGAACATGACAATTTACATGGATGGGTTGTAGTGTGTCAGCAAAAGATCTTTTTTGGATCACTGCCCTACAATTTTTTTTTTTTCAAAGATTGTTGACAGGTACACAAACTGGATGATGTTCAGGCAAAACAAAAAACACTAATGACTAACCAAGCCAAGGAAAGAACATACTTTTGTTACATCTATCAGTGCTGGCATGTTTTTTATTGCTGAGATATTTTTTAGGTCTAGTCATCTGCCATTTTTGCTGAAAATAAACCCTAAAGATATTTTATTTTTTCACAGAAATACTCACATTTTTCAGCTTTAACACGTAATCCATATTGTTCAATTTGACTGAAAAAAGAAAATAAACATTGCAAAAATCCATTTTGATTTGTTCCTGCAATGATGATGATGATGATATTGATGAATGCTGCCACTCTTGTCAATTTGGTCAGTATGGCATCCGTTATCTGTTGAAAAATGGCTAGTGCTAATTTGACATCGAAGCTAAAATGGTTAAATCTGAATAATCCCTTGTGGGTGTTGGTAGTAAGGAGCTCTTTGTGCTCCTCATTAAATTCTAGTTGAAAAAGCATCAGAAAGTTTTGTGAAAAGATCCTCCAGTACTGAAAGTAGATGCTGTCATCCATCCAAAGTATCATTCAAACCAGTTAAGTAATCAGCACATACCCGGTCCACACTCCACCCTAGTCTATTGAATAGGTTTAGGATGTGGTTTCCGGCTTTCTCTTTCCCAATCTTTTCCCTCTTACGTAGCCCCCTGCACATCAGTGGCGTTACCGCCTTGCTCGGGGTGATATGATTAAAAAAAAAAATCTCTGGACCTTTCCATTTGCCTTTTTAATAACTACAAATGAAACTGCCCATATGGAGCAATTAACAGGCTCTATTACACTTGCTGGAGATATTGCAGTTCTTTTTCAACCATATTCAGAGCAGCATAAGGTAGTGACTTTTTTTGTCTAAAAATGGTTTAGAATCTGATCTTGATTTCAGAGTAGCTTTAATTTTTGTATAGCACCCAAGTCCATCTTGAAAAATGTCACTAAATTTATTTTTAAATCCGTCTGTGAAATGATTTTCAATATCAGAAATTTAACATAAGGTCAAATGTATTGAACACAGATTTGAGAGAAATTTCAAAAAAGTTTAGTTCTTTTATCCAGTCAAGACCAATTAAATTTAATTTTGAATTATCTGCAAATTATAGGATAAGTTTGCACCCCATGAACAACTGTAAACCTTATTTTTAGCACACACATTTTTTTTTTAAAATAGTAAAATTAACATCTACTGGCCTAGATAATCAAGTCATATTAAAGGGAATGTATCTTTTGGCAGGAATTGAAACTGCTTTTTAAGTAAAGGAAATGTAGGTTCAATTCTTGACAAGAAGTACATTTTTAAAATTAGTCTATTAGATGTTACAAAACTAGATGGTGCCTGAAAATGAGATTATTTTTTTTTTTAGACACATTTTAGAATGACTTCCTCTGTGTTTTTTCTTTTCTATAAAAATATCTTGAATCTTTAATTAAAATGAGCTCTGTATAATATTTTTGTATTATAATATTTTTCAAATGTTGATACTCATATTTTGGTTGTTAGTGATGGGTTGACAATAAACATATTGTACTAAGTTTTGATAAGTGGAAAGTTTTTTTTATTATTAGTATCGGTAATACAAATAACAAGAATTCATAAACAACATTGCTTTCACATAAAGTTGTTTTTTCTGTTGTATTTTTGTTGTTCCAGTCTTAATAGTAATGATGAAGTTAGATACTGTAAAATTTTTATAATAAATAACTTGTAACTGTTTATGGCAATAATTACCAAATAATTATATTTTAATGATTTTTTTTCATTTTGTGTCAAGTGAGTGCATTTAGTTATAATAGAATAAATTAATGATATATTTTATTTTTGTTTATAACAGGTATGCAGTTTTACAATTTCTTTTTTAGTTAATTTTGTTGACTTTATTTACATTGTTCAGACTGTTGTCTTCATCTTTATTGCCATATTTACGATGTTTCTACCATTGTATGCTTTGATCTTCAGGTGTTAGGAATTTTGAACTAGACCCATTATTTCGATCATGTGTGATAGCCATGTAGTTATCTGCCTTTTAATTCAACTCTCTAAGTTATTTGTTCACTACTTCTGTAGCCTGGTATTGAACTCAAAACACTTTGAGAAGTAACTTGAACTAACCAATGCCTATATCCACTCTTTGAGGACATCAGCGTATGACATTCTGGGACTTATAAGCTTAATGTCTCGGTAATCATTTTTTACCAGAGCTCATATTGCAATCTTTTGATCCTAATGATTTTCTCTAGCACTCTATATTACTGGTTCACATGTAGTATTCATTTCAGTGTTTGGCTGGCTTAGGAGATTTTTGTGGCCTAGCATATATGGTGATTTAAGTTTACATAGTTTTTAATGATGCTCTCTATCAATTATTTCAACTTCATCCTCTTGGAGGCAGGAATCCAGTTTCTTCCTCCATATGTGGTCAGCTATACACAATTTTTCTATCACCCCTTGTGTTATGGCCATACGATATTCTTGCAACCTTATCTTAAGGGGGTGGCTCATTTCTCCTTTATATTTCTTTCCACTGCTACATGGAAAGGCGTACACACATTATAAGGTATCTGTAAAGTGTAAAACCACTTTTGAAAGTCGTTCTGATGTTATATGAACCACAGTTTCTTTGTATTTTCTCCAATAACCCTTTCACATAGAGTAGGCAGACCAAGGCTGTTTTCTGAGAGTTGTTATTCTCATACACCCTCCCTTCCGTGTTTGTTAGAGCTGTTGTCATATACCCTGGGTAGATGTTATGTTGTAGGGTACTGCTTATACCAACCATTTCCTGTTTATATGTTTGAGTCGCCATTTATAACTTTTGCTCAATGCTGGAGTATTGTTTATTTGCTCATCAACAACATAATTTTGGAAATTGTTTGTTTAATGCTACTTAATTCTTTATAAAATATGTGAAGAAACGATATTAACTTGGTTGATTTTGTTTTTATAACGGATATTTTATATCCAAAAGAACATTCACTTAAGACAAAAACTTTGTATATTTTTTCTTTAAATATACAGTTATATATATATATATATATATATATATATATATATATATTTTAATGAGTCCCAGGACTAACAGATTTTATTTGAATTGGTCCAAACTATAGTTTTTTAATAAATTGTAGTGTTAAACTGCAGTGCTCTAAACTAGATTTGTTTGTTTTGTTTTTTTTTGTTGTTTTTTTTTTAACCATCTTCCCGAAAAACAATTCTAATCATTCTAAACCAATTAAATTGAAAGAACAAAAGTTTTATCGAAATTAAATTCTTACATAAAAAAAAAATCAGTATTTATACATAGTCATAGTTCAATTAAGAAACTACCTCCACTAAATCATTGAAAAAGCAGTGTAGTATGAAGTAAAAAAGGTCCCAAACTTAATAAAAACATTTTTTTTCTATCAAAATGTTTGTTATTATTAAGGGGAAAGATCAAAGTATTTTTAAATTTTTCAGTCCTTTCTAACAAATTTAAAATTTTAGTAAAAAATCTTGTTTTGATTTTAACCAAATCATTAGTTTACAATGGGAAATTACGTAACTCAGTTTTTTTCTGGTGAAAAACACTTTAATTTGGAAATTCTTGCAAAAATCATATAATTGTCAGATTTTAATGAAACTTTCAGGACTTATTAAAAAAATGAATGGAATTATTTTTGAAATTATTATTTTTAGAAAAATCTTGGTCAAAAAAAATATATATATATATATATTTTTTTTTTTACAATTGTTACTCTACCTCCACGTAATTTTTTTTTTTTTTTCAAACATTTGGCTTTTATTTCCAAAAATATGCTCCCAATGGTAAAATAAAAAATGCAATAAAACTATCTAATTATTTAATTAGATATGTTTCTAATTGCTTTGATAAATAAAATATATTAAGGATATTATAGTCTAAAGAACTTTTTTTGATAAATAAAATTTTAAAAGAATTGTTTTCATTTTTTTTTATAATTATAATAATCCATAATATTTCAAAAATATTTTAAGATTACTTCAAAGATTTGTTGGTGTTAGTTATTAAATGAAGACTATATTTTCTAATTAAAAATTGAAAATTTTCATACAAATCATCAAGCCTTATTTTTAAAATAATTTCTAATACTTTTTTTTTTTTGTATGGTAATTTCGGTGTGTACATTAAAAGGTCATGTGTTTCACGGTTTCTTCCCCTTACAGAAAAAAAGTAGGACAATTATATCACTGGTGATCACCATAGACACTTAGTTTATTATGGCTGTTGTCACATGTCAAATCATATGAGGAAAGGTTAGAAGTAGGATTAACATTCCCTGATTAAGAAATAGTCTTATTCTAAATTTCATGCTATAAATAAGTAATACTTGTGTAAATCAGATTAATTTAACATTAAATTCAATTTTCAAAAAATAGTCAAGCTTACAGAAACAGCTATTCTTAACTCCAGAGAACTAGTTGTTTTTTTTTGGTTTTTTTTTTCCTTACAATTTGATTTTTTTTCTTTTTATCCCTTACTATAAAAAATAAACTGGATGGTCATGTGGATAGGGATAGACTTCTAATAGATCTTTGTGTATATATATATATATATATATATATAGGCTAATTGAAAAGTAACTTCTCTTACTTTTTCCTCTCAACCACTTCTTTTCTCATGTCTTCCTCTCGCCGTCTTCTTTTCTCATCTCTTTTCCTCCATTTGGCTTCATTTCTCTTTATTCCTCTTTCTTTCTGTCTTTTCTATGTCTTTTACTGCCTCTTATTTTCTTTCCTTCCTCACTTTGTTCACTTTTACCCTCTTCTAAATCTTAATTCTTTCTATAATTTCCTCAAATCTTTCTAATGATGGAAATTAACAGATTTATTTTTGCACATTGCAATAATTTAACAATTTACTCTTATCTTGAATACTAAGAGAAAATGACTCACATAGTCTGGATGAATGGGGGTGAACATACCTTTCTAAGATGAAATCCGACACTCATTCAAATAGACATTGCCAGTTGATAGGACATGAAAAAAGAATAAGGTAAAAATTAAGGTCAGATATTGGTCATTAGTTGTGATTAAAATGTAGGAAGTGAACTCGATTGAATCCATCAGCTAAAACAGCATCATAACAAAGCTTCATCTCAACAACTTGGTGAAATTATATTTCTTTAGAAATGATGGAAGGTAAATAACTGAACTTGATTACAAAACATTTGTTTGTCTGTCAGATGGAGTTCATCTGTCCATTTGAGTCTGAGTGAATTAAGATAATGATAATTCATTAGATATCAAGTTGCCTGTGTCTGAATGTTGTGGTAGAGTTCAGCTCAGTTACTAGTCTGTGTGTCTCTTATCAGATGTTTACAGACATTCATGTTCACCATAAAATAAATGTAACAACAAATGTGGTGTTTCACTGGAAGCAAAGTAGAATCTCATTTGTACCAACTGAAACATGTGCTCTTAGACAATTTGAAGGTGGCTATTACTACTTTTGATTGTTGGATTTTTGATTTTAGTTAGCTTTAGTTGTCCTACCCTAGAAACCATTCGAAGAAGTAATATGCATAGTTAAATAGAGAAAAAAAGAATGTAACAGTAAATTTGTTGAACCATCACTGGTTTGTTTTTTTCTTTTTGTCGGTGTTAATCTATACATTCCGCCTTTCAAATGATACTTTCTTACTAAAGACAAAAACTGGTAGACATAAAATGTGAAAGTTTAATTCACTTGATACATTTTTTTTTTTATAAAAAAGTAAATTAACTTGCTTAACCCCCTAATTAACATCATTATTTGGCTTAGTCATATCATTTTGAAACACCACTTCTTGTACGATCACTGAAGTTAAGCAATGTTGAGCCTGGTCAATATCTAGAATGCAGACCACTTGGGAATAACAGGTGCTTATCAGCTTGGGTGTGCAGGTGGTGTAGTGGATAATAGTTTGGAATTGGTAATTGGAGAGCTGAGTTCCAATTCCATTTGAGTTTGTTATATTCATTTACATGCAAATACTCTCGGGAAAGGTATGAGTCTACCTCTTTTCCTCTCCCAGCTATGGGTTAATTAGTAGAACATGAACCATTATTATCTCCAAAACAATTCTTACAATCTAAAAATATTTTCTGGCTTTAAATAACCTGCAGAAGATTGATAAGTTGTAAAAAAACAATCAATAACATCATTATTGTAGCTTAATATATGCAGGATTAGTTATTGCAATTATTAATTTTTAGCTTAGTTGTTATTTTTGTTATGCTTAGGTTATATTATATTCTCTATTCTTTAAGCAACCAACATGAATTAGAAAAAAATAATGAACTTTCAACAAGATTTCATTTTATATCCCTAATCCTTAGAAGTCTATTTGACTTGAACTTTTCAATTAAGTTATGAAAGCCAAAATTTACTTAATGTAGTCATGTAGATAGTCATTATTCAATATATACTCCATGTCTTAGTGTTTGTATACACCCAGTAGAAGTAGATACGAGAGTTTTATCTGAATTTTTTAGATAAAACATTGTCATTATTAATATCCTGAGTGTTCGTTATGCTGTTTGGTGTATCACTGTATCACCGTTTGTCAGCTCAGCTGAAATTGATTAAAAAAAATGGTTTTCTTGGTAAGCTTCTTACTTTGAATATTTTTGATTACACAAAACTTAAACTTGTCTTACTCAATTTTTCTACTATAAACTGGCATCTTCCATTTACATATTCATAGTGAATTCATTAAGTTTTTTAAAAGTATTTAAGGGTTTTCAAAATGTATAAGATGTCCCCACCCTTTCCATTTCAGCAGATAAGAAAGATTGTTTATTGGAAAATCAAATATTTGTGAAGCTTCATTTGTGTACCATAAAAACAAGCTTCTTTTTGTACATTTATTATAAATTTATGAAATTCTAATATTTGAGAGTGGGTAAATGGCTCTCTTTTGCGATCAAGTGCAGTAGTTATAAATACAAGCAGATTTTGGAAATCTTTCAGAAATTGCAAGAATTTTTAATTTTTTTTTCAATCTCTTTTTGTAATGTTTTCATTATCAACTCATCTAATGAAGAGAAAAGCTATAAAATTTTTATTTTTGTTATTTTAAGTGTCAGCTTTGTTTAAATGTGTAAATATCTAGGTTTTTTGGGGTTTTTTTTTGTTTTTATTGCTAATTCTTTTGAAAGAAGTGTATTTAGATTTAGTATAAATAAAATTTTTATAAAGCAGTTTATTTTTTTCTCCAGGTATATTTTTCAAATGCTATTTTAATGGTAAGAAAAAAAAGGCTGAAATGTTTTATCTATTTTAATTCAAACACATTTTTGGAACTTATGATTCAAACAGGAAAGATTTTTCAAAAATTGAAATCTTTTAAGATTTTTATTTTTTTATTTTTATTTTTTGTTTATAGTTTTGATCTAGATTTGTTGAAGTTTCTTATGATTTTTTTGTTTTTTTTATTTCTTTTATTTCATCAACAATTTTCAAACAAATACAAAATTTAAAATTATTTTTGAACTCTTGAAGTATAGGTTTTACGCTTATTTTTTTTAATTTTTTATACAAAATTTTTTTTTTTCGATTCTTTTTATCATTTCTTTAAAATTCAGAATAAATCTTTTTTACAAAATTGCTAGAAATATTTTTTTTGTTTAATCCTGATCTGTATGCTGTGACTCCCTTCCGGTTTAAATGTCTCTGTTATGGGAATGTAAAGGATCCTGTAGTTTTGTCTTATTTTTAATTGTGTTCAGTTTTTGTATTTGTACAATTTTAAAAACATGGAGATAAGAAAAATAACTGAATTTATAGGTTTCCTACTATGTGAGTTGTGATGAAGTGGATATCAATTCAAAACAAAAAATTAGAAATTTGTTTGAATTTCAGTTGCATTCATTTATGCCCTCATAAAAAAAGGTATTAATCTGTCTCTTTTCCTTTCAGTTATGTGTTAAATAGCAGGACAGATTGGGTTCTATAGCCTTGGTTGGTAACCAGTCTACTACAGAAAGTAATGGCAACCTACTACAGAAAAATATTCTGCCCAGTCAGTCATATCTTTTTTGAGACATGATCACCCAAGGCACTTAACTGACTCACTATACTTGAAGTTGGCAAATAAAAACTAACCAATAACTAATATTCTTGTATGTAACATAAAGTGAAAGAAATCTGACAACAGAATTTTAGTCATTCTAAATTTGGTTTTCCAATAAATGTTAAATGATCTCTGGTTCTAAAGAGGACATGATATTTATACAAGATTAGCAAAGTATATGTTATACTATGATAGAATAATATAAATCTTGTCGAGTTTTTGTTTGCAATTTGATATTTTGTCAGTATTTCTGTATGCTCGATAGATTTTTGGTTATGTAGAAAATGGAAATAATTTGTAAAGAAAGGATTTTTATTTTGCTTTCCTGAGAGAGGCAAAAATTTACACACAAACATTAAGTAATCAAAGGTAAAGCTTTTAATATTTTCACATTACAACATCCAATTTTTTTTTAATGTAAGATAATAGAATGAATTGGACATATGTAACTCAGTTATAATGGGTTTATTTTTATGGTATGATTTTTTTTTTTTTATCAGGTGTGTTTAGGGTCAGTCAGTTAATTGCCATACGTGATACACGCTTGGGCGATCATGTCTCGAAAGAGACACGACTGACTAGGCAGAAGATTCTCGCAGTAGGTTGCCATTGCTTTCTGCGGTAGACTGGTTGCTGACCAAGGCTATAGAACCCAATCTGTCCTGCTATTTAACCCATAACTGGAAGGAAGAGATGGATTAATGCCTTTCCCAAGGGTATTTGTGCGTAAGTGAATGCAAGGAATTCAACTGGAATTCAAACTCGGCTCTCCAATTTCTCGTTCTGAGTCGATATCCACTGTGCCACAACTCTTCTAATATCTTTTTATTTTCTTTTTTCAATTAAAGAAATATTTTGATATCTTTACTGGTTCATGAAAATTCTTCATGTATATGCTAACATGTTTTGGTTTATACATTTATTCGTGCATAATCAATGCTCATTAATGCCTGTGTTTGTGTGCACATGCATTTTGTTTAGTTTAATGAACCAATTTATTTCAGAATTTTTTAAAGAGGGATTTGAAGTTCTGGTGAGTGTATTAGGAATATTTTATTTCCTTTGGTAAAATATTTTGGCCATAACTCAAAACAACCATGAAAACAAAGTATTGCTTTTCTTGTTAATTCAGTTGTAACAGTTTTTAACATTGCTTACTTCACTTTTTATTTAGACGATGAGTATTTATAGTTTCGAGTGGGAGGAAAAAGAATAAAACAGTATAAAGGGATATTGTGAATTGAATACTTATTATCTGCTATTATTACTGGTTATTATCTGCTAAATATTTCCTTTATATTCTTATTTAAGACTGTTACTAATATTGTGGTACTTTGTCTAGTTTTATTGAAATGCATTTACTGCAGTGTTAATACCTGATTTTTGAGAGAGGGAGGTAGAGTTTAATCAGAAAATAATGTTCAGTAAATACTGGTACTCAGTATGCAGATTTATATTTAATTCATAAACAGCTTTCTGTTAAGATTGATTTTTAACATAGTTTTATTTTTCCTTTTTTTTTCCTTCAACTTTTTTGTCTTTTATTTCTGAAATTGAAATAGCAATGATATTTTAATGAAATTTCTGTGTATATATGATCTTGGATAAGATTGAATGTACTTAAGAAAACAAAACTAATAAAAACAACTACAGAGCCTTTCTTGTTAATTTTAATCACCATTCAAGGAAATGTATTTGTGACTACGAGAGCATTAAGGAGAAAATAAATAGACATAGTATGTCTAAATTTTTTAACCAAACATGCTTAAATGAAGATAGGCTGCCTATAATACACACACACACACACACACACACATAAAATACTACTGATATCAAACTGTACATTACAAATTAAACTAAGATCTACTGACTAATAAAGGATGAAAAATTTTTGCTGGTTTTGGCATCATTTTTTTTTTTTTTTGTCCAAATACATAAGTCTTGAAAAAACGGTATATTAAATTCACTATTTTTTATACATAATGTTGAATGTGTCAGACTTCTACTTTTTCACAAGAAAATTCTCAAGTTGATGTTAAAAATTGCTGCAAAACATAGTTGATCTTGTAGAATTGACTTGAACCAAAGTCCAAATGTGCCTGTGCAAGGCTGACGTAATGTCTATATAGCACCTGCTGAAAACTGGTATTCCACTAACGTTATCATTTTAATGGTGGTCTTTCCCCTCTACATGTCCCCCTACTCCTATAACGATGATGCCTACACGTTGTATTCATTTGTTGGGATGACTCGGTAGTTGGCCCTTTTATTTGTGGGGATAGCAGTCTTGGTGGCTGTGTTACCTTTGTGCTGCACCATAGAATCGGGCTCACTGGTGGGTGAATGATCAGGTCTTGGTTTTCTTCCACTTCCATATCTGTTGCATGGTAATCTGCCATCATCTCTTTGTCATCTGCTACATCTACGTCCATCATTTCAGATATGTCACCCGGAAGTTCACTGTCAAGTGACCTTGGCCTCTAATGGGGTGGTTGTCGGAATGGTTGTTCAGGTAAATAGTCTGGTGTATCTACAACTGGTAGAATCTTTCGGAGGAACCAACGGTTACATAGCGTAACTCTGCTACTGCAGTCCAACCGTATACAGTATTGCCTGTTGCCCATAGTTTTGAGGATATTCCCTGTTTTCATCCACCACCGTAGATATGGTCCCTCTTGATTTTGTACTTGTACCAATTTGCCAACCAGAATATCTCGGAGTGGGCAGTTGTGTGTGTTATACTATCTCTGGTTCAACAGGTGTCTTTTTGGTATCACCCTTTCTCTCAACTCTTTTGTCTCTCTCCCATGTTTATGGATCTGGTGCTTCTCACAAAGTATGGAAAGGTGATCTTTTATTGCTTATCCATATAACATTTCTGCTGGTAATAAGCCCAGATCCTGATGAAGTGTATTTCTATATGTCATTATAGCTTGCGCTGCCCAATCATGGCGTAGATGACCATCAATGCAGTTCATCAGTGTTCTTTTGGCTGTCTTTACGGTCAGTTCGGCTTGGCCATTGATTTGTGGGCAATGCACAGATTTTCACCAGTGGCTGGTGGTCCTCTGTGACTAGCAAGTCCAGGCATCCCAATATAAACATCCTGCAGAACTCTAAACCATATATATATATATATATATCAATGCCCAAGTCTCCCCTTCCACAAGAGAGTAGCAAGATTCTGCATCCTTTGTAAATGGAGATCCAGCCAGGATTATTTTCCAGTGGTTCTCACCACAGTTTGGGCTCAACTCTGTTGGGCATTGGTAGTGCTTCTGGAGGAAGAAATATCTGATGTCAGTTGGCATATGCAGAAACCTTGGCTTGCCAGGGACAGTGATTCCACACTAGGTAGAACTGCACACCCTGTCTTTTAGCCAGTGAAAGAGGGGCTCAAACATCAAAGCATAAAGTAGGAGTAACAGTGGGCAACTCTGATTAACTGACCAAGACGGCACAAATGTGTCTGACTGCTTTCTGTTTTCCTTTTCGACAGCACATGGACAATAATCTGATTCTGACACTCAAGATGAACAGTTGCTCTGTTCATCTTGAATGTGTTCACCTCTTTGTCAATTTTCATAGCAATGTTCTGCTTTGATTCTTCAAAAAGATTATCCAGAGTAGCATCCCTATAGAACTTGTGATTCATCGTACATAATAATTTCCAGAAGGGGCATAACCTAAGCTTGTAAGAATGCATAGGAAAGCCAACCTTGAGGCATGTCAATAACTCACCATTCTCAGCCCAAAATGACATGGACGTTTGGCAAAGACATCTCTGTTGACTTGATGCTTGCATTCACTCTACAAGAGAGTGGACAACAAGTGCTGGATTGGCTTCTTATGGTTATCACACTGAGAGAGTACTGACAATCGGTAAAGAATGATGGAAAATATGTATATAGCACATGGTTCAGCTTCCCCCTTCATGGGCAACCATCATCAAAGCCAAGTCTGGACCAACACTCTGACTTATGCCAGTACCTCTGGCCAATTCTTCCCCAGCTGGAGATCTGGCCCGAATCACGCTCCAAGAATGCAAACTGGTCCGTCAGTCCAATGGAAATGTGACTCCCTTCTAGGCACCTAACCACAAGCCAGAAGACTTGTGATTAATTTTGCCCTTCATCACCTTTTTGTACCACCCAAGCACCTTCTTAACCACCTCAATGCTATCCACATTTGTACATTTAAATAATCATTCTTTGAAAAGAAAGATCCCTCTCACGGGCCTGTCTGTCTACTTTGCAAATTTTTCAGATTTACAATAATTATGCTTCTTCTTCTTTTTTTTTTTTTTTTTTTTTTTTTTTGAAGGGCTAGGGGAGGCTTTGGGGGAGGGAGTAGGAGGAGCTTTAGAGGGGGAAGAAGAGAGACTCCTTACCTTTGCTGGAGTTTTGCAGCTGAAGCAGAGGCAGATAGGGTCTTGGCAGCAATCAGGGTCTTTTCCCCTCCTGCTTAACTCTGCTTTCTTTTCTTTCTTCAACACTTTTACTCCTTTCTCCTCATCCTCTCTCCCCTTTTCAGCAAAGAGGAGTGAGGAGGGGGCATTTCCATGCACTTCATTCTACTTTCCAGTTCTATCGGCTGAACCTGCTTCTGCTGCTGCTGCTTCTTCAGGGTTGGCACTCTTTGGCAGGGTTACATCCTGAGGAGGTGGGGAGGCTGATTTTTTTTTCTCCTTCCTCACCACCTCAGTTCACTCAGTTGATTGTTGCTAGCTGGATTCTTTTGCCACCACCACTGGTTCTTTGAATGTTGTTGATGTCTTGACCACTGGTATAACCGGTGCTGTCACCAATGCCGCAGCCAGACTTTTTGCCAGGTATATTTTTGACAAGTGCCCAACAGCACTACATGTCTAGCAGTGGGACCTGTTCTCAATGTGACCTGCAAACAGAAGTCCTCTGTTGGCACACATGCCTTGCTAACAATCTGAGTCACCTTCTCAACAGCTTCAAACTGGGCAAAAAACCTCCAATGTGGTCAGTTGCAATGTCCAGAGACACACCATCAATGATAATCTGAATCCAATGGGTGCTCATGTATTCAGTTTGCAGCCTGATATTCTTTGTAGTCAGAATACTGCCCACTAATAGCTTTGATTCTTCCTCCATTGGGAGAAACACATCTCACATGGCCCTCAACTGCTTGGCCAAAATTTTGACCACAATTTTTTGATTTTTGATGGCCTCCTTCATTGTCTTTTGGCTAACACTGATAAGTTTGTTTTAATGTAAGTTGTCACCATGGAGATTTTCAGGCCGCAACAACCTCTACAGCATCTGGGATGATCACCAGGTCACTGCCATTTATAAATTGCCTGACATATTTCTTCATAATATACTGCATCTTTCTTTAATACCAGCTTTTTCCAAACTGACCGTGACACCATCTGTGTAGCCATTGGTTTGGGAGACTCCTCCTTACATGCACAAAAAGAAGTTCACAAAAAATATACAATTACAGACACAGACAAGACAGTGAAACAAATGTAGATGTAAATGTAATTTAAAGAATGGTCACTTTTAAAACTATCAATCAAAAAGAGGTGTGTCTTGTTCAATGTATGTAATGAGAATCAAAGTTCAAATTTGTCTGTGCAAGGCTGATGTGATTTTTATTTAGCACTTGGTGAAAACCAGTGTTCGACCAACAGCAGAACCATCCTAATGGTGGTCCTTCCTCTCTACAGATTTGTTTAAGATGGAATGATCTATTATGACATGTCTCTAATTTGTATTTAGATACATTTTATTTTTCAATTTTTCTAGTTGAATTGTTCACCTATATTCATATGATCTGTTATTGTGCATAATTAGGATACAATAAGGTTTGTATTTTATATGAATATTATCATATGGAAATTGAGATAGAATAGATTGGAGATGCCTGTATTATAGATTTTGGGTGGTGGGGATGAAAGCTTTGCATCAGCCCCGAATTAGAGTATTAAATTATTTTTATAGCCAAAAACCTTTCTTCCCAGATAACTTTTAATTCTCATTTAATTTATGAAATTTGTTAATCATTATTTCAAACTTCTCACAATTTATATTACATTTCTATTTCTAAGACTATAGCTAATTCAGAATTCTCAAATTTTATTCTGAAGTATGATACTTTTTCACTGAGGCAAATAATTATGCTATTTTTGTAGTCCTAAAAAAATTTAATACAGATTTAATGCAAATAGAAATCTAGGGACACATCTATACATATTGGGAAGTTTCAACTTAGTATACTTAACCATTTAAGGCTGTGGCAATCTGATTATTTAAATATTAAAACGTTTTTTTTTTCTTTTTCAGGAAATTTGTAAAGCAATGCTTCAAGCCATTTTCAGCTGATGTCATTGATGATGGCGTATATAAAAAGCTTTGTGTGGAGACGGCTCAGTATAAGGCAGATCTTATATCAAAAGTTGACCTGTGAGTATTTGCTTATACTGAAATTTTTTTTCTCCTATGGAAATACAAAAAGAAAAGCTAAAATCCTAGCAAGTAGTTTGGTGGGTATGAAAACTAAAAAGCTAATTCTGCTCAAAATTTTCCCTTTATATGTTGATTTATTACATTTAAGTATTTCTAATAAAAGCTTGAGTTTAATGATAAATTTGAATCTGATAAATTTTCATAATTTTCATAATTTTCATAATCTGTCAATTAAGAGCCAAATGGTTTAATATTTTATATTAACAACACATTGCTATTACAATGCTTCAAATATGATATGGTACTGTTATAGATAAGTATGGTTGCATGAAAGAACAAACAAAACAGTAAAGTACCACCAGTGAGGCAGAAAGAAAATAAAGCAAGAACAAATAAAATTCTTAGTATTTTCAATATAGGAGATCAAGGTGGAATGTTTCTTTGTGGTTGAGGGAAGCAGCCTGGAGGATGGGGAGAGATGGTAGGGCTTGGAGCTGATGCTTATGGTGGGTTGGTTGAACAAGGTCACTCATAGCAATGGTGACAGCCTGTCTGCTAACTGACTTCAGTCTCATGAGCAGCATCCTTAAAAGTAGATGTGATGGACCATGAATCTGTTTTTTTTTTACTATGCAATGTTTATGATTGGCTTTTAACTTGTATTTTAGCGAGAGTGATTTTGTTTTGTGAGTTGAATTTGATGCTTGGAGCGCCTGTGCAGAGATCAACTTTATTTTTGCTTTCATAGCCTTCACAATGGCTGATACGTTTTGATGTAGTGTGAATTTGAAAGAAGATCTAATTTGAAGCAAATTATAACAGTATGATACACTGAAACAGGATATGAGAACTTGATTGACCAAACATATAGTTTTTTGGACACCAAGATGTCTGATTGATGAAAGGAAATTTAGTTATAATGCCTTCTTTTAATGATAGTTAAAATATTAAGATTCAGTGATGTCAGTTACATACACTTTCACACTTATGCTCTTGGAAAAGCCATGAATCTATCTCTTCTCCACTAGCTAGGAGCTAAACAGTAGAGTAGATTGGGTTCACTAACCTTGGGCAGCATCCAGCCTAGAAAAAAAAGAACTCTGAAATTGAGTAAAAGGTCGTGGAAAACTCTGCTTTCTGAAGTCAAAGAGTCATGATTGTCTATGTCTTGAAGGAATTCAACATTTTGGAAAATAGTAAAAAATCTCTGATCTAGTGCGAGGAACACCTTGCAACAAATCAGAAAAAGAAGTTTGAATGCCATTATGATTCCTTCTGACTGCTTTTCAGAGATCACCATCTTGCTATCACAATGATTGTCATTATTGAAGGAAATGGTGCGTCATGATACAATATACCAAGAGATGTGGAATAGGTAAAATTCCCTATTCATTTTATACTACTTATCTACTAAGATCTCTTTCTGATTCACAAATACATTTAACCAGTCATGTCAGCTAAATGTGAGCATTAAGAAAGCAAAACACAAAATAAAAAAAAGTTGTGTTCTGCACAGAGGCTCTGAGCATCATATCCAGTTCAGAAAACAAATCTCTGACAAAAATCAAAAAATGCAATAGCCAATCATGGAGCCTGCATCTGCCAAGCCAAATATAAAAATGGCACTACTCACTGATGACAGGCAGTATGGCTTCAACACTTCAGGCCTTGGCACTCTACCACTGAACCATCAAATATCTCATTGGTGTTGGTTTCAAACCTGAAGAAAAGCATATGACAAACCCCACTAACAGTTCTACACTTAGGCCCGAAGCAGATTAGAGAAACTGTCTCATGACACCAACTGTGACCATGGCCAACTAACCCAAGAAATCTGCCAACTCCCAGCCCTACCAATCACTTTCTTTACAAGCAGCAACTAAGGAACCGCATATGAACAACTTTTACCACTTTTCATACAGTTATATATATATATTTTGAAATTTGACCAATACATGTTCTATTTTTAATCCTTTTTTTTTCTTTTGCAACCAAATGTTCAATATAACAATAACTTCAAGTATCATTAATGAAATACTAGCTATTTATATTAGCTATTATATAACACAGATTTATTAAATCAACCAACAAAATTTTTGTCCACTTTAACTCTGTGTGTGTGCACACACACATATATATATATGTTTATAATTGGATGTAAGTTTTTTATCTATTTGTTTTTTGTATTCAGACCATTGTTTTAGAAATATATATACATCTCTTTTTTTTCATAAGTGAATGAACTGCTCCACTATTTTAACAGTATGTTGTTATAAATATTAATATTTAAATTTTACAAGTCAATTTTTAATCTATGCCTACCAATTAACAGAAAACTTGAAGTTGAACCAAACAGTGAGAAAGTATATATATATATATATATATATATTTTAATTCAGATACTTCAATCCAAGGGAAAAAAGCAGGAAGGTAAATTCCGAAAACCCGATCCTAATTAATATTAAAAATTTTATTTTAATATTAAAAAATGATACAGGAAGAGAGCTCCATGTAATAAAATATTACAGAGCAAATATATATTAAAAAAGGATTAATTCAAAGATATTCAATGGCCATTTCGATATGAAGATCCCCACGGGGGATAACACATCACCTCAGCAACAGAAAAATCCTTTTTCTTTTCCTTTATTTTTCCTTTTTATTTTTATTTTTATTTTATTTTTTATTATTTTTTAATTTCTTTGTAATCTATTTAAAAAGGAAAAGTAGACTAATTTTTCTCCAGTTTCTGAAAGGATTTTTCTGTTGCTGAGGTGATGTGTTATCCCCCATGGGGATCTTCATATCGAAATGGCCATTCAACATCTTTGAATTAATCCTTTTTTAATATATATATATATATATATATATATATATATATATATATATAAGTTGAATATATTGGTTGAAATCCAAGATGATAGAATAAGTAAAGGCCAATTTCTCATTCCAAGCCAATTTTCCATTACACTATAACTCTCTCATATATATATATATATATATATATATATATATATATATATATATGATAAAATTAAAAAAAAGTGTTTTTAATGTTTCATTTTAAATTTCTTCAGAGATTTAATAAAAATCTTGAAAAAGTGAAACATGTTAGATTAAAAATACTTTTCTTACATGTTCTTTACTTATTTTATATATATATATATATACATACTTTTCTTACCTGTTCTTTACTTATTTTATCATATATATATATATATATATATATATATATATAGTTGTGGTGTAATGAGAAATTGGCATGCAGAGTTCAAATTCCAGTCAAATTCGTTTCATCCACTTGCACACAAATATTCTTGAGAAAGGTATTAATCCATCTCTTCTCTCTTCACTTATTGGCTGAATAGCAGGAAAGATTGGGTTTTAATATTTTTAATATTAAAATATAAATTACAATTTTAATTTTTTCATCTACATGTAATCTTATTATATTGAAATTTTTACTCTTGTTATTAAAAAGCAGTAACCTAACTTTATAAGATTTAACTCCCATGAACATCAAGTGAACTTAAATTCAAATGTATTAAACTGTCAGTTTGAAAAATGCACCTGATGATTGCATAATGCATGAAACTCAGTTGTGCCATCCATATAGGACAATATATATATATATATATATATATCGAGGCAGCAGATAATTTTCGAAACATATACTGTTAAATATAAGAGACAATGAATGTCTATTATGTTTAATCATGAGCCGTTCTAAACATCATATTTTGGCTTTAATTTCAGGTGAAAATAAAGACAAAAATTCTTCAACATAGAACCAAGTTAATAAAAAATTATCCAAATGTTGGAGAATTTTTGTCTTTATTTTCACCTGAAATTAAAGCCAAAATATGATGTTTAAAATGGCTCATGATTAAACATAATAGATATTCATTGTCTCTTATATTTAACAGTATATGGTTAGAAAATATATATATATATATATAATAGCTCTGTTTATACTACATTGAGCACTGTTTTATTAACACCTGAATAATATTATACATGTGTACCATCATGTATATTTATTAATTCACGTAACATATATATATATATATATATATATATATATATATATATAACAATGGGTAAATTGTTGGTATTTTAAATTTTTATTTCATGCTTTTGGGTTGTTTGTTTTTAGTTTTGTCAACTGTAGAGTATAGTAGGCTTGGTTGGGTATTTTTGGTGAGAAAAAAAAGCACCATAGCCTGATTCATTCTACAAGAAATTTGGAAACAGCATGCTGTACAGCTTGGCATTTATGCCCAAAGCTCCAATATGAACATTTCAGAATCTTTGGGTGTCAATCTGAGGACAGTGCAAAGGATTTGGAAATGGTTGGATGTTTCTGACAGTGTCTGTGAAGATACGGCAACTTGGAAAACTCACTTTCATCATTCTGATAAGAAAAGAACTCTCAAATTTCTTGGTAAGATCCAGGCCATGATTGAAAATGATTCCTCTAAGTCAATCAGGTCCATAGGAAGGTAGTGCTGTCCTGGGTCAAGAGTGTGACTGCTGAAAAACTCTGTCTGGCAACAGGACTCTGCACCATGCTACACGAGTAAGATAACCCAATCATGGCTGTCAGACAATTCCTGCAACCACATCTGATCACCTAACTCTCCAGACAGCAATTCCCTTGATTATTATGTGTTGAGTGCAGTTAAGCAAAAGGCCAACCAAACTCCTTGCAACACTAAAGATAAACTGAAAGCAATGATTATAAGAGCATTCACCAATATAAACAAGATCATCATCCAAGAGTTGGAAGAGATTCCCATGTCATCTGGAGGCCACGGTTAAAGTCAGTGGCCATTTTATTGAATAAATTTACACTTCAGTATTTCAAGATACTTTTATGTCAGTCAGTTAAGTGCTGTACATGATACTCGCTTTGGGTGATCATATCTTGAAATAGACCTGACTGACTGGGCAGAAGATTATCCCGCAGTAGGTTGCCATTGCTTTCTGCGATAGACTTGTTGCCAGCCAAGGCTACAGAATCCAATCTGTCCTATTATTTAACCTATAACTGGAGGGAAGAGATGGATTAATACCTTTCCCAAGAGTATTTGTGCATGAGTGAATGCAAGGAACCTTTATGTAATTTTGGTAAATATTTCTGTTAAAATGAGATGTCAGTATTATTATCATTTTTATGTAATTTAAATGACAAATTATTATACCATTATGTATGTTACTTTTACATTTTATTTTAACTTCAAGTACAAAGTGAGCAGGAGTAATTTTATTGAATGCTCTAGAACAATGTTTCCCAACTTTTTTTCAGTCAACATTTCTTTGGACTCAAACATTATAGTGAATTCATTTTTCATAGCAAGATAACACTTAAGTATTAGTTAAAAAATAATTTCAATATTGTTTTCATTTTTATTATAAATGCCAATGATTAAAATGCTAAAAGAAACTTATTTGATAGCTAATGTCAACATTTTTAATGTGAAGGTTGACTTTGGTGTTTATTGGCTCAGGCTCTTACTCGGTTCCATGCTACTTGGAAGTGATTGTGATTTGCAGTCAGTTTCTTTGTTTAGTAACAAGTAATGTAACTGAAACCACATTCAGATCAGATTGGAAGTTTGAAAAGCAATGAATAAAAGTTTGATAGCTTCCCACAGTTTTAGATATCTTTCAGAAATATCTTTTTGTAAACAATATTGAATAATTTTTGAAAATTTGAAAAAAAAAAAAAAAAATGAATACCCTCCATATCTTCCCCCCACTCTCCCCAAATGAAATAAAAACAAAAAAACTCAGTTCCCTCGTTTAACATAGCAGAACCTGCCAGCACCCATGTTGGGTAAAACTGCTCTAGAATAAAGAGATGTCAACTGACTCTTGATGAATTTTAAAAAAATGACCAGATTATTATTTTGAAAGGATTAAATAGAACCATGGAGGTTATAGCTTGTTTGAAATTTACAGAGGACTACAGAATTTAAGCATTAATAGAATAAATATTCTACCTGAATATTAATAACATCCTTCCAAATATTCTATGGCAACATAAGTAAGCGTTTCATTTTTTCTTGGTGATGTTCTTAAATGGAGAACTTACAGCTAATTATGTCACCAGAATTTATGGAGCTCTTTCTATAGGTTGCAACCTATCATTCAATGTCTATAAGATAACTTGTACACATTTTTTCCCCCATTTTTCTCATCACAGACCTGAGCATCAATAATACTGGTTGGCTATTTCAGGTTGCCTACTTTAGCAAAGCTCTTTCTTGGATAATCTTGTTTATAGATTTGTAAATAAAAAAAAAGAAATTATCTTTGACCCATGAATTATTGATTTATCAAAACATTTATTTTAAATTCTGTTCAAATTTCTAATGAAAATTACATTTTGATAAACCAATAAAGAAACTAACAAAATTCTTTAAAATTTAACAATTAACATTTTTTATTTTTTATTTTGGGGGTTTCAATAATTTTCTTTGGAATTATTCATTGATATTAACGTTAAGAATAAATATTTTGCTTAATAATTTCAAAAGTTTGAACTCTGGAAAAATGTTAACAGTCAAAGGAAATGGTCAATGTTTCAAATTTTGTCAAATATTTCTATGAATGTTTGTTTCTTCACTGAAATAATTGCAAAGTTTTAATTTTTTTATTATTAGCAAAATTTCAAATAAAGATAAAAACAAAATCTATTAACAAATTCTCATAGCTAATGTTAAAATGATGTAACTGCAAATTGGAATGTTATAATGAGAAGATGAAAGGATATAGCATAATTGAAATCTTTTTCTCAAATAAAAATCAATTGTACAGTAAATAATTAAAACAAGGAAGAAGGGTTTCCCTCTCTCTTTATTTAATGTTTTTAAGGCTTTCTTAAGAATTTTGCATTTGCAGAAATTAGTTTTGGCATAAAAGCTAATTTCAGGATAGACATGAAATTTCAATTATGCAAAATTCTAGGAATAATGACATTTTTGTGTACAGAGAAAGAAACAAGAAGAAAATAAATAATTTCTTCCTTAATAGCATCTCAAAATATGAGGGATTTTTTTCCAAGCTATATTCTTACCATATTAATAAAGATATATTTTTAAAAAATTAAAACTATGTGAGGATTTTTGGAATCTCTATGCATAAACATATTTAAGCTACGAAACTACTCATCTTTTTTTCACTTGAGCTACTCAATTAGTTTTTGACTTATGTTTATAGATCACTAATTTTTTTATTCAAATATTGATAAAGTTTTTTTTTCTTTTTTACTATTTATATACATGTTTAATACAGTAATGTTGTTTGCAATGTATAGTAAAACTGAAAATAACTGCAGGTTATTTTACTAACTTGTGTTTAAATAGTCTATTTTCTAGATTATAAATAAGCACTTCAATATATTACAAACTGGCGTATCAGATTTCAGGTTTAATCAATTTAAAAATTTACGGTATGTGTTGATATCTATATATAATTTTATATTTTAGGAGGAAAAGACGATTGAGCACAGGACTATACCCAGATCTCCAGAGACGTATAAAACTTCCAGAGGCTTCTTTGAAAGTAAGTTTGACTGGTTTTTTTCAGTATTTAAATTATTATCTTTATTAACAGAATAGTATGTTTATAGTAGTTTTATTATAAAAATAGACATACTCACAGAATGACATTTATTGATATGATTTCTAACCTCAAGAAAAGCCACTATGGTTTCCTGATAATTATTGTTAAGTATTCATTAATGTTTAAATTCTTATAATGACTTGGATACTATTGTTTTTTGTTTTTTTGTTTGCTTTTTTTTTAATTGAACTTGTCATATCGATTCTTAACAAATTAATATTACCAGAGTAGAAGAAATCAGCTTGGAATCTTTATGCAAAATGAATTTGTTAGTCTGACCTCAGATACTTGATATACTTTAATGAATAAAGGAATGCCATCTCAAATATTGATCTTTAATGACAAACAATTGCCAGCTTTACTCAAATTCTGTTTCTCTTTGCTAACCGATCAATACTGCTTGATAATATATCGTACAAGTCTGTGAATAAACGAGCTGCAGAAAATATGGATTGTCTAAAACTTTTCGGTTTTTTTTTAATACAAGCTCTTCAGTGTTGACAAAATGTTTTAATTTGAAAAGTTATTACATTCAAATTAACTCTAAAATGAGCTTTGAAGCCCAAATGAATCATTTTATTAAAAAATTAAAAGGATTTTGCAATTACATTTTAGATTAAAAAATTTTTATTATTCTCATCTTGGAAAAAATGTGAAACGGATTTGAAAAGTTTACTGTTGAAAACTATAAGAATTTTAAAAAACATCGACTGGACAATGGATACTTCTGTTAGTATAATCCGCTATAAGACTAAACAGATTAAAACTATGAAGTTTTTTTTCCTCTGTAGGAATCTGCTGCAGATTTAGAAAGTATGTACATTATTACAATTTACACACTGATTTTCTATACATATGCATGTATGTGTGTGCGTGCACGCAAACGATTAAGATTCTGGTTACCAATCTCTTTCCATTTTGCTGATTTAATTGTTTGTGGTTTGTGTGTGTGATATTGTTCATCACAAGATTTCAGATTTAGAAAGGATGTTTTCTCTGCGTAACCCTTTCCCAATTGATATGGCCTGGTCATTGGTGAGCTTTTCTTGATGTTTGAGTTCTTCTACGCATCTGAAGAAGTAGTCGTACATATGTTTGGGGAAAATATCATTTTTGCTATTCAGTACTTTAAAAGTGCTTTTTGGAATGACTTTTTTCACAATACAGTTGAGTAAGAAATTCCTTCGGTTTTTTGTAGGGAGTAACTGGATAGTTTTTGTATTTCAACAATATTCTCTACAAGCAAAAATTCAGCTTACCTATGAGGGTCACCACTTAGTTGTGTTCTCGCTTGCCTTTTTCTAGAATTTTTAGAATCCAGTTCATTCAAACACATCATACCAAACAGCTCTACTTATCTAAGATATATAGAGGACATCCTCTGATTGTATCCGAAAAATACAAACCTATTAAACATAATAACGAAACTCAGTAAGGTTGAACCTGCCACTGAATTCACGCACAAATTTGAAATAAACAGTTCTTTACCTTTTTTGATATCTTATTAATACATAATAATGAGAAATTAGATTTAATGTTTACCATAAACCTACAAGCAAAAACAATCTATTCAACTTTAATTTCCATCACAATCAATGAATAAAATCTGGACAAATCATAGGATTTTACCACAGAGCCCTTAGGATATGTAGCCCAGAATACCTAAATGAAGAAGAGAAATCTATTAAGAAAGCTTCCAAATTTTTCCACTACCCACATCATTTTATCTTCAATGCTAAAAAAAATGAGATTAAAAAAGTTCACAAATCCAAAAAAACTGACAACTTCAATAATACTTCTAACAATAATTACACAAAATTCATAAACCTGCCCTCCAACTTACCTCATACTAGAATCATTACCACCACCTCCAAAACAATCAAAGATATAATTAGGAAGGAAAATATCCCTAACACCAATTCAAATGCTGGCATTTATCAAATAAATTGTTTACAATGCAAAAATGTTTATGTGGAGGGGAAAACATCATATGACCTAAATTCCTGCCTCTACGAACACATGAGAAAATTGCATTTGGACAAATGCTCTTTCTCATTTTGCATCAAAATGATGCTGGACATAACTTTGATTTCACTGATGCCACCTTAATTAAAAAAAAAACCTAAATCTTTAAACAGAAAATACATTGAAAAATTAACATTATTACCAACTATAAACCCATGCCTAAAATATTACATCGCCATCTTTGAAAGATTCTTAAAGAATTTAACTTTTATCTAATACAAAGAATACATGCTTAAAAATATCAGCTATGAATTAGAATGATGTGACACCCCACTGCGCTGGCCTGACTGCACAATGGTGCCACTAGTCAGGTACACATGATACACAAATACACATCACAAACTGATGCCCGTGTAGACATAGAACAATCTTCACAAACTTACATCTTTGTGCAAATTGAGACAAAACAATGTCTTCCTAGGATCTTTCCCTGATCACGTATATGTTGTCTCTTGGCATTGTTTTTCTCTTTCGACCACATTTTCTTTTATGTTTTGGACTAATGGATTAGTTTCTTCCTTCACCCTGATGATACGACTGGCAGTTGAAAGGCTGACACCAACAATATCCGCAATCTCTCTGTAAGGCTTGCCAGTGTGCTCATGCAGTATTACAATTTTCATATGTTTCCTTAAAATAATGCCCATTGCAGACAATAGCTGTAGGACAACTAATCAACAGTCGAGACAACAGTATCTGAGTGTGATAAAAATCTGACGCAATCAGAGATTGGCCAAACAAATTTCATCATACACCCCAAAAATAGATTCATATTACTACACATCACTGCAAATCACGTAATCTGAGGAAAAAATAGAAATTGATTACACCCTACCACTCCAGTGGGTCTAAAATTGATCGTATGGTGAAAGTAAGGAAACTAAAAAAATTGTTTCAATTAATTTCTACAAGGGTGTATAAGCTATAGGACCCTATCTGTCCGGCTACTTACCCATACTTTGGAGGGTGGGGAGATGAATTTAAATGTAACAAATTTGACTGGAATTTAAACTTGGCTCTCTAATTCCTCAATTCAAGCCATTATCCATTATTCCACCATACTGCCATGTATATATAAATGTATACATGTTGTACTTACTTTTCTAAGGTTTTGAATTTGAGGTTTATTGGCTTATCTTCATTTTAACATAACATTTCAGCTTATATATCCTTCGATGGTAAAATATTTTAACTGCTAAAAATAGTTTCTCCGTGCACTACTCTCCATATCTGATTTGTTAATAATTTTTTATTTTTACAAATTCATTTATACAACATTTTACAGATTTTGACGTTTTATAGCGAGCATTATACTCCTCTTTCCTTCCATATATACCCAAGCCTAATTTATTTGCCTCTTTCAGATAATTGTTTTTTTAAAACATAAGTAGATTCTTTTTTATAATCATTAACACAATTGTATAATATGTTGTACATGCAATCTTTGGTTATATTTTCCCCTGAGAAGTACTGATCATATATCTCATATTTTTGTGATGAAACATCAAGCATAGAAGAGAATTAACAGGATTTTCTCTCTGCACTTGTGAGTTTGTTTAAATATGTATGTGTAAGCAAAGTGAGTGTGCTTTTGTTTGACTCTATGAAATCTAATGCTTAGAATAAACACTTTTAGCTGCTAAAATATCCTGTATTAGTGACCAATGCAAGACCATGAAAATGAGTATTATTGCATTATAAACCTATTAAACAGACAGAGGATCAATAAAACAGCTATTCCATTAATAAAAACAAACTATTATCTTTTCATGTTAAAACTGCTAATCTCATGACCAGTTAAATCCTGTAATATTTTAGATGGAAAAAATATTGATTTCTGATGGCGACTGGATTACTGAAGAATATAGTATTCAAAATGATATGCTGAAAGCAATAAAGATGAAACCATAACCCTTAGAAAAAAAAAAAAAATATATATATATATATATATATATATATATATTCTCAAATCATCAATATTCTGAAAACAAAAAATAGTTGAAAGCATTGTTTTAACTCTGACTAGATCAATTTTATTGTAAATCGTATTTCAGTTTTTGAAGCATTTTTTTCTTTTAACCACATTTAAGCACTATAATTAGACAATTAAAATTGACTGCAGTGGCTGAATAATCTCTTTGCATAGTGAAAAAAGTAACCTACAAAAGTTGAAATGTTACGAGTATGCAATATAGGAATCGTGAAGATGTTTTTCTTGTCTTTTTATTTACTATTTTTTTTACTTATAAAGCATATTCCTTTGAATTAAACAGAAAACATGTACACCCAAATGTATATATCGTATATAGCCTATATTTCAGGTTCTGTCATAGTATGTTAAATAAAAGTAAGTTCTATTCCTTCTGTTTTCACTCAATTTGAGGTGTTAATATCTGCTATAATAAATCAGAATGTCTTGCTTGTAAATTCTCTTTAAATTTTACTCTTGACTCATCTGGACTCTCTTTGCCACTTAGAACTGAGTTTCTATTGAATGATATGTACATAACTCTTTACATGATTTCTGCTGTCATCTCTAAACTAGATCCTCAGAAACCATGTGAACTTGATGGTATAGTGCACAATAGTCCTTAAAATGTGCTTTTGAACTGGCCCCTTTTCTCTTGAACTCTATCATAAATGCCTTGCTGCTTTTTGCTTTCCTATTTGTTGGGAATATTCTTCTGTAGTTCCAGAACTCAGCAAACTATCTGATCCTTTTAATTATCAGCCTATTAGCTTTCTCCCTCATTTTAGCAAAGTACTAGAGGCTCTAATTAACTCTAAATTGGTTAAGTATTTCACCTTGCAGAATCTTTCAATATGGCTTACACTTTTCTAGGTCAACAGCTGATGGATTGGATTGTCCAGAAAGTTCAGGTTGATTTTTGGTCATTCATGTTCTGCCATGTTAGAACAGGTCAAATTTATTGACAGATATAATATGCTTACATTTCCAATTAGAGTACACTTCAAACTATCTCTTGAGAAAGAAAGTTTAAAATTACCTAATTTGTGTCACTTTTATATTTCTATGAAAATGAAAAGCTTATAAAATTCATTTTAGACACTTGGTGCTTTTTTATTACTGTAAAAGTGAAAATTTCTTGGCAAGCAACGGAAATGATATGTGCTGTTTATGGTGAAGGTGCTTTAGCTGACATAACTGTATGGAAGTGTCTCGCTAAACTTAGAGTTGGTGATTGAAGCCACATTGATGAAGAAGGCTCAGGCAGGCTCTCCACTACAGATGAGGATCAAATGAAGACTTTGTATAACACAGATTCTTCTCAATCAATGTGGGAATTAGCAGAAACATTAAATTTATCAAAATTCACCATCCATGAGCACTTATTGAAGTTTGAATACTCAAATCAATATTATTTTTGGGTACCAATTGATCTGAATGAAAAGAATCTCTTGAATCTCATTTCTATCTATGATATTTTGTATAAATGCAATGAAAATGCACTCTTTTTAAAACAATTTGTGATGGATGGGGAGAAATGGATTATTAACAAGTTTACTGCTTGCAAATGGATGAATCAAAGGCAGCAATTCAAGAAAATTGCCCAGTATTGGCGAACGGGAAAGGTGTTGTTTTCCATCAGTCTAATGCCAGATCTCACGTTTCTTTTCACAGAGAGAAAAGTTGTGCAACAAAATGGTTCATGTTTAGTTAAATAAATATTTAATGGCACAATTTTGTTTTGTGTTTTAATTTCCTTTAAAAATCAGCATAAACATGCTAAACAATCCAATCTTAAATGATTATTGATAAAAGAATCTATCAACCTTTAGTTAAGAATGGTGAAGTGGGGGCTGTTGCTCTGGATATCTCAAAAGCATTTGAAAGCATTTGGCATACAGGTCTTCGCTAGAAGTTGAAAAATGATGGTATTTCTGGACAAATTTTTTAATTGATACAATCTTTCTTATCAAATCACAAAATTACAATTCTCTTGAATGGCCATTCTTCTAGATTTTTTGGCATTAATGCAGGTGTTCCCTAGGACTCTATAGTTGAACCTATGTTATTCCTAATTTTCATCAATGACCCTCCTAGTGGCATCAATTATCAACTCAGTATCTATATTGATGATACACCTATTTATTTCTGTCTTAATAGTCTAATTAGTTTGATAAGGTTAAATTGGTAGCTGATTTAAAAAAATGTCCTATAATCTGTTGTTAACTGGGACAAGAAATGGTTTGCTAATTTTAACACCTCTAAAATGAAACTGCTCTCTTTTAATTGTCTGAAAGAACTAATTTACTTTCTATCAGCATGGCTGATGCTAGCCTCCATCGTACCTTCTTGGGCTAGAGTTTTCTACTGGCATGGAATGGAAAGATTCTATTGAATCAATTGCTAGATTTACTTCAAAGAAAGTTGGTTCGTTGATAACAATTCTTCTTGTCAGAATTTATCTTACATATTTATAACTCTATCTTAAGGGTATATATGTTTGAATTTCAAAATGAACCCTTTTAGTCCATGGGAATAGATTGTTCTAATTCCATATGCCATACCTTTTTTGGACATCTCAGTAACTGCTAATTCTTTTCAGTGACTCAACTCTCCAAGTTTTTGTTCTCTCTGCTGTGGCCAATGTATTGAACTCAATTCTTTGGGTCAAGTCAATTTTTGGATTACTCAATCAACGCTTTTATCTTTTGCTCCATGTATCCTTGGGCATGGTAGATGGAATTAGAACAATCTATCCTAGTAGACTAAATAAAGGATTCAGTTCCAAATTCCAATGTTTATCATCTGAAGAAAGCTGAAACGTGAATATATGGCAATAAAGATGAGGACAACTGTCCGAACAATGTAAATAGTGTAAATATCTAGCTGTCTTCTTTAATATTCACACAACAAATATTACAAAAAAAAATTCTTTTGTGTTACTCTGTTGTGTCTGTATATAGTATAGCATGTTATAAACTGGATAGTTGTGTCACTAGAAATTGATCAAGCCTTCTAAATATTAAGATATACTTAGTGGACTTGTTTACACAGTGCAAAGTATGAGATGACCATGAAATTAAGTTTATACAATTTGTGTACAAAGATTTAATTGTACAGCAATGGGTAATCTTCTTCCAAACTACACTTACTGAATTTTCTTTTGTCTATTACGTTCTATCGATCCTTCTTGCCATCCCACTTTTCTTATACCCAAGTTGACTCCGATGACAACACTTAGTCAGGTATTCCTTGTGTCTTTATTCACCTGTGTTAAAGTGAAATCTTTTTCCCAGACTATTTGATCATTTTAAACAATGACAAAGAATTATTGGGAAATTAATCTCAAGCAGTTTATAAGCAGAAAATACTTTCTGATTCTGTTTGACCTACAGCAGATTTGACGTAAAAGATTCTTTTAAAATATTAGTATGACATGAATTGCTTTTGAGATTAGACAATTATATTTTGAATTATTCATACTTATGAAATAATGCATAACCAAAGAAATGGACACTGAATTAAGAAACGTGTTGTTTATTCACATGAATCATGTTATCCACTAAAGATTTTATATCAGATTCATAAAATGATTTTATATCAAGGTAAAAATAGTTCATATGATTTTCATATACAAATTGAATTTAATCATAATGATTAAATTCATCATTGTAACAGTCCATTAAAAAAGTTAGGTTCCCAAGATTTTATCCAATGTTATATTAAGAAGAATTTTCTAAACTAAGGTTTCAAGAGAACAAAAAGATTATCATTTCTTATTTTAGTCTAGTTAATAATAAAATAAATAAAAAACCAAGTAGTAAAATAGCACTTTTAAGTACTTACTGGTTACAATAAAGATACTTTTTTAAAAATTGTATAGTTTGTAAAAGACTGATTTAAGTTCTCTGTGGGTTCTATTAAAAATAATATAAAAACAAATTTTTATGAATTAAGGTTGGTATTTGGATGTGCGTTGTGGTACAGTGGATATCAACTTGGAACGACCGACAAATCAGTGTGCCAAGTTTGAATTCCTTGCATTCACTTACGCACAGATACCCTTGGAAAAGGTATTAATCCGTATCTTCCCTTCAGTTATGGGTTAAATAATAGGACAGATTGGGTTCTATAGCCTTGGATGGCAACCAGTCTACCGCAGAAAGCAATGGCAACCTACTGTGGGATAATCTTCTGCCCAGTCAGTCATGTCTCTGTCAAGACATGATCGCCCAAAGTGTGTATCATGTATGGCACTTCACTGACTGACTGATTTAGCCATGTCAGTTTATCATTGAAGAAACAGTCACAGCATTAGAAAGACAATTTTATTTCTAGAAACATTATTACTTTATCTCTTAGTATAACTTCTTTTGGATCTTACTAATGAATTAATTTTTGGTATTTATAATTTTGTGCATACAAAATTACACACACACATTTATTTTTCTTTGATTTATTTAATCTTTTTAAAGGAGATATCCGTTCTCCTTCTTTAATTTTTAAAGATGTCTTTTTTCTTACATGTAAAAATAAATTTATATGGTTCTTATCTCTATTTCAGAAAGCTATTATCCAAGCTGCTCGAATGTTGGAAGAGTTCTACCCTTACCATGTTCTACAGCGCTTACCAATAACTGAAAAAGAATTCTGGGAAAATCAGCAACTTGATGTCAATGATTGGAAAGGTTTGAAATTTTCTATGAGAATCTAAACAAACTTAATTTGTTTTGTCAAATGAACATTTATTATTAAATTTTCTTTTCTGATAGATTTTTTTTTCTTTTAAAAACTGGTTTAATTCACTCTTTTTAGAAAAACCGATCAAGATGATTTACATTAATTATTTTATATTGAGAATGAAATTGTAGCTTTTATATGTTTAATGCCAATATACATTTAGTCTGTTTTGATTTGTGCAAAATTTCCCTTCACCATTATGTATTTTTTTTTATGGCTTTAAGGAAATATAAGTTTACTTAGTGCTTTCTTGTATGATGATTTTATAAACACAGCTTAGATATGGCACAAGGCCCAAAGTATGGGGCACCCAGTGAGGATCAAACTCATTACTCAATTGTAATAGGTTCTAGCAAGACAAACTTGCTATGTGTATGCATATTTTACACTATCTTTTATGTTTTCTCTGAAGAAAATGGCATGTAAAGCTCAAAAGAGATTTTGAGCTCAAGGATAAAGAATTTTTTGCAAGACCTAAAAATGGAAAATAATTAATTGGAACTTTTGAAAGAAAATGCAGTACAGGAATGTGAACTTATAGAAAAATAACCTGTTGATTACAAGCCTTAAAGTTAAGAAAATAAGGGAAAGAATGGTGCTCAGCATTAAAAGATTTATCCTTAGCCTTTTGAATGGCATAGAAAGTCATTCGAGACAAGATAGCGACTGGTAATGAAAAATGGATTTATTATAAAGATATAAAACAAAGAAAATCATATCTGGATGCACAAAATCTTTAACCTAAACAGAATCTACTGAAGGAGAAAATTCTGTGCTTCATGGAATGTGAAGATTTTTGTTTGAATCTGAACAAACTGTTGTTACGAGTGACTCATCTGAATGACTCATTGGAAATGAAATTATTTTCTAAGTAAGAAAGTTGATCAATAAGTTTGCTGCATGTAACTCAAGTTTCAAATGGAATATTGTAAATAATCATGGCATTAGAATGGAAGTTCTATCATCACCATCAAAATCGTGTTTTTATGTTGAGGCAGAACCAGGACTCACACAGAACAAGGTGGATCCTGCCTGACAGAATCTCAGTTTACCTCTCCACATACACCTTCAACATACTGAGACTTGTTATCCTAATTTGAGGCAAGGTTTTATTAGGCTCTTCCTCACACCCAATTCAAGAGGCTCATGTTAGTTCAAATACACTGAGTGTTTTTATCGAAACATCACCTCTAGGAAGGATGCCATTCAAAACTTGAGATCCCATCCTATCCTTATATATATATATATATATATATATATATATATATGACATGTTGAGTTTTCCTTTATAAATATCATCATCATCATCATCATCATCATCATATATATATATATATATATATATATATATATAGGATGGGATCTCAAGTTTTGAATGGCATCCTTCCTAGAGGTAATGTTTCAATAAAAACACTCAGTGTATTTGAACTAACATATATATATATGATGTGTTGAGTTTTCCTTTATAAATATCATCATATATATATATATATGATGTGTTGAGTTTTCCTTTATAAATATCATCATATATATATATATATGTGATGTGTTGAGTTTTCTTTTATAAATATCATATTGCTCTGGATAATATCCATTAAGCTCTCTTTATAGATATAACACTTAATATTTTATATTAAGTTAATCTTGTTGGATTATCCTCACCGTTTACAGACTGGACATCTATATATATACTATAGTCATCTGCAGACAGATCTGTTTCGCTGTATTACAGCTCATCAGTATGGCTTAGACTCCACCAACACCATATATATATAGGGTTTTGGCACTTATAATAAACTCATGTATCTTTTGACAGGTCTTGTTTTTTGTTCTGTGGGGATGACTTGTCACCCCCTTCATAAACAGCATATTCCTCATATTCCTGTCACTTTTAATTTATCACATATTTCTCTCCATATAATACTCTTTATTTGATCAGTTATTCTCTCAAGAATTCAAAATAAACTAGAATGCCATAAAATTAATAATAGGGTGCAACACTTTTACCTCCTCTGAGCAGCTAACATGGCATCAATTTACCAGTGGTAATATTTCCTTGGCTCAGATGATGCTGATAATGAAATTGTTGTTGATAATGAAATTGTTGTTGATCAATGATTAAAAGACCCCATGAAATACAATGTACCTTGTACAGTGGGTTGAGTGGCACCTTATTTCATGCAATATTTCCTTTCTGTTGGGTGGTTATCAATCTTTAGTCACTAGTATCTTTTATCACCTGCCATTCTCTTAGTACTTTTAATGGAGGAAATCCTAGAGCAGTTGCTATTTCAAAGTTATTCCTATTTTCTTTTTACAGTGTTAAAATCTTGCGTTCTATGATTGCCACAGCTACGCTACTTCTTTACCTATTATATCTATCTATATATATATATATATATATATATATATATATATATATATATATATATCCTCTGGCTGATTCCATTTCTATCAGGGTGATCTACTGTTTTTATTTATTTATTTATTTTTTTTTTTTTATCAAAATTATTCCTTGAATTCATCAAATTAAAACTGAACTCTTTTATATTGGAATACACAAGTAAAATACTCTAATTACTGAAGATTAATAGTAGGAATTTTATAATAAATAACATGAGACAATTCTGCATCAATCTAATTTTTTATCTATTATCATACATAGTTGCATGCATGTCAGTCAGTTAAATGCCATACATGATACACGCTTGAGTGATCATGTCTCAAAAGATACATAACTGACAAAGCAGAAGATTTTCTCACAGTAGTTTGCCATTACTTTCTGTGTTAGACCAATTGCCAACCAAGGCTATAGAACCCAATCTGTTCTGCTATTTAATCCATAGTTGGAGGAAGAAGAGATAGATTCATACCTTTCCTAAGTTTATTTGTGAACAAGTGAATGAAATTAATTCAGCTGTAATTTGAACTTGGCTCTCTGATTTCTCATTTGGAGCTGATATCCATTGCACCATGAAAAATATAAGTTCAAAGTGACTTGATAATTAGAAAATTTGTACATTTATCTGAACATCTGAAATTCTTTCTCAAATTTATCTGGGAAAATGTATTTAATTTGAATTAATATAGTGAATTTAAAGTGTTAAAGTGACAATTATATCATATTTATAATGAAGGTTATTTATCCTGTATCAATTAAATTAAATGTTTATAAACAAAATCTTGACTGATTTAAAATATAAAACATGGTATTTAATACCAGTAACAATCAATCAGTTAAGTGCCATATGTGATACAAGCTTGGGCAATCATGTCTTGAAAGCAACATGACTGACTGGGCAGGATATTTTTCTGCAGTAGGTTGCCATTACTTTTTGCAGTAGACTGATTGCCAACCAAAGCTGTAGAACCCAATCTGTCCTGCTATTTAACCCATAGTTTGAGGTAAGAGACAGATTCATACCTTTCTCAAGGGTATTTGCACATAAGTGAATGCTATGAATTCAACTTGAATTTGAACTTAATTCTCCAATTTCTTGTTTCGAGGCTATATTATTTGGCCACAATAATACTCAGATGAAATTGAAGTAAACAAAAGCTGATGTATTCAATTCTCTTACTGACAATTTCTTTTATGATTACAGTAGTTTTTTTTTTTTTTTTTTTTTCTCTAAAAAAATACTTTTGAAGAGATCTTCATAATTTTGATGTTACTTATAATTTTAGGATTTTTTTTTTTTTTTTTTGGTATTCTGTATTCCAAAATAACACAAAAATATTGCTGAATTAAAAAATGCATTTAAAAAAATTCAGATCTTTAAGTTTTGTTATCAAAATATATTATTTCTGAAGAATACTTTCTATTTTTTACCTTTTAACAAAACATATCTTACTAATCTATTCTATAATGTAAAACTGTCTATTGATCACGAAGCATGATCTTCCCTTCTTAGTAATGAGATAATCAGCACTTAAAGTAACAAGAGGCATTACTCTAAGCTACTAAGTGAACATGCTTTGTGTTACTATAACAACGGAATATTGCATTAGCAGTGAGAACACTACTATTCAGATGTAAATTGTAGTGCAATGGATATCGGCTTGGAACGAGAAATTGGAAAGCTGAATTCAAATTTGAGTTGAATCTGTTGCATTCACATACACGAAAATCCCCTTAGAAAAGGTATGAATCCATTGCTTCTCCTTCCAGCTATGGGTTAAATAGCAGGACAGATTGGTTAGCAATTAGCCTACTGCAGAAAGTAATGGCAACCTACTGCTGGAAAATCTTTTGCCCAGTCAGTCATGTTTCTTTCAAGACATGATTGCCCAAGCATGTATTATGTATAGCACTTAACTGAGTGAGAACACTCTACAAATACACATTGTATTTTTATTTTGCTTCATGTTAGCCCTGGTAATTTTTTTTTTTTTTTTTTACTTTTAATGATTTAAAAAGCAAAATTCTTTATTGTATTTGACACTAGATTTAATAATATAGATAATAATCTTAGATTACTCATACAGAAAATGTAACCAATGCAGATGCAAATTTACTACAATATACCATTATTTTGTAATCACATATTTAAACTGGTTTTGATGATACCATTATTTTGTAATCACATATTTAAACTGGTTTTGATGATACCATTTTTTGTATCATTTCTTAAGTCTTTTAATTGATCTTTATCTGATTTGTTTTTTTGTTTTTTTTATCATTCAAAGGTTTGGCATGTAAGAAACTTACAGAAATCTTCTCCAAAAATTTTCTGGTACCACTTGAAGAAACTGATAATCACTTTGAATTGAAGGTAATTTATCTGTTATTTTTCTACATCTTGTTGATATTTTTGAACAGGAGCTTCTTTTAAGGTTTTGCATTAATGTCAACTAGAATAGTACCCATAAAAAATTGACTGGATTATTTATGTATTGTTTCACACTTTTATGAAGGACTAAGCTATTTATATGCTCTACTGAGTCACTTTCAAGTAAATCAGCTTTAGATCAGTGTAGTATCTGTGAAGAGTGTTTTACACACACATACATATCAATTTCTTATCTGCTCATTTCAAAAAAAGTAGATTTGAGAAAAACAAGAGAAAGGTAGAGGGTAAGTAAGGAACCGAGAGAAAAATCAAAAGAAAAGCTGGTGAAAGGAAAAGGTGTGAAAGAAAGACATAAACAAGCTGGTTTACGGACTTGAATTTTATTAATCCTTTTACTACTTAGATCTTTTGAAATGAGTGAAGTTTTTAATATTTTTAGAGTGTGATGTATGCCATATGTTGGAAAACAGATGGCTACTATAATATTAATATAGGGATATATTGTCATTTCATGTAAGTACATATCTATTCAACTAGTGTGTATAGTATGTTTCATTCTTTAATTAGAAAAACAGTATGGAAGTATGAACATGCATACTATTTATACTGATTGTGAAACAAATTTAAAGAAAAATAACCAAGAAATCTATAATGTGAAATTTATTCTAATATTTATTTCAGTAAATGTTTTTATTATCTATTTTAAGGTTGGTTACACTTTAGTATATTTCTGCTTTCCTTCTATCATTAAACAACTTCAAACCAACCATTTTCATTTGTATTTTATGTGCTTTGTATAAATCTAAGGATTTAAAAGTAATGGAATATTTACCTCCTAATTTGAAAACTTTCAAGATTTTTCGTACCTCCAATTCTCAACTCCCTCCTTTGCAGCCATAGTTTGTGTTTCTTTGATTTTTATTCTATTATGCAAAATAACAATGATGAAAGAATAGAATGAATTAAACCAGAAATTCATTTTAACTCCTGTGTCTACAGAATCAAAATTCCTTCAAGTTATCCATATAAAGAACCATTATGTAAGCATTTTGTAATATTTATTCTTGAATTTCTTTTAGTTAACAAGGATCTTATTTTGCATTAATATTTTAATGAGTTTGAAGAAATAATTCATTTAATAAGCTGTTATGAATCAATAACATTTACTTGATTGGTTAATCAGCTTACTACATTCTGTTGAATTTTATAAAATATTTATTTTTATATCACCAAGTAAACTAAAGCTCTCTTTGATTTTCTCCAACACTTTTCCTTCTGATAAAATTGCAATTATTTCTTATTCAAACGCCTACATTTTTGTTGCTTTCTAATAAGTTTTGTTGAATTTTAAAACTTGTCTCAGCTATTATTATTATTATCATTAATAAAGTAAACAGAATGAAATTAGAATAGACAAGTAGCATGTGACAAAACTTGAACTCATAAACACTAGAAAATCAGAATAAAAAAGTTTCACTAGCTGTTACTTTTTTATCCTAATTCTATGCTGTTTACCTTTCAAATGATACATTCAACAACAAAAGGCTTTTGATAAAATTACAGACGTATCTTTTTTTCATTCACTTACACACAAATACCTTTGGGAAAGGTATTAATCCATTTCTTCTCCCTCCAGCTATGGGTTTAATAGCAGGATAGATTGGGTTCTATAGCCTTGGTTGGCAACCAGTCTACCACAGAAAGAAATGGCAACCTACTGCAGGAAAATTTTCTGCCTAGTCAGTCATGTCTCTTTCAAGACATGATCACCCAAGTGTGTATCACATATGGCAATTAACTGGCTGAATTGTTAATATGTTAAATACCTTGGAAGAAATGAAAGTGATTAAAATATAAATAAAAATAATATTAACAGCTATAACATTCTATGACCATAATTAGTACTAAATAAATAAAAAAAAAAATGAAATCAATGTATAGATTTTCAGGTATGCTAAGAAAGAGTTTTAATTTTACAATTGGTATTGATTACAATAGTCAATTGTAAAATTAGAACAATTACAGAACTTGGGTTTACAATTTATCCAAAATGATATCTGGAGAAAAGTTTTCTTCTCAAATTTAACAGTTATATTTTTCATGCAGGTTGATCATATTAACTTTAGTCGGTACACAGACATGTTGAAATATGCTGAATATCATGATGATTTGGACTTAATTACTGAAATGCATATTCCAGTAGGTAAGTACGTGTGTGTGTGTGTGTGTATATATATATATATATATATATATATATATACTTTTTTTTTTTTTTTTTTTTTGCCAATTATATAAAAATGTATTAGTCGATTTTCCATGAAGTATCTGAACTCCAGTCACATGTCATAAATAATTACTTGGACTAAGTAGTTTGTTTACAAAGTAAGTTGTCAATGTAAGAAATTATTGAAATATATTTTAAACAGATATTTAGGCAATACTCTGATAGTGGAGGAGGAGAAGAACAATTTTATAGAAGTTTACTAAGTTTTCACTCAAAATTAAATTAGAAAAACAAAATTTAAAAAACAAGCATTTTATTTGATTTAATAAAGAGATTTTATTTTTATGTATGTTTCCATGTTTAAGTTGGTGAATGCTGCCACAATCCTTGCCTTCATTTCATCTTTAGTGTTACAAAACAAGGAGTTTTGTTGGTCTCTCACTCAACTGTGCCCAACACAATTATCAAGGGTGTTGCGGTCTGGAGAGTAAGGGATGATGTGGTTGCAAAAATTGTCTGACAGCCATGACTGGGTTCTCCTGCTTGTGTGGTACAGTGCAGAGTCCTGTTGTCTTCCAGCAGCCATACTCTTGATCCAGAACAGCACTATATCCCCAAGGTACTTGATGTAGGTCTCTGTGTTGAGTCTGAAACTTTTACTAACAAATAGGGAAGTTCTTTTCTTATCAGAATGATCAGAGCAAGAAGACTTTAGATTCATCCAACTCTTTCCAAATTCTCTGCGCTGTCCTCAGATTAACACCCAAACACTCTGAAATGTTCCAATGAGAACTTTCAGTGTGAATTTTAAGCAGTGCAGCATGTTGTTCCCAAATTTCTGGTGGAGTGAATTGTGTTATGGTACTTTTTTTTTCTCAAAGATAGTGCCCAACTGACCCTACTATACTGTGCAGTCAACAAAATCAAAAACAATGTATATGTGTTAATGTAAAAATATAAACTGGCGACAATTTATCCATCGCATCCTGTAAATAGAACCCTTTTTTCTTCATGACACTGAATTTTGTTTTACTAAATTAAACTTGCAGATTTTCATGTGACTAGGTTTCTTTACCTCTTCACAATTTTATTGATTTGATTTTTATCCTTGTGAAATTGTCAGCAAAAGTTTCTATATAATTTCACTTGTTTAAAAGAAAAAAATAAAACCTCAAAAATTTATAAAAATAGAAGAAGCATCAAACTTTTTTTTTTCATTAATCATTTAATTACATTTAATGATCAACTTAGATGTCATTTTAAATTGAAATAATTCAAGGGAAGTAAAAATGTAGTTTCATGAATCATGGGAGAAAATTCTATATAGAATCTCATAGTAATGATAATATTAACCGTTTCTTTCCATAGAAACACTCGGCATTCATTGATTGAGTAGCCAGTGCAACTGTCGGTTGAAATTTATAATTTTTTTTATTAAAACAATTTTTCAGCAAAATAGGTTTTTCAAGACTACTAAATTTTGTTGCACTTTTCAGTATTAATGAGGACTTTGTTTGAATTAATGTAGAACATTGTTATATTACTAGATTTAATCTGATACAAGGCCAAGGAAAAACAGAAAAATTAAGTTACATCAGTTTTTTTCAGTTGGGGAGGGCTTGTATGGCTTTAAAATCAATTTTTCCTTATTTCTTATTTTTTTTCATTTTTTTTTTTTAACTAATGAATTGGAGCTGGCGGAAAACAATTTGAATCCCAAAGTCTTTATTATTTATTATCAAAAAGAAATTATCTTACGTCAATGCTACAATTATAATTCAGATGGCAGTGCATCCTATGAACAGTTCTTTAACTGGTCCTATTGTATATTGGGACACATATTGTTTGATGGTTTGGAAAATTTGGTATAGATTCAAGTAGATAGATGATATGCAAATTATGACAATGTTTATGTTTCAACCAACCAGCAAGCAAATTTATTTCTTATTTACTTTAAAAAAAAAAACTTATTTAAAAAAAAAATAATATCCTTAAAATGAATATTCTATAATTGGTAACATGAACGTCCCCTTTACATTTAATTTGTTTACACTAAATATTAATAATCTGAATGGATAATAGATAGTTTGGGTAAGCATTAACCTACCACTTACTTCAACTTGATATATCAGACCTGGGAGATATTTTTTTGAAGAAGTAGGGTCATTTATGCCATTAACTATGGTAAATTATTTTGAGGGATTTTCTCTATTTTTATAATATTAAAAAAAATTAAAAGATTTAAGCATCAAAATTAGTTTTACAGACAATAAAAGCTAATTATTTTCACTAATCACATAACTTAATGCAGTCAAAATATTTTTCTAATTATTCTTCAAAGTATGGAATACATTGACTTACTACCAGTTATTTAAATTTTATTGTCCATCATTTTAGCATTGCTGATTTTGCAATTTCTTTATGTATATAAATGTATTAAATTGAAACCTTCATATAGGCCTGTGGCAGTAGTGGTCACCACTGTAGCTGTAGAGACGGTCAGCAATGTCTGGTACAAGGCCAATTCACGCACACAGTCGACAATCCCCACAACTTAAGGTTTTATCAGAATCATCAGAAGGTTACCAGAAAGTGAATTTGTGGAAGAATTAGAGTATACCTTTTGTATCTTTACATAGAAATTTATTAATAGAATAACATGAATTGGTAGAAGTTAAATGTTCCAAGAGAAATAGTAGTAAAAGGTTAAGGGTATCAAAAGTTTGTAGTAGTAACTTGTGTGTATGCATGTATGAGTGTTATCGTTGGGTAGGAAATGTCTTTGAAGTTATCGCTCACTGTTAAAGGGTTTTGTTCAGTTATCAAGTATAAAAAGGGACAGACAGGTGAACAATGAAGAGGAAAGGAGGTGAGAGAGAAAGACAGATAATAATAGCGATCACTTGACGTTTGTCAAGGGACGTGTTAATAGGCTCATCATCTTCTCTCAGGCAACAGACAAACTTTCCTCATCTTTTATTCTGTTTGTGGGGATTGAAAAGGTCATTTGGGAATTCACTCCTGGATGTGATTCTGGCCTTTCTATTAGACAATGAACGAACTTTGAGTCGGCCTGCAAAAAGATTCCATAAACGAAATTGTTTCTGATGATTGAAGATTACTTGAATTTTGTTTTTAGATGTTTCCTAGTTTACTATTGGCTGAAAAACATTTTGCATCGAGGATGAAATTTCACGAGTTTTCTTCTGGATTTGCTTTTGCATGTGTGCTAAATAAATTTGTTTTTTTTTTTTAATCTAGATCTAGTTTTGTTTGTGGTGATACCAGGGACCGGATGTTTATCCTCAGAGGTCCAGATAGCAAATGACCAAAACTGGTCTTTACGCATCTGGGCTCCATGCAGATGTTCCGGTGGAAAACCAAAAATGAATAAATATCAAATTCTTTTTACGGACCCTTTTCGCAAGCCGACGTGAATTTTTTAATCGTCCAATGGGACACCCAGAATTAAATCTGGGTGTGAATTCCCAAATGACTTGTTTGGGGTCCCAAAGACAAAATAAAAGGCCGACACAGAAAGCATCGCCAGTTGAGAAAATACGAGCATAATTAGCACATTCCTTGACCACGTCAAGCGATCGCATCATGCTTGCCTCTTTTTCTCTCTCATCTTCTTCTTCACTGTTCACTGAGCCACTTACAGAGACATCAAACACTCCTAACAAACAAATGCTCACACATACATACGCACAGCACAAACTCTTTTTGGTGTTTACTGCTATGAACATTTTTAACGACCTTTATACCAACCAAAAGACATTACTTTTATTTGCAAAAATCCTTAATTGAGATATATATATATATATATATATAAAAATGTTGTTTCTATACACAATATGATTTTTTTGTTTTATACCCCACTTATAGTGGGCTATCTACTAACAAGACCAAATTCGATTAATATATTTCAGCACACAAATACACTTCACCATAACGGATAACCCACTATATGTTCACTACAGACCTACTAAATTTAAATGAGGGCTTTTCCCAAATGTTTTCTTGGTTTGCTACTTATTACTTATTCCCAAAAATTGCATTCTTAAATATTTAGAATTGTTTGTATTGTTTATTTGCATAGATCAAGTCTCATGGATATAAAGAAATGATCCAAGTCAGTAGATTGACTCATTAACACTGATGAGGCTTTGCTATGCATAATGTGGTAGTTTTGATTTTGAAAATTGATACTTTGAGAAACTGGCTTTATTTTCATCTCTATGAATGAATCTGCTCCCTTGATGAAAATATTTGACTAATGGTATCATAGACTGACATTTCTTTAAAAAAATCCAGTGGAAAAACTTTTTTCAAGAGTTGCTTCTCTTTAAAAAGACCATTTTCAAATGTCTAAATTTTTAGATGAAAAATGAACTTCAGTGATTATAGTTCAAAATGCTAAAATTTTAAATCTGACATTTTTCCATCCCTTCTTTAATCTGTGCTGCCTGTTCATTGTTCGTACTTTCTATAAATTTACATAATTTCTGTCTTTTTAATTTTTGAATATGAGTTCATTCTCTTTGCAAATCATACAAATTAAGCATCTCTTTGTGCAGCTGATGTGAATATTCGGCCACCATTCTTGGATTCTGGTTTCTTCAACCCAAATCAACGACTGATACCAACAGCAAGATGGGATACGCCTCGGTAAGTATTCTTTTAAAATCTTTTTAATTGACAAAATCCTGATGTCTTTCCATTTGAAAAATGACTGAAATAATTAATTACTGTTAAGAAATTATGCTGTTGATTGTTGGTTTCTTGTTTTTACACTGATATTTGAAGACAAAACAGTTTTCTATGAAATTAAATTATTTCAGTATAGAATATAGATTAATATTTAATTATAAAAAATTAAAGATTTATTATTTTTTGATCAAGATTCCATTAGTTGGTGTTTGTAATCAAAATATCTACAAAGAATTATTACAAAATGTATTTTTATATTCCATTATCACTTTTTAAAACAATACTCTTAATTAGTGGACAAATTATTAACATTCTCAACAGATAAAATTAATAATTCTTGAACTTGAAGTGTTTTTGTTTTTAGGCTTATAAAATAAGCTAAGCATTGTGATTCAAATAAGCATTTCTCTAGGAATAGATTTAATAAGTAATTAACAAAATAATCATGTCATAGAGAAAATTAGTTGAAATAGCATATTTATGCCATACCAAATAAGCACTGTGTTTGATGGTAGGGAATTGAAAAATATAATTATGTCAGAATTTGCATTCTGGTAAATAATGGTAAGTAGGTATGCTTGGGCCTAATAATGAGAATGATCATAATATTCCTCTTCTTTTTTTTTTTTCTCTATAAAAGCAAAACATTTATAAATGTGGGATACTACCCAAGCATTTGGGGAATTTGACCATGAAAATATTATTTAGCCTAACTTCCCACTATTTCTTTTCAAGCTGTCTACTTGGCCATGTATACAGAAATCTTGCATGTAGATTCATATAGGCTGTTCAAATTCTTTGAACCATTTGGTAGAACCTTGTATTTTGTTTTTGATTAATTTTTTTCCACTGTTAAATGAAAAAAGCTATATTTAAAAAATATATTAATAGAGTTTCTTATCTAATAACACTACTTATAAATTTGCTTATTGAAAAGTTTATATAACTATTCAGTTTATTAAGCCCCTTAGATTCTGGCTTTTACCCTTGGCGATATCCTAGCACTGGAGATCTACCTCACAAACTTCTACAATTCATTAAAAAGATTTTCATGATTTTTATAATTATTATCAGTGTTCTTCTGGGCAGATTTATTTTTAAGAATCATTTAAGGCTTAAAACTAGACTAAAATTTGTGAGTATAAGTCTAAAGGATATGTTTCTGTTAGGTATTGACAGTATAACGTCTCAGAATTATGCGTCCTGCAGTATACTGTTATATACCTGAATTCCAAAGTAAAATGCATTTATAAAAACCTCATAAATATCAACAATATACTATATAATTCTAATGATGATTTTATATTTTTTAAAATACCTTCAAATCAAATTGTTTACGGCCATATTATGTTGAATACATCGGTTCTCACTCAATCACCAAAGTTAAGCAACGTTGAGCCTGGTCAGTACTTAGATGGGTGACTGCTTGGGAATACCAGGTGCTGTAAGCGTTTATTGATGGCTGTGCATTGTGGTGCAATGGATATTGGCTCGGAAAGAGAAATCGGTGAGCCGAGTTCGAATTCCAGTTGAATATCCTGCATTCACTTAAGCACTGGTACCCTTGGGAAAGGTATTAATCCGTCCTTTCCCTCCAGTTATGGGTTAAATAACAAGGGTGGGACTTGGGGACCCTGCCCTTAAAAACAAATCCCAATGAATCTTGATACTTGAAAAGAAAAAAGTATTACTAGACACAAAACTTATATAAAAAAAAACAAATTGTTGAAAGAAAAAAAAGGTATTACCAGCAATAAGTAAATAAAATTTAGTTGGCAATAAATGACCCGCCGAGGTTGATATGCCATAAAACAAACCAACCAACAATCAAATCAAATTGAATAATTAATAACGATGATTGTATAACTTGTTTATATCATTAAGAGATAATAAAGTTTGTCATTAATGACATCTTTGTGGTCTTGTGCTGCTTTATTTTATAAAGTTTATTAATTCTGATGAGTTGAATGGGGAAAAAAAAAGCTTCACATATATTCTGATTTGTGCTTCTTTTATTTATATATTTGTTAATCAACTAAAAAAAAAACATCTTCTTTATATTAAGCAGTAAGGAAAGGATGGCCATTTATAAATTCACATTTATTTTCTTTTTTCTGCTTGATTCATTTTGATGTTCCATTCTTGTACAATTTTTAAACTCATTTCCTTTTAATTTCTATTCAATTTTGTGGTGTGAAGAGTTATCATTATGCAGAATATATTGGACTCTCATCCCAGACTAAGCAAGAATACATATTTCACTCTGTTTCCATCAGAGAAGGCAGGGTCAGAGTTGATCTTGGATCTGACCTTGACATGTAAACATAAGATCAGTCCAGCTGTGCCTGCGATTTGTGTGTGTGAAAAGAATCATGTTATAGGTGGATATATAAGCATTCACCCTCGAGAGGAAACTCTGACATCCACATGAAAATGTAGGGTTCATATTCAGAGAAGACCCCAGAGCCACATATACACTGGTCGATGGTCATTGATACGATCTAGATTGAAATACCAATGTTACATGTAAGGGATTCAGTCGGTACTATGGCCAAAACACTAGGATACTTACAACAAAGATGAGGATATTAATCAGACTGTAAATAATTTTCTCTTAATGTTCACTAGTTTTCAAAGCTAAATAAAATTTAAAGAATGTTATTACTAATTTTTTGACTTATTACATCTCCTTCCAATGGGTTCTTTAGTTCTATTAGGACCACCATAAAAAAAGGGTTAAAAGTTATCTCCCCTGGACTATTCAAGGGAGTTCGTTGCCCAGCTAATAGGTGCATGCTGGTAGAAGCCAGCAAACATGACGTGCAGAACTTTGCCAGGCTCTCTATAACCACATCATTATTCAACATCCACAACTGTTCGCTGTACTCATGTTTCCACAATAATAAATTCCCTAGTTATTTCCAATACTCGGCAAGTGTGTCATTTTTCCATAACTGTTTTATTTTGTCATGTTAAAATATAACAAGCTCTCACAGCAGAGCAAGCTTGTCTCAGTATATTAGCAACTTACTCAGGAATGTTGTTTCTGACCCAAAGAAAAGTTCTGCTGCTTTGATTCCTTGAAAAACTACCACATTTAGTAACTGTCCACCTTGAGTGGCTCTTAAGCTTTGTATTGGGTGAAAGTAAAAAAAAAAAATTTTTTTTAAAATGAAAATGCTTTATAATTTTGTGCCTTACAAAAATGTCATTTTTTTATGTTTAAATTTCTCTAGAGAGCGAATGTGCCCTTGGAAACAGGATCATGTGCCACATGTGTTTGACAAGTTGGAAATTCCTCTGCCAGTACCACATCCTGCTAGCATTGCTTTGGCTATTTATAACAGGTGAGAACATTCTAAGTACATGAATATACAGTCCACGTGTATCTATGCCTTTTTTCACTAAGCATGTCTCTTTTCTTCATGGTCTCCATCTGGCAACTCCCTTGTTGTCTCCACTGGGCCATGTGGATATAAACGTTGGTAAGTTCCAGTGACTTGACCTAAAGAGTCGTGAGTTCAATACCAGGCTACAGCAGTGGTGAACAAGTAAATTAGAGAGTCAAGTTAGAGGGAGATACTTCATGACTATCAAAAGAGGCTTTGCACAAGGAATGCGAATGATATACCCCAGCGATTTTAATAAAGGGATCAATTCAAAATTCCTAGCATCTGAAGAAGTTCAGAGTATACAATGGCTGAAACATTGTACAAATGGCAACCAAGATGAGGACAATAGTCTGAATAATGTAAATAGCGTAAATACTACCTCATCTCAGAAATATAGACAAATAGAATGATCTATTATTAAACGTCGTACAAATGGCAACAAAGATGAGGACAATAGTCCGAATAATGTAAATAGTGTAAACAATACCTCATCTCAGAAATATAGACAAATAGAATGATCTATTATTAAATGTCATACAAATGGCAACAAAGATGAGAACAACAGTCCAAATAATGTAAATACTACCTCATCTCAGAAACAGACAAATACAGAATCTTGGCTGCTTTTCCAGTTTCAAGCTGCACTCATAATACTGTGGCTATCAGTATGAATTCACTCTTAAATTTCTTAGCTGATTGTTTTTTTATTATAGCATTTTAATTTTGGAAAACCTCTATTGTTATTTAAATGTGTGTGTCTTTTTATAAACCAAACATTTCACTAAATACATGATTAGTTTTGCTTTATTTTTCATAACATAAAACTAGCCAATGAACATTTCAAATGTTAAAATTGTTTTATTTAAAGGAAACCAATATCTATTTGCTGATAGATTTCTTTTGGAGATTTTTTTCTATATTTGAAGCTACATGATCTTTTTACATTTTGTTTCAGAGAAAATGATCAGGATCCAATTAATTTTGAAGACATCTATTGCCAACGAATTATCAAAGCTACTAAGGAGGTACCATATGTAGATGTAGGAGATCCTTCATCACCTGAACTCTTTGAAATGGAGCCAAGCACCCCAGACAATGGTACCTATGGAGAGCCAATCAATCTGATGTCCCATCTGGCCCAGCAAGAGGCCTCGTATTTCTCCGATGACAATGTGGGGGGAGGCACGGGAACCAACAGCCCTGCACTGGAAAGCAATATGAATGCATCAATGCAAAACAGCTCAGTAGATGAAGCAGATACAAAAGAGGATCAGGCTGAGGGCCACATCGTCTACGAAGAGAACGAACGGGACAGCAGTTGTATTATTGAGTTGAGGGATACAGGCAACAGATGAACACGTTATTTTTACTGTTGCCTTTTCTCCATCCCTAATTCTCTCTGGGGATCTCTCTCTCTCTCTCTCTCTAATTTCCTGTTATATGTTCACCTGTCACACACAGATTGAGCATTGAATGACGTTGGCATTTTTTGCCACGTATGGAGAAAGAAAGGAAGGAAAGTGGAAAATTTTAAATAATTCTGTAAGGTTTGAAAGCGAATATGCTGGCAATTATTATTATTTATTTATTTTTTTTTTTTGTAAACGCAAACTGACCTGTAGTTTAAAGCTGTATAGAAAGCATTTCTCTGTCTGACTGGCATTTTTTATATGTAATGTTATTCACTATACGTATGGACCAATTAGGATTTATGATCTGAAAAAGGTAATTGCTGTAATTTCTTGAGTGGTCTCCCTTGCTATGCTATTTTTAAACCTACAAATAAAGGTCTGACAAAATTAAAAGGATATTATTACCTCAATGCAAGGAGAAGTAACAGCTTCTTTTGTACAGCACACATGTCCACACATACACACACATTTGTATTAACTACTGATATTGTTTTTGTAACCCCTTTTTTGTTATTAAGAAAAACTGAATTTCTTGTGACCTGTTTTATGAAAAATGGCAGAATAATGCTTTCTGTTGTTATTTTTCTGTGTGCTTGTGTCTATATGTAGACCTTTGTGTTTTCTCTCTGTTTAATAATATCAAGAATGCTGTGTTTTTCAGGACAAGGAATTAATATGACGATTATTACCATATCAAGATTTCCTGATTTTTATATTTGCTCTTTTGTATTTTTGAATAAATGACTCTTTGCTCATCATCAGTTATTTTTCAGAAAAGGAAATTGAAAATTCTTGAAAGTTTGCTTCTTTGAAAATTAATGATGCTATCAACAGCAAAGTTAAAGATGGCTGTGTGAAGAAATGTTTGAATTCTTATATCAGAATATCTTTGGACTAAAATTCTCTCCAGTTCTCCAGGTTTTTTTTTGTTTTTGTTTTTTTTTTCTGGAAGGGAAACAGGGATAGTTGATTTAAAATTGAAATGCTGACAAGAACAGTAAATTTAAGAATAAGATGTTAAGTTCTCAGAAGTCTTTTATAGGACTTATGAGAGTTATAAAACACATCTTAAAAAAAAACTTGTGTGGTCATTTCAAATATTTGGTTGTGCTCCATGTTAAAGTACAAAAATAAATCAATGATTTGTCCACACATGGTTCAATATTTTCTTGTGAAACTTTTTATTTACTTATGCTAAAATGGTTCAGATCTTCAGTGCAAAGATTTTGGTGTCATTCATCTGCTATGTTGCATCTGCAGATTGCTGTATGCAGATTATATATTAATTTTGTGACAGTCAACACAGCTATAGATTCTTTTTCTATGTATAAAAGAGCAACAAACATTTGCACTTCCTTTTCCGACAGGTGTTCAATAGTTGCAAGAAAAAAGTTTGAATGAAAATGAAACCTTTTATTATATATTTTTTTCTATTGTTGGGTATGTATAATCGTGGGGCTGATGGAAAAAAAAATCAACAAAATTTGATTGCTTCAATAGTGTAAATCAAGCCACTGACTTTCTCCTGTTGTTGCAAAATTTTTTTTCCATTCTTTGTCATTATTTGATTGTAAAATTTATTCATAAATAATTGCTAAAATGAGTGTTAATATATCATTTTCTGTTTAGAACAAAAAATCAACTTTCAAAATAAAATTGAGGACATAATAGCAAAAAATTAAAGTTGTGAAAAAGCAAGAAAAAAAAATACAGATTTTATTTTGCAAGATGATAAACAGTTTATAGAAAATTTGAAAACATTTTTATTTTATTTATTTTACAACTTTTATAGAAATTTGGTTTTATCATTAATAATCATAATTGATGACATGTATGAACAAGTGTCAGTTATTAGTAATTAATATGAAGTTTTGTAATAAAGATAATATAAGTTTTTACTATACTGATATATCTAGGGGTAATTCTTTTAAGCCTACAATATGCATTAGAAATTATGCACTATATATATATATATATATATATATATATATAAACTGTGTTTTCATCATGTCTGTAAGCTTTACAGTAAATGTTTTTATTCTCCTGTTGTTGCATTCTCTATCAAAGCTATTACCTGATATTTTCATCGTATTAACCGACACTGGTGCCTCTGCTGACTAATATCATAGCAAAAATTTATGGATGCCATCAGTTCATTTAGAATTTAAATTTACTTTTCTAGTCAAAAAAAAAAAAAAAAATAGATTTTAGAATCCTATCTAAAATAGATTTTAAAAAATGATTGATTTGATATGTTTGTTTGGTTTCAGATTTTGTTTCAATTTCTTTGAATTTTTGCCCCAATATTTCCACTTTTATTTCACTTAATATCAATTGCTGAAGCATAAGTAAAAATTTTCATATATAAATATCAGAATTATTCAATATTAAACCATTTGCCAACCAGTTTCTTCATTTAGGGACAAAGATTTTTTAAAATGACATCATGTATAATTAAAACATACATACATGAATGGAAATTGGTTTAGATGTTAAGATCTAATGAATTTGAGCTTGTATATAATGTGTGTGT
>JBBBDQ010000806.1:0-152500 GCA_037127315.1 Ascarosepion bandense
AAATTTCTAATTGAAAGTGGATATAATTTTTAGCCTAAATTCATGAAACTTGACAATTATTTATTGAACTTTAATGCATGAATAATATTCTGCCAAGCATCTAGCATCATGATTTACCTGTACTAAATTTTCTCACTTAACATTGCTCTCTTTAAACTCTTCAAGTCAAGATAACTTCTTCTGAAACAATAAAATCTCAATAGTATTGAAAATCTGTTCAGGTTTATATCATTTTTCTTTTAGAAGCTCTTCAGTTGTGTAGAGTGGACTTCTTGGTAGAAGACAATCTTTAGAGAATGAAAAATGCCTCTTTTAGAACCAGTACTTGGTGGTAGTGACACTGGCTTTCACTTTGCCGAGAGAAGACATTTGCTGCTGGAATTTCTGAAGGCTTTGTATATAGGCAAGTTTTTTTAGAGCTTTCTTAAAATTTTATTTCTCTATTCTTAAAAGCACTTTATTAATTACATAAATTATTTAGCAGTATGAATGTCACCATGATTCACTACTTTATTTAGTTTGTTTTCGTATATGGCAGTTTTGTTGATTCCAAATATGCAGGCTATCGCTGCAAAACTTGTCTCAATATTTATCTAGAATTTACATTTTCTTATTTAAAGTCCCCACTTTCTTACTTTGTGCATTTGTCACTAGATATAGAAAGATGTATAGGGTTCAGGAAACAGGTGTAATGACTATCTTTTCAATAGTATAATACAATGTCAGTGTGTTTATTAAACATGCAACCTAAAAGAATCCTATTGTTATAGTAGTACTAATATTTATGAAAATATCTTGTGTTATCACATACTGAGTTGCACTGCTTTTAATTATTATTTCATGCTGGTTTTCTTTTAATTTTTCACTTTTAATGATTTAAAAATAAGATATGTTTAGAATTCTATACAACTGGAGAGTGTTTTTCTCAAATGAGTGCCTTTGAAACCCATTTTATTCAAATATTCATTAATTTTCTTCACTGAACTTCCTTGTTGTCTCATTACCTAAAAATGTCATAACTTGTCAAAGTTTTATTTTCACCTGTCTTGCTATGGGACACAAATTAATATGATAGTTCTCAGCCCTTCCTTATCAAACCCGTATCTGAATTGTCTACAATTATTAAGGAACTTCTTCCTAATTCAGTTGTACCTGCCAATCATTTTTGAAATTTCTAACATAGTTTTACCTTCTGCAAGCTCTGAATTTATTAAACATTTTTCTTTACTTGTAAATTCAGACCAATGGAATGAACCATTTAAAAGGTTCAATTTTGTAATGTGCCTATTTGAAACTGAAATTTAGTTGATTTCATAATAAGTGACTGTTTTTTATTTATTTATTTTCATACATCTGGGTAAAACAAACTACCTTTTATCTTAACAGAGCAGATAAAAAAGTTGGCATAATCCAGCAAATAAACCTTTATAAGTATTTTATATATTGATCAAACATTAAGTGGCTAATAATGTGAGATACAGGCTATATGTAAATATTTGAGTTTCTTTGCTTAAAAAAAACAAAAAAAACATTTAATCTCATATACATTCAGAGATATCTATGATATTTTCATGAGTTATTGTTAATCTCATAGTCAATAGGCAGAGACATCTTAATGCATGAGCCCCATGCTAATCTGTGTAAGTGATTTGTGTTACAGAAGCCCCTTTTTAAGAAATACTAATAGAAATTACTATAATTGGTGAAAATATTTCATAACAGAAAGATTCATTTCATTTGAGTTAGTTTTCAACAAAAAAAGTCCACTTTTAATCTGAAAGACATGGGAAATGGGAGGACTTTCTTTAAAGAGTCCACCTGCCTATATAAATCGCAGGGCTGGTTTGTCTTGCCAGTTCAGCTCATTTGCAGATAATTCCACTATCATGAAAAAGAACTGACCCCAATTCCCAATGATCAGTCTTTGCACAGACTTGCCAGTAAAACTCATTTCTATCTTTTAATATTTCTGATCAAGACTACTGTTGACTTTCTGTTGAAGACAATATTATCTTTTATTTTTTTCTCTGGTTTGATTTAATTCTTAAATTTCTCCTAGACTAAATCAATATTATTTTGAATGTTTAATTGTAATATATTTATATTTTAACTTTTGTAAATTTTTTTTTTATTGTTATAAAATTCTAGCATTGATAGTATTTCTTTATTCTTTTTCTTTTCCTCTTTTTTTTTTTTCATTTTTGTTGCAACCATGACAAAATTGAGGCTGTCTTAAGTTTTGATGTTCATTTCAAAACAAAAACAGCAACTCAGCTGTCTTTTCTTATTCCATTTTGAAAAAAAAAAACTGTTTTTTTTTAAAATATTGGTTGGTTTGTTTTTATGGCAAATCAACCTCGATGGGTCATTTATTGCCAACTAAACTATTTATTTATTGCTGGTAATACCTTTTTCTTTCAACAATTTATTGTTTATATAAGTTTTTGTGTCTAATAATACATTTTTCTTTTCGAGTATCAAGATTCATTGGGATTTGTTTTTAAGGGCAGGGTCCCCAAGTCCTACCCTTGTTATTTAACCCATAACTGGAGGGAAGGGACGGATTAATACCTTTCCCAAGGGTACCAGTGCTTAAGTGAATGCAGAGTATTCAACTGGAATTCGAACTCAGCTCACTGATTTCTCTTTTCGAGCCAATATCCACTGCACCATAACGCACATCCGTCAACAAACACTTACAGCACCTGGTATTTCCAAGCGGTCACCCATCTCAGTACTGACCAGGCTCAACATTGCTTAACTTTGGTGATCGAGCGAGAACCGGTGTATTCAATGTGATAGGCTGTAAGACTTTAAAAATGTTTTCTGTTGAAGAATTTCTTTCTTCATCCAATTTGTATGAAGAATTTCATTTATTAAAAGGAGGGAGATGTTCATATGGAAGCAGAATGCTTAATATTTAGGTCTTGTTGCAATCGCACTTATATAACCCTACATCCAGGTGTACTAAAGATTTCTGATAATTTCAGGTGAATAACCCTTTCAGCAGAAATAATCAAACATAATATTTTCAGTGGAGCAGAAGAAAGCTGCAGAGGCAAAGGAGAAAATAGGAAAACTTCCAAAATTAACACAGGTGCAACGACAGCCACTCATACTGTCCCTTCAGATAGCATCCACTCCTGCAATGTCAGCCCCTAGTACTGTTCCGTCAGATATAGCATCCACATCTAAATCCATTCCTGTTACCAATCAACCAGTTTCAGGAGACATCACATCATTGCCTGTGACATTTTACAAAAAGAAATACCCAAATTTATTTATGACATTAAAGGAGTTTGCAATACAAGAGACAGATTGAGGGCTATGGAACATTAATGATATTAACATAATAGATTACTTGATTTGTAGTGGGCCCTCATGTCAGAATCTTGATAGAAACCTTTCAAATTCACACAGAACATATAAAACAGCTGGAGTAGAGAATATGACAAAGTATTTATCAAACAATATGTTCAAATGTGAACTGTGGAATGGTAAGTGTGTAACACATGAATGGCTACTCTATTCACCATCCCAAGGTCATTTGTACTGCTTTGTACATTGCCTATTACCCAAGAAAGACTACGTTCAGGTTCAATAATGAGAAGTACAGCAATGTTATTATAGAACACGAAAATGAAGAACATCAAAAGTGCACGATAGCATATTTGATACGACATAAAGAAACATCATTCAGAGCAGGAATATTGGCATAAAGTGTTGACACCTTTGGTTTCTGTAATTTGCTTTCTTGTCTCCAGAGGTTTGAAATTTTGTGGAGAGAATCAGATTATTGGGTTAGCAAAAAAAAAAAAAAAAAAAAAAAAAAAAAAAAAAAAGTCAACTATTTAAATATACTACAGAGGCTTAAATATACTACAAGGCTCTGGCCTTCTGGGTTTGAAATGACCGAATACGACCATTTTAAAACCAGTTTAGACTGGTTTTGAACCTATCCACCACAGTGGAAAGGTAATGTTTTGACCAGTACCTGGGCATATGCGCTCAGGTTCCCCACATTAAAAAAGACCTTGTGTCACATCTCTCTCAAGTGGGGGAAAAGAGTAAACAACTCTCGGCCCGAAAGGCTTCGGCCTTCTGGCTGAGTCAAACCAAATAAGACCAGTTTTTTGGATGTCCATTGTGGTGCAGTGGATATCGACTCGGAACGACAACTCGGGGAGCTGAATTTGAATTTTAGTTGAATTCCTTGCATTCACTTATGCACAAATACTCTTCGGAAAGGTATTAATCCGTCTCTTCCCTCCAGTTATGAGTTAAACAATAGGACAGATTGGGTTCTATAGCCTTGGCTGGCAACCAGTCTACCACAGAAAGCAATGGCAACCTACTGCGAGATAATCTTCTGCCCAGTCAGTCATGTCTCTTTTGAGACATGATCGCCCAAAGCGTGTATCACGTATGGCACTTAACTAACCGACTGAGAGAGGCTGAGTGAATATGACCCTTTCTTGGAAGAACATCCCAAAATGTATAGAAATCCTGAAAAAGGGAATCTATCATATTTATCTGCAAATATTTGTGAGGAATTTGAGTTCATGGAACAACAGGTTTTTTTGTACTATTCTTGAAGTAAAAAGTTAAATTATTATTTAAGAAGTTTGGAATCCACTTCAGACATCTCACACAGAGATTAACTGACATTGTTTGATATATTAAAGCCTGTGAAACATTTATTGATGTTCATCCCCATCTTTTATCATAAAGCAACTGATCTAACAAACGCTGTCGCAGATTTTCTTAATGAGAACAAAATTCCACTATCAAACTGCTACGGTCAGTCATATGATGACTCAAATCTATCTGAATGATATACTGGATTGCATGCACAGATTCCTAAACTTAATGAGTTTGCCATTTATGTCACCTGTGCTTGACACAGCCTAACTCAGTCAAAGTAAAAACAGCAGAGTGTAGTTTGCAGACTGTACAATTCTTTATTATGACCTTTTAAATGAATGTGAGCATCTCAAGCACTACATGGCTCTTGATGAAAATTGTGTGACACTCCTTGAATTATACAGAAAAATAATTCCAGACAATTTGAAATCTGATGTGAAGTGAGGTTTAGCACCATTCAGTTGCTAAGCTTCTCCCTATTTATTCTCAGTGACGAGTTATATAGGCTCTCTCTTGCACTTATGCAAATTAGGCATATTAATTTTCCAGTGTCACTACATCTCCCTGAAACGTATAGGTTTTATACCTCTAGTAGTTCTTGTACTTCTCATGATGGTTTCATTACTTTGCTCTACTTCTCTCTCTCCCGTATTTCTTTCTATGGGAGACCTAGATCTGTCCCGCGCCCAGCTGTAATCATCTGCATTGTCTTGCATTATTTGATCTTCGTTCAAACTTTCCAACTCATTCTGGCCCACTTGATCTAGCATTATTTTGTCTTCTGATGTTTCATTCTGTAACAGTTATTCTAATGAATCATTAATGGACGGAATCGTATCCATTTCTTCCTCATTTTGCTCTTCATATTCACCCTGGGTCCTTATTTGCATGGGATAATATACTGTTGCCGTTTTCTCTATTTATTATAGCTGTATTGTGGCCCTTTTGCATGATAAATTCTGCCCTTTCCGGATTAGCTTTTTTTTTTTTTTTGTACCACATTTTTTCATTTATAGTATACGACATTGTTAGCGGAGCTCTAATTTGTCTTCCTATTAAAGCTGATGGGCTTTCTAGTCTTCCAGCATGTGGTATTGTGCGATAACTTAAAAGCAGCCTCGGTAGAAAAACTTTTTCTTTTTGCTGAGAGCATGCTTTTAGTCCCTTTTTTACGGTCTGCACCATTCTTTCCGCTAACCCGTTTGACTGAGGGTGATATGGGGGTGTCTTATACAGTTTACATCCTATTTTTTCTAACCATAAATTAAGATCATCGTCACAAAATTCTGGTGCATTGTCAGATATCATGCCGTGTCTATTTTTTTTTTAATTTTTTAATTTTTTATTTTTTAATCATCTCACCCCAAGCAAGGCATTCCACTGCCACTATTGCGCATGGGGCTACATAGGGGAAGGTAAAGAGAAGGAGTGGATAGACATAGGGAATGTCAGGAGAAAGGTGACAGATGAGTAAGGATAGCGAGGATGAGGGTCGGACAGATGGGAAGAGTGCTTGATAGAATGGGAGCAGGTTAGTGTGTTAGGAGGTGTATATTTTTTTTTTCAAACCACAAGTGTACACCAGTATCCGGACTGGCTCAAAAGAATGATTATTAAGATTGCAAGACGTGACCTCTGGGATCTAATCACAACGTGGGACAATGGCTCGTTGTTGCAAAAGACGTCCTATAACCCAGCTTTTGTGGCAACATCATCGGACGGGATCGTCATGACCAGCAACAGCGACCAAACCAACCGTACAACCGGGTGGCAGTATCACAACTGGAATTGTCACGACTGTCAGCAAGAACGAGCGCCACATCAGACAGATGGCCAGCCCGGCTGAGGCATCACATCTAATGCCGTTTCGACCAGGATCTGGCCTGAGGGCAGCCGTTTGGCGTACAGTGTTATGTCATAGTACAATGGGGTAACATCATTTGAACTTATTTCACTCATGTGCATGGAAAAGGACATTCTATTCCTGAAGATTATTGTCTTCAAGCCAATAATAAAACAATTCTCTGAAAAGAAATACCGTAAATGTTTATTATAAGTTCATAGTAATTTCATACTGTGCCATCTAATCTGTGTGGTTTACTGAGTTTTATTGTGTTTTTCAAGCATTGTGTATTGTTCAAGTGTTTATCATGTTGATTAGTTGCTGCTGTACAGCAAGTTTTTAGTGTTTAAGACCAGTTTTGTTGAAGTACTAATAAAATAGATGTTTAATATTATCGTCCATTTATTTTTTTATTCCGGTGAATTGTTGTTGTAGGGCCCCAGCACACTGGTTTGCACAAGGACCCATAATGCTTTTAAGATGGCCATGTCAATAGATACTACTTCTTTCTTTTTTTTCTTCTATAGCCTTTTCTCTTGTGTTCTTTTTTTACTTTCTTTTTCTCTTTTAAATTTAAATTTTTCACTTTCATATACAGAGTTATTTGAAGCTCCTGCATTCTTGTTACTCTGATTGATGCCAACCTCTCAAACCCTTAGACAAACTGTCTGCAATAATTTGTGTTTAATAAAGATTCATAATTATTCTATGATAAATATAATGTGTTTATATTAATATTTAGGAGATACTGAAGATAAACAAAATGCAGAGCAACAATGTTTTTGATAGCTTAAATACAATACGATAGCAAAATTACCATTATTTTTGATGTGTGTAGACTACTTACTAGCATGGTACCAGTAAAAAAACGATTGAGTTATTTATGTATAAATATATTATACAATCATCTACATATATAAAATGCTGTGCATATCCATATACATATATGACACTTTTCATAGAACACACAGATACTACCCTGATCCTAGGAAAATGGCCAACAGTGACAGTGATTTTAGGCAGAATGCACAAATACTTATATCCTAAACAGAAGTGTGGATTCATATGTAAATAATCAACACTTTTCATAGATACTATACTAGAAGGTACATAGTACCTTAAGAACAAGTAGCATACTGTAGTCTTATAAAAAACTAGCAGTATAGCCCGGCATTGCTCGGGTGTAATGAAAGCTTGAAAACTAATCCACGGTCCTGGAACTCAGACTCTTTGGACGTTGGCACGAAAGACTAAAAAGCAATAGTTGTTTCCAGTTAAAGCAAAACCGTAGACTGAAAGAAAAATGAATGGATGTAAGTCAAATTTTGATTTCCTGGTATTGATATCAAATACATTTTTTTCGTTGTAAACTGAATTTTGAAGGCTAAATAAGTTCTCTGAGTAAATGGTATCATGGCTGAAACTAAGAACTACAATTATACCTACTTAGAGCCAAACCCAAAACAAAAACTAAAATAAAAGGGCTGAAAAAATACAGACATACAGGCAGATAAACAGACACACACACACACACAAACATCTTGCCTTTTATATATATATATATATATATTATTGATTTTCTGTACTATTGTAAGAAGTGCAACCGTGAAACTTCTGAATATTGTTTCTTCTGTCTTTGTCTATGAGTGTATCAAATTTGATTAAAATCGGACCACTCCTTCTATAACCCAATTTTTTCGATTATCGATATTTATCAGGGGTATTTATCACTCGCAGACGCTTATAGTACAATTGTGTAAATTTTCAAGAAAATCGGTTCAGCTGTTTCGGAGTCTATAGGTAACGGACACACACACACACACACACAGAGACAAAGTTCCATTTATAAATAAGTTTAGATGAAGAGAAAAAAGATCCAATATTTGCCTTATTCTGATAAAGTTTACTGTGAAACTGAATAAACATGTGTAACATCACTTGTAAGTTTTTGGCAAGGTTCCTGTAAAAACATGAATCCAGAAATAAAGATCCTTCAAATATGTGGATTTGACTGTAACTTCTTCATGTTCTATTAAAAATAAGCTGCCTGTATAGGCCATCAAGAGGAATTCTGACCAAAGCAAGAAGGATTGTATCGTGATTACTGGTACATAATACCAAAGGAGCTTACCTATACTGTTAAGGTAGTCAAAGGCACTATAAGAATGTAGGCCTACCAGATGATCACTGAAAATACATGAATTTTCAGCCCTCCAGAAAAAAATTTGTGTTTAGTGCAACCAGTTGCGAAATATGTATGATTCTTAACCTCTTCAAAAAAATTACCTGTGTATAGTATGACCTCTTATTTAGTAAAAGAATTAATCATAAAATCTCACAATATACTCAAGTATTTACGGTAATCAACGTGTATAAAAAATAGAAAAATTAGACATTTCTTTTTATAACTGAAAAACTTTTATATTAACTTTTAAGTAATCAACACATACACACACATATATAGTCCAATTTTCTTCATTCATATATGAATGAATTAAGAAAACTGATGTATTTGAGTGTGGTAAATAAACTAGAAACGCTAAGCAATCAGAGAAAGAAGAAAAAAAAATCAATTATTCACTAACATAGGTTATTCATTTGACAGAGAAGAATGTAATATTTAATTGACCAACCAACTATCTAGAGTAAGATAAAAATTATATGTCACAAGCATAAATGCACATATTATGTTAGATTATGCAAGTTCATATTTTCACAATAAATTACTATTAACCAACTGGAAAGATTTTCATAATTAGAAATATGTGAATTTCAGATTATAATATTTACTTTTTATTAGAAATAAAAATATATACTTGGTGGTGTGAGATTTTATTATGCAAGTCTGTGGTTATTTATTATATATATAATTTTTTCTTTAATTTCAGCTATATAAAGATTGCTGTGAGTTTTCCAAAAAGATACCACTTTAAAAGAAAAACAAAATATAACAAATTTATTAAATGATGGAAACAACTTCGAAAATTATGAAAAAGTTGAACAGAGATTGAAGAACAATAGAAAAAAAAACTGAAATCATTTGCAACATTAAAAACAATAAAAATTATTCATAAAGAGAAAATTGAGAAAAGTTGGAAAAGAAATAAGCAGGAAAAGTAAGTTAACTAGAAAGAAAATATTTAAAGAAACTAGTGTTATAAATAGAAACATAAAAAAGATGTAGAATATTAAGAACTTTGGTTAAAGATATGAAAACTATCAACCTACCACTTTTCAGTAAATATCACAAAAAAGAAACATTTTACCTGAAAATAATCAGTCGACATGACTTAGAAGACAACAGTGGGCAAGTGGAGGAATGTTTTGGGTTAAGTTAATAGGAGACAAAAATTATAAGCCCTTCAAAACTGACAATGGTGAAAAGATATATGCAGTGAATTATCATAAGTTCTTGGACAAAATGTTTTTTGAGTGGCACAGGTCACAACCAAGAAGCTTTAAAGCTAAAATGTATATTAATGCAAGATAATTTTCTTTCACATTCTGCAAAGTTATTACACACTTTGGAAAAAGATTAAGAGAATAGCCTGTAAAATCTCTAATAGAAAATTTGTGGTTCATTAAAGGAGAAGTATATGAGAATTTTTTTTTTTTTAATCATATCACCCCAAGCAAGGCGATAATGCCACTGATGCACAGGGGGCTATGTAAGAGTGAAAAGATTGGAAAAGAGAAAACCGGAAAGCACATCCTAAACAGGGAACAAGGGATGAGTCTCTACACCTGTTCAGTAGACGTGGGTGGAGTGTGAAACAATATTCAAAAACAGAAAATCTTTCAGAAGTAATAAAACTAGTGCAAGTAATATTAAATATGAAACAATAGAAAAGTTAACAAAACTCAAAGAATCAAAGACTGATGGATGTTAAAAGCCTTTATTAATTTGTAAGATAATAAAATAGCAATTTATTCAGATGTCTGGGACACTGTGCCAATCAAATTTGTTTCTGTAGTTGATAGTCACAACCAGCTTGATCCAGCACAGGTCAAACTCTGTAGAAAAAAATCCCTGCTTGTCTGTGCAGCTCACCTTTTATTCAGGTTTTTGATCATGCTTACAAATTAATGATAGTTTTAAGAAAGCTGGAACCATATTTGCTTTACCTAAATTGCAAATGATGGCTCTAACCAGGCAAGCAAGTTTTTGTGGCCTCTTAGCTTAGTTAGAATTACTTGGTCCTATTTTACCACAGTTTCTATGGCTTATATCTTAATATGTTTTTGTGTGATAAAACCTGGTACTCCCAAATCAAGTTATTCATATTTTCAACAAGAATAAATATCATAAGCTAAAATTCATACGATATATTGCTTTTATAAATATATCCTGAAAATTTTAGCAACATATTAGTTGATACAAATTGTATTCTGAAAACTGAGTTGCATAATAAAATCTGACTGTATATAAGACCAATATACAATACTGAATAGATTTACTGATGTCCTATCAAACCTTGTGATCAGCCAAAACTTTGCTGGTAATGTTTTTAGAGAAACACTTTAACAACTATCCACTCAACAAGCCACAAGTGAAAAAACAAATGATTTCCCAAATAGTCACTGCATTGTCAGGCAATTGTATTGCTTTAGAACAACTATAAAAAAATTGAAGCATATAACAAACATGAAGCTAATGAAAAAGTACTGAAACTTTTATTATGATAGATTAGCATTGTATCAACAATTTTTATTTATGAACTGAAAAATTATTAAATAGCAGTATTGATGCTAATTAAGACAACATGTCATCAACAGACAGTTGTACAAATGTGTTTGTTTTTTTAAATCAAATTCACCCCAAGCAAGGCATTAAAGCCAGTAAGATACAGGAAGTTACTGGGTGTGGAAGAACTGGAAAGCAGAAACATTACTAAGGAGTGAGAGCAAAATGGTAATCAGGAAGACAGTAGATAATGATTGGCATTGCATTTAAAATGTTGAAGATTAAAGTTAATTGGAAAGCACTGAGTTGGAAGAGAGTCCCACAAGCAAGAAAAGAAATTTTTAGTCACATCTAGGCCATCTCAAGTGTAAATTGAGGAGACCTTGTGGCCAGTCTTATATGGTGTTTACTTTACTTCATAAAGTCTAAGTGCCATAGCGAAGAGTTCATATGAACAATTACCATGAAAGTATTCATAGAAAAAGCACAGGGAAGTAATTTTAAGGTGGTGGGAAAATGACTGAAGCTGAGACACAAGGTCAGGGCCTATAATATTGCTGATTTGTAGGATAAATCAAATAACACAACATAAATAAACTGAAAATCTAATAATTTAACAAATTCTTCATAAAAATTAAACTAAATAAAGTAACAAAGTAGTACTCAAAACCTGAGCACAAAAATATAAAAAAAGTACTTATAACTCCATGTAAATATAGACAGACAGACATATATATATATATATATATATATATATATTGTGTGTATTTTGGCAGCATCTTTTCATTAATGCAGGTTTCATTGAATGATATAGACCCGATAAAAAATTCAACAAATACTGTGATTTTTTGTTGTCTTTCAACGACATCACCATCAAGTATATCAGACGGTATGAACGGATCCTACACAAAATTAATAGACAAAACTTGTCTATATTATTCAATGAAACCTGCATTAATATATATATATATATATATATATATATAAAGAAACAACATGAGGTAGAAACCTTTCTAACAATTTTTGCACATTTCTCCGAGTCTGATTCCGTTTGCCAGGATTTACTATCCAAAAAACAGGCTTACAGGTCACATTTGATAAATTAAATTCTTGAAAGAACTCTTAGATAATGTCATAATGGAAAGTAAGAAAGAACTATGCATGATTATCAACAGAAGAGACATTCCAAGGTATGAACTAGGTATTGGAGATGTCAAAGTGAAGTCGGTACAGAAATTCAATTATCTAGACTGATAATGTAACACAGAAACCTGAGGGTACATAGAAATTGTGAAAGATGTTTACCAGAAAAAAAAAAAAAAAAAAAAAAAAAAAAAGCATTGCTAAACTGATAAGTAATATCTAATATCCTATATGGCAGTGAATTCTTGACAATTTCCTCAAAGATGAAGAAAAAACTAAAAAAAAAAAACAGCGCTGTGGTTCTACTAGCAAATGATAAGAATACCAAAAAACAAAACATGTGAGCCACAAGAAATTCTTAAGGAGAATTGGAATTACAAGAAAAGTTTACAATTAAAATTGATAGATTGATTTGTTTTCAAAATTTTACAAATTATTTCAAGCCAGAAAATATTTTTAGATTGTAAATTTTTTTTTTTTTTTTTAAATGATTTAATGATACAAGTCTTACTAATTAACCCATAGCTGGGGGAGAAGAAGTGAATTCATATCTTTCTTAATGGTATTTGCATGTAAGTGGATATAAAAATCCAAACTGAAGTTGAAACCTGGATCTCTGAGCCATTATCCATTACACCACTGGCAGACCCAAGCTTACAGCACTTGGCATTCTCAAGTAGTCACCAATTTATAATCAGAAGGAGACAGAAACTTCCTGGGACACATGAGGAAAGAGGGCCTAAGGAATCTGAGACTTATAGGATATACTAAAAGCAAGAGAATCCGAGAGAAGCAGCATGTATTTAATAAGTTTGTGTGAATGAATGGTAGAACAAGAGCAAAGAGATAGTAAAAGACCAAGTTACTTAAAGCTGGATGTTGTCAAGATCCAAGATCTTCTGCCTTCTGAAAGAACTTCATATAAAAGAAATATTTAAAATTAAGGGAGATAAGAATGTTTATCAAAACCCCATTTCTACTACCTAAAACAATGGATAAACCCCACCACTACCACCATCAACACAAAAGTATCCCAAATTGTTAAATTAGCAATTTGGTTTGTCATATTTTATTTCCACTAAACTTCGGTCTAATGCCAGAGGACAGGCTAGTATTAAAAGAAGAGCTAGTAAGAAATTAGTCAAGAGATAAACATGGTAAATAAGCCCCCACTTCAACTAACTCACTATCTTGACAAATTAATGTAAAGATATAATGTTGCAAAAAAAAAAAAAAAAAAAAAAAAAAAAAAAAAAACACCTTATTTTTCTGTTTTTTGGTAAAGAATACTGAGTCAAACACATAAAAAATTACTGACATTCTTATTTTCATGAAAACACAGCAAATGGACCCCTATAATAGAAAAGAAAATACTTTTCAAGAAAAAATACCATTGTAGTAAGAGTGGTCTTATTAAATATATAAAACAACCATTAATCTATACCCCAATGTAGAGTAACAATTCTTTTTGATAACCTGAGTAGAGAAAAATTTTAAAAAAGCAGACCAATAGTAGTTAAAAAAATCCTAGAAAAGAAGCCAGCCATGACAGGAGGCAAGAACCATTAAAGCATTTTATCTTGTATTCTATCCTGGCATCAAATTGTCAGTTCCTCGTGTAAAGGATTCCTTGTTCAAAATACTAATTCATTGAAAGCTTTTTCAAGTTAATCTTGATTAGAGAAATTCTTATAAGGAAGTGGTTTTGAACATTGAACATTATGTTATGATGTATGAGAGGTTAAGCAATGTGCAATTAAATTCTATTCATTAAAATGAGCTCTGTTTTCAGTACATGATATGCAATTGGTTTACAGATTTGTGTCTACTGTTTGGTCACTGAATAAAACTATATAAAATCAAACCAGTTCTATTCCATCAAATGTTACCATAAATTTTCAGGGATGATAATATAATTTCAACTCATTTCAGCTTCTCATTCATATCCACTCTTTCTTTGGTTATTTTTTTTTTTAAATCTTATCACCCCGAGCAAGGCAGTAACGCCACTGATGTACAGGGGGCTACGTAAGAGTGAAAAGACTTGGAAAAGAGAAAAACTGGAAACCACATCCAAAAAAGGGAATAAGGGATGAGCCTCTACACCTGTAGAGTAGACATGGGTGAAGTGTGAACTGAACAATAGTTTAGTCTATCTACTCCAATTGAAAAGAAAAAAAAAAGTAAAAGAAAAAGGAGTGAAAATATATGTGCAGGGGGCTACGTAAGAGTGAAAAGACTGGAAAAGAGAGAGTCGGAAACCACATCCTAAACAGGAAACAAGGGATGAGCCTCTTAACCTGTTCAATAGACGTGGGTGGAGTGTGAACCGGGCGATAGTTTAGTCTATTTATACAATAATTTTGATTTTACTCAGAAATCATAATATTTTTTTTTAAATGGATTGATTCTATACCACTTGATTAAATGTTTGATTTTTTTCTCATTCAGTTCACACACAATCCTTTATTATACTTTTTTCTCACTCATAAATTTGAAATAATTTTAATTGATTTAAATCATTAAAGCTTGTTGCAAGTTTACTGACTGAATCTTTTTTAAAACCATTTTCCCCATTCTAACCTTCAAATCATCAACTTTTCTCCTAGTTGTCTAAACAAAAATTATTGCTTACAAAATTTTAAAACTAAAGTCAATATTGATTAACAGCATCATTTTCAAATGTACTGCTTAAATTTCTTATAATTATTATCATCTCCCTAGCCACAAAAATTGTGAATATTTGATTAATTAGGCCCTCAGGGAGAAAATGTGGTATTATGGCAAATAATTGATTAGGTACAAATGTAGACTTTTGGTGAAAGAATAAATATTTGAGTGAATAAATCAGTAATTATAGATAAACTAGATTAAAAGATAGGGTAAAGAAAACGAACCCTCCAATGATCCAATTTTAGGCCTTGTGCCATGTATTGTAAAACAATAATAAATGCCTACATTCCTTAAAGTTTCTACTATCACCCAGCTTGAAATTCAACTATTGACAAACATTTATTGTTGAGTATGTTCTTTAATTTTTTTTATTAGATATCTTGATTCTATAGACTTTCAAAATTGGTACTAAAGTATTAATTTCATGTTGAACAGCCTAATACATGAAAACTAAATTTTTTATTTGGGATTGAAATGCCTTGAAACAGCAAATTCAACTGAATAGACAAAACTATTTCTAAGAATCTCTCAATATAATTATAGGTATCATTTTATAACTGAGAAAACATATATTTTACAATACCAAAATAACTTAGCAGTAGTAATAATAATAAAATCTTTATTTCCATTAAAGTTGAAGTATGTTATTGATTTCAAAGCACAGAAAAACTTGGAAAGTGGGTAACAGAGTAGCCACAACTTCAAGACTGTTAGCTTCATAGCAGGTACTATCATCTAAAATAAGAAAATAATTAGAGATCCATCCAAAACCCTGACTAGAAATAAGATTTTTAATTGTACATACAAATTTAAACAGTGAAAACATAGTAAATCCTTTATGTGAATCCAAATAAAAGAAAGGTTTTACAACTAATAAAAACTGAAAAACTCCTCCACAAAAACAAAACCTTTTCGAGCACCCCCACCCCAAATACTACAAAAGCCAGTCAACACATACAGCGCAAATTCCTGCAAAGCAAAGAGTGAGTAACTACCCTCTGATTTTATAGTCTTTACAAACCTCAAGGACATTTAACATATTGCATTACATTAAGTTTTTACAAACTGCTTTTCTTTACATACCAACATACATACCAACAATTCAATTCTTTCTCATTTTTTAAATACATACACACAAAAAAAATGTGTAAAAAAAAGAACAGTAACATTAAATTATACTATATATAAATTTTGAATTTATGGATGTGCAGTAGTCTTTTTTGTTAATTTTTATTAATTTTGTTCTACACCCAATATGAAAATTTGACAACCCACTTTACTTCACCTTGTAACCAAAAAACATTTCACTTTAGCTACAACAAGTTTAAATTTAACTAGCAACAGGGTGTCCTACTGCAGGCAATAAATCATATCAACTTCACTCAAGCAAAACATTAATGAATGACCAGATTGTATATTTCCAGGTAAGTGCAAGAAACTCTTTCTGGACACTTTCTGAGAAGATTTGTAGTGTCTAAAAAGTATTAGAAGGAAATAAGTGGTAGATACATCATTTCAGTTACACATGTTTAGTTCCTCATGAACATGCTGGAGAAGCCTGTAAATGTTCAGCCTCACTAAGTCTGGAATCTAAAAGTTATCTCTAAGGGATTTTGTGGATGATTTGATTGTGAAAACATCTGTCCTAAAGAATACGTGGCTCCTGAAGCACCTTGAGGAGGCAATCACCTTTTTAGTGAGGCTGAGGAAATGAAAAGTCAAACAAATTCGGTTTTTCACTTGGTAGCACCAAAATACCATCCATTAGTTAAAATCCATAGAAAAGTTGGGCAAAGGCATTTGAGTTGTGCAAAAGTTAACATCAGCTGCTAGTACCACCTCCTCAGGCCTACTGGCAATGAGGCAAAATTGGGGAATCAGGTGAAGTTCAAAGAAATTGTTGCCAAAACAATGATGAAGCAAGACAGTTGTTGATCTCAGTTCTCCAAACATATCCTTCTCTCAGGGTTCATAGTTCAATGGAAAAGCCACAGTGAGGAGGCTAAAAATAAATCAGAAAATAGCATGCTGAGCTCTTAGAAGAATGTCAAAGCAACAGGTGGCAAGCTAGGCAAGAGCCAAATGAAGAGAGATACAGCTGTTTCAATGGCGAATACTGCTGCAGAGCCTGAAACATGCAGGGCATCACAAGAACCTGTAGACGAAGGCCCAAATTAGTTACCAAAGCATCAAAAGTTCCTTCAGTATAACTATTATTCAAAATAGAAGAGTTGTGAGAGAAGTAGCTCTACCTGGATACAAGCCAGAGATCGAGCAACCCACAACAGGTTACCTAATTGAGGATCTCTAATTGTTTAAAGATATGAAACATCCAATGATCCCAGAAAACATCATAGATTATATATCTAGGTCCATCACAAGGTGATGCATATAATTTAAACATTTTTTTATCATATTCAGTGACTCATTAATAAATTATAAATTTAAAAGGAAAACAAAAGACAATAAAAGAACAATAAAAATAGTAAAACAGCTGTTTCATTCTCTATAATAAAAAAAGAATGTGTGTTTAGTTTATGTGAAGTTAGAGAGAAGTATACCAAAAATAACCAATTTTACTTTAAAAATAAAACTAACAATTGAGAAAAATTGCATTTGTTTTGAATGTTTTGCTACAATTACTTGTAAAAAAATAAATAAATAAATAAATAAGTAAAAAAACTTTCCTAAAAAAATAAAAAAGTAGATAAGAAATAAAATAGTATTCTATTTATGATGCTCTTGTTTTGGGGCACTACATTTACTATTCCCTAAAACTAGGTACATCCAGTGATTTGAGAAAAAAAAAGTTAGCATACCAGGAAGAAAAAATACCCCAAATGTTTTATCATCAAAATCTTTGTTATTATTAAGAGAAAAAAAAAACTAAGGATTTTTCTATTATTAAATTATATTTTTGGACCCTTTTTAGAAAGTTTGAAATTTTGGTTAAAAATCTTGTTTTTCTTGCATCAGCAGTAGACCGAAGATTAACATAGAAAATTTTAGCATCTTTTTTGTGGTGAGAAATACATTGATCTGGAAATTCTTTAAAAAAAAATTATCAGATTTTAATGAAACTTTCAGAATTTATCCACAAATTAATCAAATTATTTAAAAAAAATATTTTTTCTTTTAGAAAAATCTTGGTAAAAAAAAAAATGTTTTTACATTTATTATCAAACCCACCCACTCACCCACCCAAATTATTAAATTTTGTACCAACTAATATTTATATTAGTTAAAAAGCAGAACTTCTTAAAGAATTTAAATCAATTTTTCTGTAAAACAGAAGCACCATTTACTAAAATCAGCTCTGAATTGTAAATTAAAAAATGAAATAAATCTAAGACATTATTTAATTAGAAAATAATATGTTTTATGAATAAGATATATTACAGACACTATTGTCTTAAGAAAAACATTTATTCGGTGAATTTTTACAAGAATTGTTTTCATTTTATTAAATTTTAATCAGAATAATTTATAAAATTTCAAATCTTTTAAATTTCTGTATTATTTTGCACCCATTAATTGATATCATTAAGTAAAATCTATATTTACTAATTATAAATGGAAAAACTTAGTAGAAACCATCAAACACTAATATTTTAAAAATGAATTTTGAATTTTTTTTCTACGTATATAAGCTTTTTTTTTTATAATTGTGTGGCCCCAAGCAAGGCATTTTACTGCCACTGTTGTGCAGGGGGTTACATAGGAGGAATGTTGTGAGAAAGAGTGATAAGTTACAGGTGGTGTCATGAAGAGATTATGAGAAGGAAGAGAACACTGATGAGAGTGGGGTGGATGGAGAAAAGTGAGACAGGAGATGACTATTGACTTTACATTTAAATTCCTGGAGATTATAGCTGTCGAGAAAGCAAGCATGCGGAAGTGAATTCCACAGGTGGGAAGTGTGAGAAAAGAAGCTGCTGGAGTAGGATTTGCGTTTACAATTTATCGGTTTCACAGTAAAAGGGTGGGACCTAGTTGCCAATCTTGTTGCTCAAGGAAATTCATATATAGAGGGAACCAGTGAGCTAAGTTCATCTGAGCAGAAGCTGTGAAAGTATTTGTAGAAGAGACACAGGGAAGCCACACTGTGTTGGTGAGAAAGTGACTGTATCCTAGTTGCCAAGTCGGGATCGATCACATTACAGAGATTCTCCATTGGATTTGGTCGAGGACACCAAGGTAGATAGCAGGTGCACCCGACCAGATATGGCAGCAATATTCAATGCATGGGCAGATGGTAGATTTGTATATGTGCAGGATTGTTTCGGATAGGAAAAACTTCCTGGCCCTACACAAAGAACAGTCTTTCTTAGCAGCGGATTTAGCTATGGATTCGATATAGTTATTCCACTTGTGGTCTGATGTGAGAGTTAATCCGAGGAGGCGCAGTGTTTTACTTTCAGGGAGAGAAGCCTGATCCATGTTAATGGGCAGCAGGAACAATTGTCTGTGATGGTTAATAGATAGCAGCTTTGTTTTAGAAGCATTAAAATTCATGAGCCATTTCTTACTCCAGTTCACCATGGATTGGAGGTCCTTTTCAAGCTTGGCAGCGAGGTTTGCTTTGTCAGTCTCAGCAGATTTTTGATCAAGATGAGAGCAAAGTGTAGTGTCATCAACATACATGCTTACTTGGGATCTTATTACATCGGGGAGATTGTTAATATAGACAAGGAAAAGTATAGGACCTAGAAATAGAGCCTTGAGGGACACCCACATTCATGTGATAGTATTGGGAGGCTTGTTCGTTCAATACTACCTTCATTGTACAATTTGAAAGGAATGACTAGATTAGGTCAAATTATTGTCCAGTTATACCATAGTCCTGCAGCTTGCATGGAAGGCCAGCATGCCAGACTGTCAAACACTTTGGAGATGTCAAAGGCAACAGTCCGGGCTTTGCTATTCTTGTTGAGAGCCTGGTGTATATACTCAGTGATGGTCGTATGCATATCAACAGTAGACCTGGTGAAGCAGAAACCATACTGTTTGTCAGAGAAGAGTCTGTGAACTGAGAGATGTTGTACCACCTCAACGTTGATGATGGCTTCAAATACTTTGCCAAAGATCGGTAGGAGGCTGATAGGGCGATAATTAGCGGAGTCAGAGGGTTCTCCAGTATTTTTATATATAGTAACCATGGAGGAGGATTTCCAGAAGACAGGAAAGCAAGAAGCATAGAGAGAACAGGAAAAAGTTCAGGAGCACATTTCTTTAGGACAATGATTGGCATTCTGTCACCACCACTCACTTTATGTGGGTCAAGCTTAGAAATTATTTTGGAGACCACCGAAGGAGTAATTAGTATGTCAGACAGTTAGGCCAGGGTTCAGAGAGGGAAGTCGGGTATAGGTAGTCCAGCGTTGAGTTAGTGAAGAATCTGCAAGCGAGGCACTCAACCTTGTCTGTTGAAGAGGTGAGGACCTCAAATTTGTTGATTAGAGGGGGGATTGAGGGCTTACTTCTGTTCAGCACGCTTTTACAGAGCCTCCAGTAGTCTTTGGAGCCAAACTTATGGGATGCTATGCACTGCTTCATTCTGGCTGCAAATATCAGCTTAGCTCCTTTAAATAGCTTCTTGCATTCATTGCGAGCAGAGGCAAAAAGGTGCCTGTTATAGTCCGACGTATGACTCTGGTAAAGCTGAAATAAGTGATTTTGGTAGGTGATGACAGCTGAACAAGCAGGGGAAAACCAGGGGGATGAGTGGAATTTAAGTTTTAACTTCCTAGCAGGGATGAAAGCATCGATACCAGCCTTAACTCAAAAGGAGACCTCAGCCACACAGTCTTCAACAGGAAGGCTAAATAGTTTATTCCAAGGGACATCACTCCGATTTTTGTAAATACAGTTGTTCATAAACCACATTATCAGAAAATAAGAGCAATAACTATAATTAATTTAAAGCCAAAATACCTAAAATTCAATAACAGATTATGGAGAATAATTTCCTAAATTTTTAAGATTACTGAATACTTAAGTTAATATAAAAAAGGCACTCACATTATATTTTTTAGTTATTTTTACAGATATATCCACTGTTTTAAAACATTAGGTAAACTATCATATATCATTCAAGCTGTCAACACTTAAAAATATACAAATACCACTGTTGAAAAAAGAATGCATTTCTGCAATATTTTAAACTGAAAGTAAATAAAAGAAATATGTGTAAACCTTTTTGAAAAAAAAAAAAAAAAAAAAAAAAAAAAAAAAAAATCACCTAACCCCTCAACCTCCCTTTCTCCAATATTTGTGGCATTCATTCTAATTTCTGTAGTGTTGAATCTCTTCTCTTGAAACGGTCTGGAGATGTCTTTGCATTTTGTGAAACTAAATTATTCTATTGTTACCAATGACGTCTCTGTTCCAGGCTATCTTCCTCTTTACCAAAACCAAAAAGATTCTAGCATACATCAGTCTTTATATTCAGGTAAATCACCCAATTGCAAAGGAATTGTCTCTCGAGTCTCAAGATGATTCTTTCTTGTGCTTTCAATGTTCGTTATTGCACTTTGTTAGCTATCTTTTTCTTCTTTATTGATCTCCTTTTCAGAACTAATATATTAAACAACATTTCTGATAATATAGAAAAAGCTCTTTCTCTACATCCGTCTGTGAATATATTTGTGTTTGGTGATTTTAATGCTCATCACATCAAATAACTTAAGCATTTCTAATGTTGCTGGTGTTCAGACATTCAATTTTTATATTGCTCAGTCTCATGTTCAAATAGTTGATTTACCCAAATAAATCTGTTCAACATTCTTCTTTAATTGATTTGTACCTTATCTCCTCATCTAAAGCTTGTAGCACATCACAACTGTCCTCTTGGCAATTTGGATTACACTGTAGTATCTAGTCACAAGATTTATTTCTATTACCAGCAGACGGATTGGAATTAATTTTATGATTTCTTAACCTTTCTTTTGCGAATTATGTCACTGAGGTTTCTTCTTAGGTTAAACCCAGCATTGATGTTTTGTACTTTCTTGCAACTATCAGGTGAAACCACAATCTTCTTGGTTTACACCAGCCTGTTCAGCTGCTATAGCCCATAGGAATCACTTTTTATAGTGTGTACCAGCATGATAATTCTGATCACAATACCTACTTGTTACTTCTCAAAATAATTGTCAACATCCTCAAAGAGAACAAGTCTTTGTTAGCGGACAGAATGAGCCTCTAACAAGTTTGGTTCATGTGACTACTGGCAGTTCTGGTAATAGAGTGAGTCTTCTGTCATTTCTCTCTTCACTCAGTTTCAGGTATTAACATCTGTTGATAAAATCATGTTTTGCTCAAAAATTCTCTTTAAATTATACTCTTGACATCTGGAAGACCTTTGTCTGACTTTCCACTTAGAAATGAGTTTCTATTGAGTGGTATGCCTATAACTTCATCCTTGGTTTCTGCTATCGTCTCTAAACTGGATCCTCACAAAGCATGTGAACTTGATAGTATCCCTTCACTAATCTTTAATAAATGTGCTCCTATTTTCTATAAACTCTACAATAAATGCCTTGCTGTTTCTTCCTTTCCTGCTTGTTGGAAATCCTCTACTGTCAACCCATTAGCCTTCTACCTCTTTTGTGGTAAATTACTAAAGGCCCTAATTAACTCTGAATAGTTTATGTATCTCACACTACAAAGTTTTCTTTCAGATACGCAATATGGCTTTTGCTTCTCTAGGTCAACTGTTGTAACATTTATTGCTAAAAGAATCTATCAAGCTCTAGATAAGAATGATAAAGCTTTGGCTGTTGCTTTGGATATCTCAAAAGCATTTTACAGGGATTGGCATACTGATCTTCTTCATAAGTTGAAAAGTTATGGTTTTTCTGGACAAAATTCTGAACCGATTCAGTCAGTCTTAACAAATTGCACAATTAAAGTTGTTTTGAATAGCCACACTTCTAGATCTTTTTGCATAAATGCAGGTGTTCACCAGGGCTCTATCCTTGGACCTACTTTGTTTCTAATTCTCATTTAATGACCTTCCTGATGTCATCAGTTCTCAACTCGGTATCTATGCGGATGACACACTATTTACTCCTGTCTTAATAGTCTATCTGATTGGTTCAATAAGGTCAAATTGGCAGTTGATCTCAAAAATGACTTTCAAGCTGTTGTTAGATGGAGCAAGGAGTGGCTTGTTAATTCTTTAAACAATCTCAATGAACCCTTTTTACTTTCCATCAGTATGGCTGATGTTAACCTCCAGGAGAGTGACTCATTGCACCTTCTCAGACTAATGTTTTCAGCAAACACGAAGTAGAAAGAGTTTATTGAATCAATTGCACAGTGAACCAACTTTCGTAACTGCAGAATTATGCTGATAAAGAAAGTTGTTCACTGTGTCAGGCAAGACAATTTTTCTCACCAGAATCCATCTTATATAATTAGGAGTCTAATATTCATCTTTGCTTTGAATATTGCTGCCACATTGCAATATCTGGTCTGGTGCTCCTGCTATATACTTAGAAATTCTTTGCAAAATCCAAAGAAGAATCTGCAATGTTATTGGTCCTAACCTGGCATCTCAGCTTCAGCTACTTTCCCAACACTATGACGTAGCTTCCCTGTGCTTTTTATATAAATATTTTCATGGTAATTGTTCTGATGAACTTTCCTGTATGGTATCTAGACCTTATGAAGTTAAGTGCAGTAACAGATTGGCAGCAAGAACACACCAATTTACAGTGGAAATGACTGGATTAAACCATAAATTTTATGTTAATAGTTTCTGCTAATGCACATTTTGTTTATGTAACTTCTATTTATTATTAATGTTAATTACTAAACTGGGTTTTATTTGCTTTATTGCTATTGCCTTTATTTTATTTATTCATTTTTGTTATGATTCTAGTGCAGTATGAGACTGTCAATGATGTTTCCCCAATTTGCAGTTGAGCTGACTAGAAGTAACCATAAATTCTATGCTGATGGAATTCCAAAAGGAAACTCCCTTTTCGACTCCATGCTTTCAAGTCAACTCTAATCTGCAAAAAAAAAAAAAAATGAATACAATGTCAATTGCTATCTACCGTCTTCCTAATACTTTTCCTCTGTTCTCATTCCCTAGTAATTGTTCTTGTTTCTAACACTTCCAAACCCAGTGCGTGTCTGTGGCTTTATTGCCTTGCTTGTGGTTGACTCGATAAAAGAAAAAGAAATTGCTTAGAACTTGCAAATGTTGACTACATTACACTTAACACACACAAATGAATTATGCAATGTTAATCAATGCATTATTATTATTGGAAATACAAAAAAATAATTTAACATTAGGAAATAAATTGGTAGAAAAACAAACTCCATTCAGAACTAGCAGAAAAATAAAAAAATATTTGTCAGTATTATGATACCAACTTGAATTAGAAAAAGAGACTTTCATCATTTCTTCATTATAAACCCGCCTAAAAGGGAGGAGTTATTGGTCTACCTGCAATAGTGAACCATTTCAGTTCACTTGTTAATAACTCTTCTTCACATACTCCATTAAAAGTATTATTATTATTGTTTATAGCTAATAAATAAAACAACAGCTGTTCACTATGTGAGAAATCAGTTAGTGTTGTATTAGAACTCTGAAAAATCTTTTTTTCTTGGTCTATTTTTATTTCTCTTGCTAAGAACTATTTATCTAATGACGAGAAATGCTTCCGAATTTTCCTTACATGACATAATTTTTCATTTGTCTTTAAACAGATCTCTGAAGAAGCTTTTAAATGTTAAGAAGACATTTCCTACATTGTTCTTTAATTTATTCCTATCATATTTTAGTAGTACAAACTAATAATGGATTAGCGCTCAACAATTTAGTGATTTACTTTTTTAAAGAGTACTCGATATTGAGAGCATTACATAATATTTTTTTATTATAGGTATTTAAACAATAAACATAGTTTATTGATTGCAACACAAGAGCCGTTGTGTTTCAGTACTAGAGCTTATTAGCACCGAAACACAACAGCTCTTGTGTTGCAGTAAAGTGTTTTTATTATAAAAAATATATTTTTTTAAGTGAATAAAGAACGAAGAAAATATTAATAACGTTCAAAACATTAATTTCAAACAGTGCTCAATTATAGAGCTATGAATATTTTGTAGTAAATTATAATTTATATAAAAACTAACTCATGAAAATTTATGCACACAAACAAAAATATGACAAGTTTCAATGAACATGATCACAAAATTAAAAATATATATAAACCAACCCAAAATCTTAATACTAATAGCTTACTACTAGTTATAAAAAGCACATTTTTACTAACAGACGCATATTGCATTTTATTATAAATTTTTATATAGATAGAATTGTTGACATAAAAATAAACATGCAGTAGAAACATTTCATCAGTAATTTCACATTTTTTGTGTACATATTTATAATGACATTTTTCCATGCCTTTAAAACTGATGACAAGGTATTTTTTTATTTTTAATATCATCCTCTGTTTTCTAGTTTTTTTTTAAATTTTAATTCTTTAAAATAGAATTCCGACATTAACTTTCTAAAATTTAAAAATTAAGCTATATTAGTTCAATTCAATAACTTTATTTTTTGCAACAAGATTTAAACAATTTTCTTGGCATTTTTAATTTAAATTTTGAATTTCAAATAAACTGGCTTGGATGATTATTCTTTATTGGAGAAAAATCCACCTGTGATGTTATTGTAACCACCCCCTTTAATATTTAGGATATCATATAATTTCAAACATTCTATGACAAAACAATTCGTTACCGAGTGAAAATTAAAAGAAAAAAAAATGGATTTAAAAATTTCAGCCACCCATTTCACCCATCTTGTTTAAAGTGTTTAAAACTAGAGCTAGCAAATGCAATAAGTGCCTTTAACAACGAAAAATGACTTGCTAAAATTGGGAAACTTAAGTTAAAGAATACTGTAACAGTAAATTAAATTGATCATCATTAATCTTGAATTTCTATCTGAACTTAAATAATAAAAAAACTATAATCATTTTATATATAAAATAATGAATGTCTCCGTAAAAATGAAATAAACATTAATGGATAATTAATAAAACTGTGACTCCATGAAGTGAAGTGTCCCAAAAAAAAAAAAAAAAAAAAAAAAAAAAAAAAATATTTATCTTTTTTTTTTTTACTTTATTATCTTTGATTGCGAATCACTAATAATGGATTCGTTAGATGCAGTTTTTAACTTTATTTTTAGTGTTTTTTTGTTTTTTTTTACTTTTCTTAAAAAGTGAAATTAACATCAACCGGACTAGAGAGACTAAGAAAAGTTACAAAAAAAAAAAAAAAAATATGCCTCCCAACAGGAATCGAACCGGCATTCCCTTTTTGCTAATCAGTAGATGAGACCTCAATTTTACACTAGAGATCATTAAAATCTCTTGAACACTAACTAAAAAAGTAAAGTGTTTTTTGTTTTTACACGCTAACAGCAGTTCGGAATAAGACTTTTTTGCTGTTGTTTTATAGTACTTATTTGCTACAAAAAAAAAAGGTAAATAAATGTTAAATTCAAAATAAATCAATTCAATAGAAAGAGGAAAAAAAAGATAAAAACAAATTTCCACTAATTTAAATAACCTATTTTGACTTAGAAATTGTCATTAAACTATTAAAAAACTAAAAACAAAAACAAAAACTAAAAAAAGCATATGTAATTAAAAAGAAAAAATGGTATGCATTTTTGCAACTAAAAATACTTGTTGCTAATTAATTTTCCCTTAAATTTATTTTTTCTAAACCCTACTCAGTTGTTTAGGGCGTTTGTTTTTTTTAAACAATCTCTCAAAAAGTAAAGTGAAGTTAACAGTTAAATAGAAAGAGAAACACCCGACACCTGTTCAACCAACTTGCGTCAGAGGGACAAGAAGACACATTGTTAGACACTATTATCGAGAATCGATCGAAACAAATTCAGTCGTTAAAAAAAGTTAGGGCATTTTCGAAAGACTGCACAAGAAACTAAGACATTTTATTCAATAATGTACTGACCGAGAAATCACAAACATTCAGAAAATTGATCTGAAGAGAAGAGCGTTAAAAAAATAAAAAAATTAAATAAAAGTACCATTTTTTTAACTAAGTTTAACTTAAAAATTAATTAGTTTATGCGACATCTTATTGGAAAGAGATCTTGTCTAAAAAACTTTAATGATTCTTTTTTAGTCACAGGCAATAGTTATGAAATAATAAACTACTTAAAAAAAAAAAAATAAATAATCTCAGTAGCCAGTTTTTAATTTTTATGAAAGTCAAAGTAAAAATTCGTTAATGTGAAAGGTAAAAACAGGTTTTTTTAGTTTATCTTCATGTCAATGAACTTGAATAAGTTTTAAAAAATTAAGTATGTTAATTTCACACTACACAGGATCATAAAGTGCAAAAAAGGTAAGGAAAGAGCGATATTTTGTTTATTAAAAGACATTTTCTGCTCTTTTCAACTTTTGTTACCCAACAAAAAAGTTGATTAGCATTTCTTTCTCTCACTCCAACAATCTGGGAAATGTCGAAATGTGTAGGTAGACTATTAGCAACGTGAAGTTAGAGAAAAAATATATTTTGATTTTCCAAAGCATACTGTTAGTGTTAGTGTTGTTACTTAAAATACTCAACAGAAAGGTTAAAAATAAATTTCAAATAGCATGATATAACTGCAGATTTTATAATTAAAATAAAAAAATACAATTAGTAATTTTTCACCCACTATCGAAAGAATTTATTCGTTTTTATGTCCAAAAAGTACATTTATGAATGGGAACAAAAATCAGGAGAAAAGTGACTGAAATTTCTCTCAAAATCTTTGTCAAATTCTTCAAAAAAAAAAAAAAGAAAAGAAAAATAAATTACTTTCCGAAAATGACAGCAACAGGTACGTTGCCCTGTTTCCCCCCCCCCCCCCCACTCTCCTACCGAACTAATGCACTTTTAGGTACTAAGAACAAAAAAATTACATTTGGTTTCGTGTTCTTTTTTTTTTTTTTTTTTAAATGTTAATTTACAGTTACAGTGATGTGATACCCTTCGTAACAGCAGTGTAAAAAAGAAAAAAATAATGAAAAGGATATAGAAAGACTTTTTTTTTCTGATCGATTTCCATTCAAGGTCAGATGATCAACAAATTTCAAAATTAAAACAGCTCTGCTTAAACTTCTGTGAAAATTTTGCATGAAAACTTGTTTCGACTTTTGAAAAAGTATCTTTCTTTTACTCTTTTTTGTGAAGCTTCTTTTTGTATTTGATAAGAATAAAATTTATTATTATTAAAAACACTTAAAATAATTTTCTGAGTTTTGTTTCATTGTGTCTTTTAGTTTAACTGAAATTAATCATATTCCGACAACTAGTTTTGATTGTGACAATGACATTTTTGATCATGCTGTGTAGCTGTAGTTTAAGTTTTGTAATGCATTGTAGTGACTTAAAACATTTTTGTTTTTAATTTAAAAAAAACTTATTCTTAAAGAAATTATTCATATTTCTTGAAATTACGAACGAATGATTTTTGGGGTGTAGAAAAAGCTTGTTTTCTAAGTTCAAATTGAAGTGAAATTTGCATTACACAAAAAACATTAACAATTAACATTTACAATAACATTTTAACATTTTGGAATTTGGATTGTTTTACAAAGTGAAAGAGGGCATACAGACGATTTCTTACACTTTTACAGCATAGTGATACACTGAGTGATGATTTCAAAACAAAAACAACTTTCTTAAAAAAAAAACAGGTTAAAAAAAATAAAAACTTATGAAACAGTAAAGTTTAGGAAGAAAGAAATGAAAATATTTTGCCACGTGACCAACTCGTAAAAAAAATAATATTGACATTTGAGAGCAGAACAGCAATCATGCGAATTTAAACTTTAGTTTTGCGGTTTTTAAAATTTGTTTTAAAAGACAGATTTTTAGCACTTTACTACAATACATTTGACAAAATGTAAGGCAATTGTTTTTGTTTTTCTTTGAAAACAACTTTTTCTGAAAATTTTTCATGTTGCAAAAAAAAAAAAATCTAATTTCTTCAGATTAAAAAAACTTTGTCGTAAAAGAAAAATTTAAAAACTAAAAAGCGACTTTACCTGACTCTGATACAGTTCCCTACTTTTAAAAATAAGGCAAGAGTTGGAGAAACTTCTTGAGTTTTGAAATTATTCATTTTTTTTTTTAATTAAAAAGTTATTTTTGCTGTGATCACTTTTTTCTAGTTTTAAAAATCATAAAAAGTTTTTTTTTTGTCAGTTTTTTTTTTTGCAATGCTATTTACAGTAAAAAAAAAAAAAAGTCAAATCAAAGATCGAAAAAGGTATTTACGTGACTTACCTAGGGTAGTGACAACATAGTACTTATCAACACAGTAAAGAAAATTACAAGTGAGACTACAGATGACAAACAAGCCAACTACAATTATTGTCAGTCGTTCAACCAGTAGATGGCGCCTTTAACTATGCGGGGGCAGGACAACACTTGTAAAAACATTACATCTCGAAATAAGTTAAAGTATCTTTGCTTTATTTTCTTAAATTGAATTTTTTAAAAAATCTTTATAAAATTTGTAACACATTCATTCTAAGATTTTCTTTCTTCAACACCTTCTGAAAAATCACGTAGACGTGTTAGGAAGGATTTTTTTTTCTTGACGGCAATTTCTTGAGAAAATGACCGGCCGGTATTGCTAGCGTTTCTCTCTAAGATCGTTTCACTTTAGGCAACATTAACGTTTTTAAATTTTATCTTTTTAAATGTTTACTGCATTAATTATTTTCTGATTTGAAGTAACAAGACAGTGAAAAAGATTGTTACCGAGAAGACTTTTTTTTGTTTTTGTTTTTTTGCGACTTTTGCCAATATTTTAATTTAAAAGACGCTAAAAATCAGTCTGTCTCTAATATTCGACAGTCTTTTTTTTTTTTTTGGCAATACTTTGAAATCTTTATATTAAAATAAATACCTCTGCTGAAATATAGTAAAAATTTTAAATCAGTGGTAAAAATACAATCATCAAAAGATAAAACAAAATCGTTATGGCACAAGAAGACTAAGAGAGTAAAAAAGAAGACCCAAGAAAAGATGGTTGTCGAATTTGCTGACTGAATTATTTTTCATTTTTTCTTTCACCATAACATCGCATTTTTATTCAGAAATATTTTGTGCAACAATCAGCAAAACGTCAAATTCTATCTGATATGCAAATCTTTAAATCCATATCTAATTTCATTTGTACGCGTGTGAGGGATAAAAATCGAATTATATACTTTTTTTCACCTGAGATTTCAATGTAATCAATATATTTTTTAAATGTGAGTATCCACTGCTACCAAACGAAAATGCTAGAAAAATAAAAGGAAATTATTCCCATATTGCCAGAGAACTTTGTCATCTAACAAGGGAGAGGAGGGTGAGGAACTAAATAAAATCAGTCAAGGTTTTTTGTGTAATGGTTAGCAAGCTTGTCCGCTAGAATCATTACAATTGAGTAGTGAGTTCGATCCTCACTAGGTGTCCCATACTTTCGGCCTTGTACCACGACTAAGCTACGCTTAGAAAATCACTGTTCACTATCTTAACTAAAGAAAAACGATATTATTAATATTCTACCTTAACTCAGGCTAGGTTGACAAGTCTTTTCACTTCAGAAACAAAATCTTTCTTTTTACGTACCTCAAAAATGCCACTCTCACAAGATAGTCATGTCTCATATAAACATTTTGCTAGAGATAGCCTCTTTCTCTCACTTCCTTAATCATAATCTTAAGCTGTTGTTTAAAGTAGGTGATCAGATGGTTTGAAGAAAGACACAAATCATAGTCTTGTAGAATCACTTCTACATGCACGTACATACCTACATATATATCGCCATACACACAGGTTCATACACATATACCCACACACTCTTACGTGAGGACCGCACGTGAAACTTTCTTTTTTCCCCGCATTTTATTAAGAAATATATAAACTGATTTCCACACGTGCTTACCCAGTTGGAGGCTGCTTTTCGGAGCATATAGTCCAAATGCTGTTCATTCCTTCTCACTCACATACTGTGCTAATTGCATTCAGCAATTAGCTACATCAAAAGTGTTTCTCTCTATCTTATAAGTACATTTCAATACATGTATAATTATATTCACTACTATTCAGTACAAACATATTTCCTTTTTCAGGAACTCTTCTAGCATGAATATTGAGACAATTTCTTTAATATCTAAGAAAGAACTTTCTTCACAACATCTTGCATTCATGAATTAATCAATCCTGTAACTTTACTTAATACAATGTTATTTTCGTTGCTTTGAGTTATTTTATTTATAAATGTAGTGGTTTGGACAACCAACCTACTTTTCACTGATAAAGTGACAACCCCTACGGTCAGTCTACTACATATTGGTACCTGATTTGTCCAGTTCACTACAGTCTCCTTCATTCACATTAATCAAATCACTATTTTCATTCTATGAAGTAAACAGAAACATAGTGTTTCCTCTTATCATGTCACAGACTCACATAGCTACAAGCAGAATTAAGATAACTGTTTCTGAAGCATTCACAGTGGAAATGTGACTACATAATGAAAGAAAGCATGTTTGCTAGTTGCTTCTAAATTGCCACAACAGATAGATTTTGGTGAAGTAACTGTTTCCATTGTAAAAATCTTTTTACCATGTCTCTGGGATGCATGTTGTGGTACAGTCGATATCAGCTCGGAACTGATAAATCAGGTAGCCAAGTTCGAATTCCATTTGAATTCCTTGCATTCAGTTACGCACAAATACCCTTGGAAAAGGTATTAATCCATCTCTTCCCTCCAATTATGGGTTAAATAACAGGACAGATTAGGTTCGATAGCCTTGGCTGGCAACCAGTCTACTGCAGAAAGTAAAGGCTATCTACTGCAGGATAATCTTTTGCCCAGTCAGTCATGTGTCTTTCGAGACATGATCATCCAAGTGTGTATCACGTATGGCACTTGACTGACAGACTAACTGACTGACTGTAATCACTAGACAGAAATTTCTAGTCAGTGTTAAGGTATTTCAGCCAGACCAAAAGGTATTCTGCTTTTCTTAGGCTAAACTTTTCAATAAAGCTGTCTTGCACAAGCTATTTGATACAATAACTTTCTCAACAGCAGCTAGGTTTCAAAGGGGTCAGTTCTCACATGAGAAAATACTATGAAATCTTATGACATTAACAAAAGGCATATTTGTTTTTGAGAAAACCCACAGGCTTAATATTCCTGGGAGCACACTCTTCTCAATACATTAGATATTTTGAGGGCCTTTGACAAGGTGTCGCACAAAGGATTGCTGCTCAAGCTCTCTAGCAATGGAATCACTGGAAGAGTCTTAGTAATATAGTCCTTCCTAGCAGGAAATTATATTATCTGAAATTAGTTGTTAATGGTCAGTCCTCTGGAGCCCTAGCAATCAACACAGGTGTCCTTCAGTGTCACTTCTTGTACCAACCTTCATTTTGCAAAAATGATCTGGCTAAAAGTATATTCACGTAATTTGTGAATATCTACGCCAATGATACAACAACAATATATGGGTGCACCTCCAAAACCCATGATGACCAGAGATTTGCAGCTGATCTCTCATCTGATCTAGCTCTAACATCTCAGTGGAAACAAAATTGGCTAGTTACATTCAATGCTTTGAAAACCAAACTAGTTATATTCCATCATTGCCAATCAAATACCAAAGTACCCCCAGTTATGCTTTGAGTGATTATTGGGCCTTAAACTCATCCTAGCCTTCAAGTGGAACTCATCCATACACTCCATCGCTAAAGATGCAGGAAAAATGATTGGTTCACTGTACTGCTCCAGTAAGTGCCTGGCTATCCTCTTCCTTTACCTGGTCATGGGCATGATGGTAAACTGTATCCGGCAACATGGTCTCTGATTGGGAGGTTGTGAGGAGCATGGAACCACCTCTTAATTTTTTATTTTTATTTTTTGTTTTTAATCATATCACCCTGAGCAAGGCGGTAATGCCACTGAAGTGCAGGGGTGGGGTGGCTATGTAAGAGTGAAAAGATTGGAAAAGAGAAAGCCGGAAACCACATCCTAAACAGGGAACAAGGGATGAGCCTCTTCACCTGTTCAATAGACGTGGGTGGAGTATGAACCGGGCAATAGTTTAGTCTACTCCAATTGAAAAAAAAAAAGGAAAAGGAGTAAAAGGATTGGAAAAGAGAAAACTGGAAACCACATCCTAAACAGGGAACAAGGGATGAGCCTTTTCACCTGTTCAATAGACATGGGTGGAGTGTGAACCAGGTGATAGTTTAGTCTATCTACTGCAATTGAAAAAAAAAAAAGAATGAAAAGATTGGAAAAGAGAAGAGAAAGCCGGGAACCACATCCTAAACAGGGAACAAGGGATGAGCCTCTTCACCTGTTCAATAGATGTGGGTGGAGTGTGAACCGGGCGATAGTTTAGTCTATCTACTCCAATTGATTTGCTGTTGTTCTCAGGTTCACACTGACCTGGAGTGGTAGTACCTGTTAGGGTCCCAGCTATGGGCAAATAGTTAACCCCCAAACTGGGATCAAAACACTATGAAAGTATAAAAAAGACTTTTTTAGAAAAATATACATTTTTGAAAGAAAAGAATTATTCTCAGCAAAACTTTTGAATACAAAACTAGAAAACATTTTCAGTTTTCTAAAATAAAAAAGAATAAAAACAAAAAAATTTTAATTAAAATCTGACTAAATCAACCTTCTCAATATAACCAAACATTAAAAAAATCACTTAAACCCCTACTTTTTTGGCATTAAATAACTCACAGAGGTTGATATACTGTTAAACAAAACTCAAACTCAGACTCTACCTTTACCAGAGCCAGATCAGGCTTAAAATGAGGTACTTCTGTTATATTTGGGCCGGGGCTATCCAGTCCTCACTTTCCAGTCTTGACAATTCAAAAGTATCTCTGCGTCCTTGTGGGTGACAAATTATTTTCCACTCTGCAACCCCTAGACAGGTTGTGACAAGCCTATCACTGCTCTGTTGCTACTTCCATGGAAAATACTGTATTCCTTAGTTCTAACAGTTCTAACCTTCATAGCTAGGACCCACCATGTCATTCACATCGTAGCAAACCACCCCCATTCCCTTCCCTATTCCATTGGGGAGAAGTAAGTTCCTCTAAAGCAGCTTCTTCCTGTGAACCACTGCTCTGTGGAACTGACTCCCAAGAGGTTGTTTTCCTGATCACTACAATCTTAATCTGTTCAAGCTTAGGGTTAACTGTTATTTTCCCCTCCTATTTGCATAAACTGTACTACTTACTCTGTAACCCTTAACCTCAAGTGGCCTTGTGCAGGATGAACCTAACTAAAAAAAAATGTTTTCTTAGCATTTCTTTACAGATTTTACCATTATTAATATATTGTGTACACATCCAGCTTTAGAAAATGTAATTGTGAGGTATTTCAGCAAAAATTGATATTCAGCATCCCTACACCACGAACTGGAAATGCACCATGGAACCCCTGTGTTTGAACAGGGTTCTTCCTCTCTAGTTCACCTAGTTTAGTACATGGAAATTAACTATAGCCTCAAAGTTTTGTAATACCTTTTGTCAAATTTGCCTTCAACTGAAAATTGGGACGAGATGCCACGTATTATACATGCCTCAACCAATTAAGGTGGGTGGGGATGAACAACCTCGTCACAAACTCAACTGCAAACCAACAGTGTGGTTGGTCTCTGTCACTGTCTCATACAGTTTGATTTCTTTGCTAACCTCTTTAATTTTATTACAAGTGTGGAGACATTGTCACCATTGGCACAGTACCTAACCAAGATAGTATCACCAGGTAACGGAATTCCATGCATAACTAGGTTAGCCCTCAACTAGTGCAGTAAAGGTTCTAGCACGATGACATACAGTATGAGTGAAAGGGAACGGCCTTGACAAATCAATTTGGACAGAATGAAAAGTTTTGATGATGTCCTGTTCACTTCCTTCTCAGTACTGGGGTTTTCATACAGCGAGCCTGTCCAGGAGCAAAAGTTCAGTTTTAAACATCTTGGATTTATCTAAATTAGTGAAACTTGATAGTCATCATTCTCTGTGCTCACACACACCAAATGTAGGTTGTCTTGGATAGTTCTAATCTTCACAATGCAAATCTATTTGGTGATGTGTTAAACAATGCAGTACTACCTGTGATCAATTTGTGAAAATCTTGGCCAAGATATTTAACACTTTGTTGCATATTGGTTACAATTGTAACCATTCTCTAACCTTTGTTGCATATTGATTACAATTGTAACATTTCTCTAACCTTTGCTGCATATTGGTTACACTTGTAACCTTTATTGGTTACAATTGTAACATTTCTCTAACCTTTGCTTGCATATTGGTTACACTTGTAACCTTTCTCTAACCTTTGTTGCTTATTGGTTACAATTGTAACATTTCTCTAACCTTTGTTGCATATTGGTTACAATTGTAACCTTTCTCTAACCTTTGTTGCATATTGGTTACAATTGTAACCTTTCTCTAACCTTTGTTGCATATTGGTTACAATTGTGACCTTTCTCTAACCTTTGTTGCATATTGGTTACAATTGTAACCTTTCTCTAACCTTTGTTGCATATTGGTTACAATTGTGACCTTTCTCTAACCTTTGTTACATATTGGTTACAATTGTAACCTTTCTCTAACCTTTGTTGCTTATTGGTTACAATTGTGACCTTTCTCTAACCTTTGTTGCTTATTGGTTACAATTGTGACCTTTCTCTAACCTTTGTTGCTTATTGGTTACAATTGTAACCTTTCCCTAACCTTTGTTGCTTATTGGTTACAATTGTAACATTTCTCTAACCTTTGTTGCATATTGGTTACAATTGTAACCTTTCTCTAACCTTTGTTGCTTATTGGTTACAATTGTAACATTTCTCTAACCTTTGCTGCATATTGGTTACACTTGTAACATTTCTCTAACCTTTGCTTGCATATTGGTTACACTTGTAACCTTTCTCTAACCTTTGTTGCTTATTGGTTACAATTGTAACATTTCTCTAACCTTTGCTGCATATTGGTTACACTTGTAACCTTTCTCTAACCTTTGTTGCATATTGGTTACAATTGTAACATTTCTCTAACCTTTGTTGCTTATTGGTTACAATTGTAACCTTTCTCTAACCTTTGTTGCATATTGGTTACAATTGTAATCAATATGCAACAAAGGGTTAACATTCTATTTGACATAGTCAAGAAATAAATATTGGTAAAATTTCATCTCCACCATGTTTGTTCTGGAGTTCTAACTGTAAGGGATCAGAGGGTAGAAATGCAAATTACTTCAAGACCACCACTTTGCTACACACCAGCAAAACTGTTCTGTTCCTTTGCATTATGCTGTTGTTGTTGATTGATATCGGCAAGGGGACAAACCTGTATAACTGCCTCATATACAACTAGCAGTATAGCCCAGCGTCACTTGGGTGTAATGAAAGCTTTTAGATATATATTATCGATTTTCTGCACTATTGTAAGAACTGCAACATTGAAACTTCTGAATATCATTTCTTATGCCTTTGTCTATGAGTGTATGCAATTTGATTAAAATTGGACCACTCCTTCTATAACCCGATTTTTTCAATTATCGATTTTCAATATTTATCGGGGGTACCTTGACACAAAACCTAGCTAAGAACACTCGCAGACACTTATAGTACAACTGTGTAAATTTTCAAGAAAATTGGTTCAGCCGTTTCAGAGTCTATAGGTAATGGACACATGCAGACAAAGTTCCATTTATAAATAAGTTTAGATTTGCAAGGGAAGCTATCAATCTCTAGAGTCTTGTTCATCCCAACGTTCTTCAGTGTTTCTTGAATTTGATCTTTTATTATAAGACTCTTGCACCATGATGCTTTACAGATTTTGATATGAGAAAAATCTGTGATGTAGATATTCTGGGCTCAATTGGAAAAAACTTTTGGTAGTTTTGGTACTCGTCTCAAATTCCTTTCAGAAACCTTCATTTGTTATCAAATGTTGTCCATCTGACAATGTGACAATGGCAATATGGTAATCTATAGCATTCCAGAGTTGTTTTACATGCAATTTTGTGGCCATATTTCTTACTTCAGTGGATATTCTTTTTATTAATTGCAAGAACTTGGTTCTTTTTGTTAAACAAGAAGGCCAGCTCAGATTGTCATAACTACTTGGCTTATATTTTCCATTTAACAGTCCTGTTTGCTCTATATTTGATTACTGTCTGTGCCGCTAATCTAAGATGTATCTCCAAGTCAGTCAGTCAGTTAAGTGCCATATGTGAAACATGCTTGGGTGATCATGTCTTGAAAGAGACATAACTGACTGGGCAGAAGTTTATCCCACAGTAGGTTGCCATTGCTTTCTGCAGTAGACTGGTTGCCAGCCAAGGCTATAGAACCCAATCTGTCCTGTTATTTAACCCATAACTGGAAGGAAGAAATGGATTAATATCTTTCCTAAGGGTATTTGCGCGTAAGTGAATACAATGAATTCAACTGGAATTCAAACTCGGCTCCCCGAGTTCTCGTTCCGAGCCGATATCCACTGTACCACAATGCACATCCAGATATCTACAAGAAAGATCTATCTATTGCCCGGTTCACACTCCACCCATTTCTATTGAACAGGTGAAGAGGCTCATCCCTTGTTCCCTGTTTAGGATGTGGTTTCCGGCTTTCTCTTCTCCAATCTTCTCACTTTGTCTTTTATTTTTTTTCAATTGGAGTAGATAGATCTATCTATCGCCCGGTTCACACTCCACCCACGTCTATTGAACAGGTTAAGAGGCTCATCCCTTGTTCCCTGTTTAGGATGTGGTTTATGGCTTTCTCTTTCCAATATTCTCACTTTGTTTTTTCAATTGGAGTAGATAGATCTATCTATCGCCCGGTTCACATTCCACCCACGTCTATTGAACAGGTTAAGAGGCTCATCCCTTGTTCCCTGTTTAGGATGTGGTTTATGGCTTTCTCTTTTCCAATCTTCTCACTTTCACGTAGCCCCCTGCACATCAGTGGCGTTATCTCCTTGCTCAGGGTGATACGATTAAAAAAAAAAAAATGACTTAATTCTAAATTCCAGATTGTCCTACTATTTATTTTTCAGTTCAGCTCCCAATGTTGGATCTGTAAAAACAAGCAAACATGTAACAAAGAGCAGTTTACCAACCAAAACACCTTTTGAATTGGTATTAAAATATTCTAAGTGAAATTTTCAAGGTCACTTTATGAGCATTAAGATGCATCTCTTTCAAACAACATATATCTCCATTGAAAGTCATGTATTGTCAAATCATGCTGAAAACACTGGTTCTTGTTTGATCTTTGAAGTTAAGCAATATTGACTCTGGTTAGTATTTGATCATGGGAGACCACTTGAGAACAGTGGGTACTGTAAGTGACCTTCTACAATCTAAAATATATTTTAGCTTCAAATAACCCGCAAAGGGTTGATAAGCTGTAAAAGAACAAATCAATCTATCTCCCATTCTGAAAGTCATGAAGAAATTGAAACCTTCTAAACTCCAGACTCAGTCCTTTTCTATTTAAACTAGCTAAACAGAGAATCATAATTAGTTCATTAGTGTTAACCAGCTGAAACAAAATTATGCAAAGAGTAAGGACATCATTTCCTTGTTTCAGGGACACTTGACTCATGTCAGATCATGGAGACGACATTTTCAAAGCCTTATTTAACTTCTCTAGAATATTCCAAGTTTTCAGACCAATCTTCATGGCTATCAAAAGACATTAAGTGCACAAGAAATTTATTGGGTTCTTCACATGTCTTTTACCTGGTTTCATGTTTTGGAAGTCATGAAAGACCCTCAGCTTCTGTAGATTCAGGTTTTTCCTCCACAATACATCTGGGCCAACACAGTAAGTAGATGTCTTTCCTTGTGTTATACAGTGTGTTTTATAGCTTTGGGTGGGGGTCCTTTGTTTTGGTGAAGGGGCTAATGTATTTTGCTGTTCTTCACAAAAGAACTCTTTGTTTTTATATGGAAGAAGGGGTGGAAGTAGAACTTGAACTTTTGTAGAAAGAGGCAGAGAATTTGTTTTGGGGAAGAGTTTCCAACATGTGAGTGGAAGGGACTACATGATCTATGATTTTTTTTTGTAGAGTGAGTGGGAATGGATTGTTTACATGCTGGTAGTAGTGGTTTATTTAAACCTATTTATAAATGGAACATTGTCTCTGTATGTGTGTGTGTGTGTCCATTACCTATAGACTCCAAAATGGCTGAACCAATTTTCTTGAAAATTTACACAGTTGTACTATAAGCGTCTGTGAGTGTTCTTAGCTAGGTTTTGTGTCGTGGTACCCCCGATAAATATTGAAAATCGATAATCGAAAAAATCGGGTTATAGAAGGAGTGGTCCGATTTTAATCAAATTTGATACACTCATAGACATAAGAAACGATATTCAGAAGTTTCAAGGTTGCAGTTCTTACAATAGTGCAGAAAATCAAGAATATATATATATATATATATATAAAAGGCAAGATGTTTGTGTGTGTGTCTGTTTATCTGCCTGTATGTTTGTATTTTTTTCAGCTCATTTATTTTAGTTTTTGCTTCGGGTTTGGCTCTAAGTAGATATAATTGTAGTTCTTAGCCTCAGCCATGATACCATTTACTCAGAGGACTTATTTAGCCTTCAAAATTCAGTTTACGATGAAAAAAACTTATTTGATATCGATACCAGGAAATCAAAATTTGACTTACATCCATTCATTTTTCTTTCAATCTATGGTTCCGCTTTAACTGGAAACAACTATTGCTTTTTAGTGTTTTGTGTCAACGTCCAAAGAGTCTGAACTCCAGGACCATGGATTAGTTTTAAAGCTTTCATTACACCTGAGCAACACCGGGCTATACTGCTAGTTTGGAATAAAAAGAAGTAGTAGAAAAGGAAGTCACCCTCACTGGTCTGTTCCTTTTTATGATCAGCTTCTCTTTCTTTCAAGACATGAACTGACAAAACCACCACAATTTTTCACCATCACAGCATATGATAGTGGGGTCTCTTCCGCAAAATTGTCTGTGATGTCAAAACTAGAGACTTAAATTCTTTTGCTTAAATATTCTTTCCTACCTTTTCCTCCAACCTGCTGCTACTACTTAGGCTTCTCCAGTGGTTGCGTGACACTTGTTTTATTTATTTATTTATTTTTTTGTGGTGATGGAGAAATCAAGAAAGAGAAGCCATGATGTGTTCATATATTTTTCAAAATGTCCCTAGCAGAGTTGATACGTGAAACTATTATGGCATACTTTTCCATAAATAGGATTGGTAGAAAGGAATCTTTATGCTTGATGACTGATTTTTCAAGAGTTTTCATCTCTTGACAAGTTGAAGGGAAATTAGTTTTCTTACAGTACTCGCAGTTTTGTCTTCTGTTTGCAAAAATGCCTGGCAGCTTCTAACCTTTGACATCCAAACCATTGAAAATAGAGGCTATAAGATTACATCTCCATTTTTCCATCATATGGTCAGAATTAAAACCTATGATTTTCCCGAATTGAAGAATAAACAGTCAAGTGAGTACCCCCAAAAGACTTCTGTCCTTGTTATCATATTCAATTGTAAAATGGTTTTGTTTGTTTTTAGGTCTTTTTTTATCTAGTGTCAAGTATTCAACTGTGGGAAACAATATGCACCAAACAGAAAAGATCTTGCCTTTTATGGCCCGTTGAAACTTTGCTCTCGGATTTTACCACATAATCTTTTGTTGATTTAATAATGTTTTAGAATTTTCTTTCAACCACGATGACACATTTTTTTTATTTTCCCCTGGTACCCCTCAGTTCAAGCAGCCTCACTAGCAACTCATCCTTCTTGACTAGGTGAATGTAACCCTTTACAGTGATACTAAGAGCAGAAACAAGAAGTTACCTCCTTCACAGCTTAACACATGTTGACATATTTTGAGCTTTGCGCATTAGGCTCCGCACATAACTTCTAGTTGGAGCTGATAAAATACAATTCAAAAGAAATATATATTGACCAACCAGAAGACAGGAAATATATTCAAAGTTGATCCAGTTCTTAACCGTAAAAATGCTTAAATACATGTGATTTTGCCTTTTGTCTTCAGAAGAACACAAGCTGTCTCCTGGATGTCATCCAGCCAACCTGCAGTGTTGTATCCCCTCACGTTTCTTTCTATCCTCTTTCTCACAACTGTCTGGTGATAACAAAAAGAACTTCCTCCTTTTCCTCACAACTACCAGCAACAACAATAAGAACTTTATACGAACATTTACTACTATCGTGCACGCATTTAAAAACATCAGATAGACTTTTCTTCAAAAACATTTCTTTTTAAATTCAAGCTTTTCTTGATTTATAATCATTTTATGACTTATAGTGGGCTATCTACAGCAAGGCCAAATTCTGTTCATTTGCAACAATATACAACTACCCTTCACTAGAAAACTAGAAAGGAATGGATAACCCGCTATAATATAAGTGTTGGAACAGTGGAAGATGGTAATCTTTTATCATTATTGATCATTTTGTTGGAGGAGAAAATTACCTCAATAAATAATAATAATGGAAAATTGCATGAAATTGCATTTCTTACAATTGAAATTTTAAAATTGCAAAACAAAGTAAAATAGATTATTTTTTGCTTTGGTACTTATCAATTTTATTTTCTTACACTTAAAATTATTATATAGAAAGGAAACAAATCTATTTTTAAGGATTTTCAATGAATTATCTGAATATTTGAAAATTATTTTAAAGTCTGATTTTATTTTATAAAATCATGAGTCATTCCATCATTTTTATTAACTAGCTGTGATATGATCCATTTCCCTGACTAATGGATTCATCTTGAATACATATATTTGGGAAAACTAAACTGTTAGACTCTCTGCCTTTGGGCAGAGAGGAACCCAGATGAGGCTATGCTGAAAGGCAGAGTCTTTGGGTAGAGAGTAACTCAGACAAGGCTATGCCAGAGACTTGTCTGGGGAAAATAGACAAGAGCTGAACACCATGCATGTGGGGACTACAGAGAATTTTTGCTCAGGCATATGTGCTCAGAATGCCCTACAGTAAAATCACTCTTGTGCCATATTCCCACCTTATTAAGAAGGCTCCAATAAATATCAAATTTATCAAAGCTCTGTCCTTGTTGGACTCTCTGCCTTTAAGTGTAGAGGAACCCAGATGCATCTATACTGAAGGACAGTGTCTTCTTTGGGGCAAAATTGTCAAGAACTCGTCCCCGTTATATATGTGAGATCTACAGGGAATTTTTGCCTGAGTGTACAGTTGAAGTGACTGGTTAAAGTCTCATCTCACACATGACAATTTTCTGACCTGCTACTGACTTTTTGGATTTTTATTTTTATTTGTATATACATGTTCATTGGGACTTTGGAATTCACATCTTCTTAAGTTTGACTTTATTTTTATTAATTTGATTCAATTTTTGTTTGTACTGAATATTTTTTCTTTTTTTTCTTTTTTTTCCTTTTTTGAATTTTTCACTCTCACATTAGTAAATTGTTTTTTATTTTCTCTTGTGTAACTGATTTATTGTTTTTTTTTAATTTGTTTGTCCTGTTTTCATTTATTTTTTTTTTTAGTTAAGTGTTTCGTATTTCTATCTTTTGTTTGGTGAACCTTTAATTTTTCTTATGAATTACTAGCATTATAGCCCGGTGTTGCTCGGGTGTAATGAAAGCTTTAAAACTAATCCATGGTCCTGGAGCTCAGACTCTGTGGACGTTAACATGAAAGACTAAAAAGCAATAGCGGAACCGTAGACTGAAAGAAAAATGAATGGATGTAAGCCAAATTTTGATTTCCTGGTATCGATATCAAATAAGCTTTTTTCGTTGTAAACTGAATTTTGAAGGCTAAATAAATCCTCTGAGTAAATGGTATCATGGCTGAGACTAAGAACTACAATTATACCTACTTAGAGCCAAACCCGAATCAAAAACTAAAATAAATGAGCTGAAAAAATACAGACATACAGGCAGATAAACAGACACACACACAAACATCTTGCCTTTTATATTATCAATTTTCTGCACTATTGTAAGAACTGCAATCTTGAAACTTCTGAATATCATTTCTTATGTCTTTGTCTATGAATGTATCAAATTTGATTAAAATCGGACCACTCCTTCTATAACCCAATTTTTTTGATTATCAATTTTCAATATTTATCGGGGGCACCTTGACACAAAACCTAGCTAAGAACACTCGCAGACACTTATAGTACAACTGTGTAAATTTTCAAGAAAATCAGTTCAGCCGTTTCTGAGTCTATAGGTAATGGACACACACACACACACACACACACACAGACAACGTTCCATTTATAAATAAGTTTAGATTAGATATATCTATATATCATTTTTACACTTCACCTGATTCCAGCAGCACAAGATCTCTAATTATTTCAAGACGAGGTTGACTGTTTTTGCTTATTGTTTACTGTTTATATTATTTTTGCTTATCAATCTTTTTTATAATTTTTTCATTTTAGTGTATTTTTTTTTTTTTCCATCACTTGTATTGTCAAACTTTTTTTTGTGCTTTCTTTTTTTGATTTCTTAATTTTGCATGTCTTTTTTTTGACAAAAATTCTATATTGTCTACTTTTGTAGTGGTTATATTTTTTTTTTAAATTTTGCTCATCAAGTTTTCAGTAAAACTTTATTTTTTTTCTTATCATGTTTTCTATTATCTATTTTTCTTTCTCATTTGCTTTATTTTTGTGTTATAACCACTTTCTTTTACTCATGGTATTTTTTTTTACTTCTCCCCTCATCTAATAAAATTAGTGTTAGGTATTTTTTCATTTTCTTTTCGTTTTTTTATTTTATATATATATACATATATCTATAAACACTCACAGAGACACACTTACACACATGCATACACAGTTGACAATCAAGAAAGACTTGTTTGGGACCACCCAATAAAAAAGAAAGAAAAATCACAACCTGCTTAAAATAGTAGTAATCTGGATGCTGAAAAGAGCCAGAAAAGTGATTAAGAAAAAACAAGTATGGAGACCAAAAATGGCCAAAATACCAATGACAAAAAAGTACAAATTAAAAAATATAATAATGGGGAATGGCCCTATTGCTAGGAGTCTCCCCCGTCCTACCCCTACCAAATGTGTAATCAACATCGCAGGGTTTTTGGAGCTGTCCAAAAGTTATGCACGCCTTATAAAAGAAGGCAAATTTTTGGAAGACCCCAAGAACTTAAGACGATTGAAAAAAGAATTGTCTGTCTCCTTGGAGAACAAGTACTTGCATAAAATTTGTCACTCCACAAAAGACATAGTGCTTAAGTTCCAAAGAATAATTAAGGGATCAAGTTTTTCCATGTGCTACATGCTGCTACCCATGCCCAAAACTGTGTAAAGGCAGCCAGCCATGATCTCATCACAAAAGATCTGACCTTGAGAACTGAGTATGACAGCAGACATAGGACCAAAGTAGGAGTATTCAACAATCCTTCTCAATTTATCAGGGAGCATATAACCATCTACCTGTGTCAGTATGAAAAAGTACTAAGTGCCAGCTCTGTGAACCTGAACAGGGGATAGAGTTTTGATACTTAATCAGAGAGCCTTCCTCTCTGTCCCCAGCTGTATCATCATAGTGGGCCTGAAAATGCTGGTCATAGTGACTGGTTGGAAATCAATGTGCTGTAAGTGTGGAGAAGAAGGTTTGCGTCTTAAACAAATGAAACCCCCTCTGGTTGAGTCTGTTATTTCCACCTCATCTGTGATGGGCATGCCAGTGATTGGGATGAGAGTAGTTAAACCCCTTGGTTGCATCTCATTTATGACTCACATTTCCTACAAAGCCTTTGTCCACTGCCTGTGCAATTGTGGAGAAGGTAGAGTCAGAGGCACGTGTCATGCAGCGGCACCTCAGTCCCTTGAGGCACGTAGAGTCCCACTCCCAATACCAGTGTTAAGAGGGACACTCAAGCCTCAAGTACATCATTTTAAGATCAGCACAGGAAGTACAATCTTGGGGTTGAAAAAAATGAAAAAAATTAAGCAGATGAAATCTAAATTGGATGCTCAGATATCTACTAAATCACCACCCAAAAAGGCATTTGGCATGCTTGATTATTGAACAAGTCAACAGTGAAGTTGTGCTGATCAATTTAGATAAATCACAGGCATTCATAGAATTGAGCATTGGCAGCTGATTTTGAGCCATACTTTCACACTTGGATTTGACTTCTGTATACATCTGGATGTGCATTGTGGCGCAGTGGATATCGGCTTGGAACGAGAAATCGGGGAACTGAGTTCGAATTCCAGTTGAATTCCTTGCATTCACTTACGCGCAAATACCCTTGGGAAAGGTATTAATCCGTCTCTTCCCTCCAGTTATGGGTTAAATAATAGGACAGATTGGGTTCTATAGCCTTGGTCGGCAACCAGTCTACCGCAGAAAGCAATGGCAACCTACTGCGGGATAATCTTCTGCCCAGTCAGTCATGTCTCTTTCGAGACATGATCGCCCAAGCGTGTATCGCGCATGGCACTTAACTGACTGATACACCCCCCAGTGTGCTGGTTGAAGTGAATATAGTACAGAGTCTTTTGTGTTGTCTTGCTCTGTTTGCCAAGATTCTTGTGTTGGAGCTTTTCTTTTGCAAGTTAAAGGTGAATCCAGTCCTACATGGAATCTCCTTACCTGGTGCTGCCAACTCAGCCAGGTACTCCACCTATGCTGATGATGTTTTGGTTCTTGTGTCATGAGATTGATGTAGTTGGCAATGAAATCAAAGAGTACAAGACTGTGACAGGGACCAAGATCAACCACGATAAGTCTGTTTGCTTGCAGTTTTGTGTGTTTTGTGTGTAGAAAGGAGTTTCTCTTTCTGGGCTTTTCCTCTGGATAGATGAATGGACTGATTAAGATATTTATTCTCTGGTTTGGCCCCAATCTCTTGCTGGAAATGAATTGGTCAGATGTGCAGGTGATGGTTGAGGGCACAGGTCATCTGTGATCCTAGAAGAATCCTTCTTTAGAGAGGAATTCAGAAGTATGTGTTTTACATATCTGCCCAAGTTTCCCTTATTAACTCTCTATGTTTCCACTCCTATATGCCATACTAATACAATTAGTTATGGTTTTGTTCTCTTTCTTGTGGGGAAGCAAGGCTTCCAAGTTATATTGGAAAATCTGTTACCCCCATCTTCTGAAGAGAGTCTGGGTATGCCTAGTACTGAGATTTGTCAATATACACTTCATATTGCATTCCTTGACCAAATGTGTTCACAAAGGGACGGGAATGGCAAATTCTAAAAGGAAGACACCACTAAGAACTTCTCGTTCCTGAGAAGTCTGCACTTGTGCAAGGAGGAGGCCAACTGTTTACTCCAAGAGGGCTCCTTCTATCATGAACGATGGTTAGCTCTCAGGTTCCTCTTACAAGTGACAAATGACCTCTCTGACATCCAGGCATTGTCCTGTAAGGAATTATATCAAGTGTTAGTGAGGGGGTCCATTCAAGATGGTCAGATTAGCGAGCTTCGTTTAACAGTGTAGGTGGCTTGCTTGATATGGGCTTGGTGCCTGGATTGGGATCCCTCACTAATGATGAGGCATCACTCACCTGGCTGGTAATGCGAAAGGCCTTCTGATTTGGCAAAACACTTTCTTCAGTGAGCTTTGGAAATTCTTCCAACTGCATTGGCATGAGCTGGTAGAGACCCTGGGTCACATTTTCTTCCACTGCAAGGTTGTAGTCTTGTTTTGCAAGTTTATTGATGATATCATTGTTTGTGTGCTGCACAAAATTCTGTTTGGTAGCATCATTAACTAAGGCTGAGCACTATATGTTCTTGTGCTTACTAGGTGCTATGTGACTTATGATATGGATGACATGACAAAGAATTCTATGGAGACGAGAACTTTACCTCTTCCCAACTGATCTTGTTCTTTAAGCATCAGCTTAAATTTGAGATCAGAATAGAAAGGAGGTAACAACTCTCTCCATCAGAATTTGGTAAAAGGTGGTTATCATGGCATAGCTGTTGAGTGAAAGGAACTGACATAGAGTAACATTTTGATGCTGGTTAAGGATATTGGAAGCTCCGTATTAAACATTGGCACCCCCACCTAAAATAGTTAATATTTTTTTTTTTTTTGTTATTTTTAATTTAGCTAGAAGATGTATGCTCATTGGCCCCTTTTATTTTTTCCTCTACTTTATTTGGTTTAATTCCTCATCTTCTCCCTCATCAGGTGACCAGAAATGTCAGTTCTCTGGTGGATATGGGACAGTTTTCATTTTTCAATCATGTTCTTTCATAATTGTTATTGTGTCTGAATGAGTGTGTAGTTGCATGTGTGTTGCTGGTCAAATGATTGGCTTTTAATTCATCTAATCCTGCATTAATTTCATTCAGTTAACTGATTTTTTCTGCAACACTTAAGGATTGTGTGTGTGTGTGTGTGTGTGTGTGTGTGTGTGTGTGTGTGTGTGTAGTGGGTTTTACTGACACCATTTTGTTTAGTTTCTTGTATATAAAGTATTATGCATATTGCAAATATTTATTAGGGTTTTCATTTTTAAATGTTGCCAATCTATTGTCCACTCTTACAGACAAATTGTACATATGGGGGTTATTTAAGACTTTATAGAGACTTGAGGTATTATGGTGATTGAAGTAAGAATGGTAAGTAAGAATGTCGTATTTTGCTGCAAAGATTATTGTATATTTTGTTTGGATCAATGATTGTGGCTAGCTAAGTTTAAGATAAAACAGATGATGGTCAGCCTTCCTCATTCCCACTTTTGGCTTGTATCACATTTTTTGTATTTTTACAAAAAAATATTAGTTCATCAAAGCTTATATTTAAGCCAATTCTACTACACTAAAGATGTTGCATAATTTAAAAAATAATCTTATAAATATCAAATATTTATCAGAACAATTTTTCATGTATTTTTTCTTTCTCTGTTAATTAGAACTTATTGATTTTATAAATCTGAGATTTCTTGGGCACCACATACGTATGTTAAATTTAAGGGCTTTTTTACCTTTTTTAAAAAGAATAGTCAAGAATTTTGTTGTTTACTGATTAGTAACCACTCATTAAAAATATTTTAGATACACATAAATAAAATTATGATTTTCAAAAAAAAATCTTTTTGACATGGATACGTGTTCCCATTTCTCTCAGTCATGGATTGTTTGAGGTATTAGTGGGTTGCTTATTCTTTTCTTTTTTCTTAGTAGTGGAGAGTCCGTTCTAGTGAAGGGTAGTTGTATACTGTTGCAGGTTAACGGAATTTGGCCTTGCTGTAGATAACCCACTATAAGTCATAAAATGATTATAAATCAAGAAAAGCAAATTGAGTTGAAAAATAACATTTTATATATACACATATCTATTAAGGTTTTACAATTGAAGTAATACTTGAAGTATAGGTCCAAATGTTCATGGCAATAAAATGCTGAAAGAGAATTAATGCTTAGGAATGTGGGGAGTGGGTAAGTAAGGAATGTCTTTGATGTAGTTGCTCCTTAGGTCAGTAAGTAGTTTTGGAGACAGTGAAAGAAGGTAAAGACGTAAGGGAGGCAAACATAGTAGCCGCTTGACTTGGGTCAAGGGAGATACTAATTACTCTCCTTTCCTCGTCTGCCTTTCGAAGCTTTCTGTATCTGCTTTTTATACCTTCATTTTGGACCACAGCAGATCACTTAGGATTTCACACTTGTATTTGATTCTGGGCTTCCCATTGGCTGAGAAATAAAATTCGCATAGGCTCGCAAACTGGAAATTTAATATTTAATTAATTTTTAGTTTTCAACCAGAGCATCTGCGCAGAGCCGGCGGCACACAAACGACTTTTGGTCATTTGCTTTTTGGTCATGAAAGCGCTAACATCCGGTCCATCACTTTTGCTCGGTATCATCACAAGGTGACATAAATTGGTTAGCATTCACGTTATGCATGACATCTCTAACTTGTAACAGATCCTCCTTGATTTGATAAAAATTTCTTTTTCCTAATATTCTAACCAGCAAGTAAAAAGCATTTCTTCATAATTCCACTGAACAACCATGATTTTGAGGATATTTTTAATTCCAGGGTTTTGAAATTTTAACGTATTAGAAAGCAAATAGGACATAATTGATGCAAGGACCAAAAAAATGGCTTACAGCCATATCACATTGAATACACCAGTTCTCACTTGATCACCGAAGTTAAGCAATGTTGAGCCTGGTCAGATGGGTGACCACTTGGGAATACCAGGTGCTGTAAGTGTATAGTGACGGATGTGTGTTGTGGTGCAGTGGATATCGACTCGGAAAGAGAAATCGGTGAGCCAAGTTCGAATTCCAGTTGAATACCCTGCATTCACTGGTACCCTTGGGAAAGATATTAATCCATACCTTCCCTCCAGTTATGGGTTAAATAACAGGGTAGGACTTGGGGACCCTGCCCTTAAAAACAAATCCCAATGAATCTTGATACTCGATAAGAAAAAAGTATTACTAGACACAAAAACTTATATAAAAACAACAATAAATTGTTGACAGAAAAAGGTATTACCAGCAATAAATAAATAAAAAAATTTAGTTGGCAATAAATGCTCCGCCGAGGTTGATATGCCATAAAAACAAAACACCTCAACAACAACAACCAAAAAATTATGATTTTTATTCTACAGATTAATTAGAGAAATTCTTTCAATCCTCTGATTTAAGTGCTTAACTAAACATATCATTACCACTCAAGACTTTCTTACACATTTTAAAATTTAATGAATCAACAATATAGGCTTCAACGGTGGATGGTTAAATTTATTTGATGATGAACACAAACACAGACTTAAATCAGTATTATTTAGTTAAACAGCAAAACATGGTTACTTATGTAATTATTGTGTTAAACTTCTGTATTTAAATCAATGTTTATTTCTTGAAAACTTTTACCAAAATTCCCTTAATTATTCTTATTCATGTACCTTTGTTGTATTGAGATGCAAAGAAGAAATGCTGACTCTTTGGCAACTGAAAGAAAATTGTCAAATTTGAGAATGATATCGAGGAGCAAGTAAATTGTTGAGTTTGTGGTAAACAAAATTTACACATGTAAATGACGAGTTGTCATTGTCAGTTGAGGTGAAAAGAAATGAAATAAATTTTGATGAGATAATATTTTTGTTTTTATAGAACTGAGAAACAAAGGAGGAAAAATACACTAGTGTCCATGCCTATGTAGCTGAAAAGGAAGAAAATAATATTCAGAAATTGTGTAAAGGATACGTGTGTGTGTGTGTGTGTGTGTGTGTGTGAGTGAAAGAGAGAGAGAGAGAGATCCCCATGCCCAGGACAAGGTCCCATCTTCTACTACATGTTAGGGAGAAAAAAGAAAGAAAACAGAAGTTTGAAATTAGCATCATCTCCACTGTTCCAAGGACAATGAAACATTAATTTGGAATGATTGGTTAAATTTTTGGGATGATAAAAATTTTTAATTAAAAATCTATTATATTTATTCTAAAAGTAACTGATTTCTTAAAATAAAATGTGTTATGCTTTCTTTTTATCATAAACTACATTGAACATACAAGGGAGAATTTTAAAAAATGATAAATAAATATGGTAAATTTAGTTGCAGTACAAGGTAGGTAATTGTAAATGAACATTTTTGATAAAGATTTGAAAAACTCTTTTTATAAAACTACACTAAAATTCTTTATATAGAAAATAAGTGCATAGTGTACAGCTCTTTAAGTATGATGAAAATTACCTAAGAACATTTTGATTTATATCATTTTCATTGTTCAGACTGTTAATTCAGTCTTCTTCAGATGTTAGTTGGAATTTCGAATGGAAGTCACTTTTAGGATCACTGCTTTGATCAGTTAGGCCATATCATTCAAGATAATTTACATGAACATTTTTAAAAAAAATAATAGTTATCATTTTTATAAAATTACAGTAAAATTTAACTAATATATTTTTGTGCTTAATAATTTTTAAATCTTTAACATTTAAGATTTTTAAAGTTATCTTATAATCTGGAAGATCTTATCCATGTTACACAAATTTCCACCACTGGCCGGATGTGAACATTCCAAAACCATAGGCTGAACTAAAAACTTTCTTAACTGTGCATAGGCTTTACATATAGCTTCCATTTCACTTACATACTCAAAGAAAAATACAACTGAATTTTCAACAATAGCACCCACTCCCACCTAAAGAAAGAAAAATTGAAGCAAATTTGAGCCTAAGAAAAAGATATAAAAACCCATCAAAGACACTTAGGCAGACCAGCCAGGATTCATAATGCTGGCCTTGACAAACCTCACATCTCCATAAGGCACCTGCTAAATGCCACAGTAATTCACATCTCACTCCACTCTCCTACCATACACCTCTGCTGCTGACTTTTTTATGATTCTACTTATCTCTTTCTTTTAATGAGAGACATTCACACTGAATTTACCACATGTTGTATTTTATCATTAATAATTATTTATTTCCTAAACCTCCTTTCTTCTTTGTTCTACCACTAAATAAACATTTTTTTTTTGTGAAAAAAATAATGTCACTCTGACTTGAATAGATAATAGTAATGATATTTTTGCTGATACAACTTGTACAGTAAGAATATTTTGAGTACCCTAGAAATTATGCCTGGATTTGTCATCGAAGGCCACAATTTAAACAACCTAAGGTCCGCAGATGATACAGTGCTGATAGCAGACACAGAAAGGAAACTACAAGACCGCCTACAGAAGGTAGCTGAAGAAAGTAACAAGAAAGTACTAGAAATAAACTGAAAGAAAATCAAACACATGATCATCAGTAAAAAGGGCAGCCCAATATGACAAATACAGGTTGGCATGGCAAAGGAAGCATTCCAGAAGTTGAGTAAAGTATTAAGAAACAGGAAAATTTTGCTAGAAACAAAGAAGAGAGTACTGGATTGCTATGTGATGTCAGTTCTTCAATATGGCAGTGAATGCTGGACAATATCATCAAAGACGAAGGAAAAACTTGAAGCAACTGAAATATGGTTCTACAGAAGGATGCTGTGAATATCATGGATTGAGCATGTGAGCAATTATGAGGTCTTAGAAATTATGGAAACAAAAAGGAAATTAATATTGAGCATCAAGAAGAGACAGCTGAAGTTCCTGGGACATGCAATGAGGAAGGAGGGCTTGGAGAACCTGATACTGACAAGCCAGATAGAGGGGAAAAGAGACAGGAGAAAGCAATGGATAACATATTTGAAGGACCTAATCAGGTGGATGACGGAACGAGGGTTGCATGGTGTAACAGGAGAAGGCGTACTAAGAGCCACCAGGGATAGGGAGATGTGGAAAGCCATGATCGAGCACATAGAAGAAGAAGAAACCTCTTATTTGTTCTATCACTTAATATAACTTCTTTTTTTTTTGTGAAAAAATAATCTGTCACTCTGTCTTGAATAGATGAGAGTAATGATATTTTTGCTGACATTATAAAAAATTATAGAAAATAAAATTAATTCCTCTTAATGTGAATTGATATAAAATATTAACAATTTTGAAAAAAACACTTTTATGTTAGCAGGCACTAACACCAGCGCATTTTTCTTGTTTTCTTTGTTATTTAAAAAAATTATAATCTTTAAGCAGTCTTTAAGAAATTCAAGAATTTTGTCTCTCAGACAATTTCAAAATATAAAATATGGAAGTAGTAACTCCAAAAATGTTTACTCACTGATTATAGAAATATTATTAAAATAAATCACATTTCTTGTTTGTTAAAAATTGATTATTTACAAGTGAAGTTGCTTTCATTTTTTATATATTCTTCTTTTGTTACTATAAGAAAATGTTTTTAATTTTAAACTAACATTTAAGCAAACAGTAAAAGAAGCTTATAATTACTCATGAAATTTACTTAAATTGTATAGAATGAATATTATAAATATAATATATTTTTATCACTATCAAAAATAGAAATTTTTAAATGTTTATTTAATGTTTTCATTTTTTGCATCCTTTTATTTAAGCAGTTTTTTTTCAGCATGTCATTTAACAAAATTCATCTCATTAAAGAAGAAAAATGTAAAAAATAAAAATAAAGTGGAGACAGAGCTTTGGACTGGAGTACATCAGGTTTAGATTTCACTTTTTGATACTGACAAGAGACTTGTTAACCATAGTTTAGTTGTATTGTTAGATGGGTTAAGATCTTTTTTCAATATAACTTTATTTAATTGTCAAATGAAAATTTGATTTGCATCAGATGTTTTTTCCCAATTGTCTATCAGATATAAATTTAAAAATAATACTTTTGAAGGAAAGTTATAGAAAAATGGAATGAAACAGAAAGCATCATATTTGTAACTTTCAGTTTTAATATCTGATAACTTTAGATGCCTAAAAACAAATGGCCACATGGAACACAATAGTGACTGAAAATATATGGTTATGGTTTAACATTTCATTAATTTTCCATTGTCTATATATTTTTTTCTTAAAGATTGCTTTTCAATTCATGTACATCCCTAGAGATATGATTTTCAGGAACAATAAAATAATTAGTTTAAAAACTTAAATAAAAATTTGTCAGTAGTAGTGGCCCATCACTAAAATCAATTATTCAGCATAGTGGTCAACATGCTAGTCAAGTAGCCAACTAGTTCACTATTCTTGTCATTTGGTGAAGTGTCTACCTAATTATACTTACCAGTTATTTTGTCAAACACTTATTCAATTTGTCACAGTAGTCATTTGTGCAAAGTTATTAGTCTAGCAAAGTAAAATGGTTGATACATAGTAACCCATCATCTTGATAAGAGGAGGAGGTATTTGCTAAAATGGTCAGTTGCTCAATCATTGGAGAAGCCTGGAAATAACAATTCAGTAAAGATATCAGTTAACCTTAGTTGCTACTTAGTTACTCAGAGATTGGATGCACAACTTCCAGGAAATGAGACAATTGCTTTTATTGACTAAAGTGAGTAGTGCAGGAGTACTGTGTTTCCACATGAGAGTAAAACTACAACACAATGAGAAAAGTGACAATTACAATGTATGAAATCCATACAAATTTATGTAAGATAGAAAAGTCAACATTACAACTTTTTGACAAAATGAAGGTTTCATACCTTGTAATTGTTTTGTGTTTGTTTGTTTTTTCAATGACATGTCCCTTCAGAGTGTAGATGGTTATGGCTTTTCTTTTCAAACTACAAGAAAATTGAATGTATGGTTATCAGCAAAAAGAGGAGCCCAAAATGCCAATTACAGGACAGGAATAATAAAATCTAGATGGTACAGAAATTTAAATACCTGGGAAGTATTCCAACAGAGGACAAAAAGTGTAACACTGAGATCTGAAGGTGTCATGAAATGGCTAAGGACATATTCAGAAACAGGAAAATTTCATTGGAAATAAAGAAAAAATTACTGGACTGTTACATATCTCGCCTCCTAACACATCACTCAATAAGTCCCGGGCCTGACATATAGATGGCACCACTAATAAAAAAAATCTAAATGATTTTTATAAAGTGCTAACCTTCAAATGACATGTGACAAAATTTAAGCTCAATTGGATTATTAGTTTACAAATTACAGTTATTTAAGTGAAGCTACTGTTGCAAATTTTCAAAACAATAGAAAAATCTGAATTTTGTGTGTTGATAAAGCATTGCTTTTTGATGGCAAAAAACACTGTTCAAGTAAAACAATGGCTTGGTGAGTGTTATTCGAACTCTGCTTAACCAGAAACAATGGTTAAGAGGTGGTATGCTGACTTTAAATGCTGTCATATGGACACAAATGATGCTGAATGCTCAGGTTGCTCAAAATCAGCAGTTGTCCTGGAAAACACCAAAAAATCCACAAACTCATTTTGGCCAATTGTAAATTGAAGTTGTGGGAGATAACAGAGGAGTTGAACATTTCAGATGGCAGTATATTCACCATTTTGCATGAACATTTGTCAATAAGAAAGCTGTGTTCAAAGTGGGTGCCGCTTTTGCTCAGAGTTAATCAAAAACAACAATATTTCGACGATTCAGAGCGTTGGTTGCAACTGTTTTGATGCAACAAGAATAAATTTTTGCTTAAATATGTGACAATAGATGAAACATGGGTCCACTGCTTCATTCTGGAGTAAAATTGGCAGTCAGCTGAGTGGACAGCAGCAGATGAAAGGCATCTAAAACAACCAAAGACGCAAACATCAGCAGACAAGGTTTTGGCCTCTGTATTTTGAGATGTGCAAGGTATTTTGTTCATCGATTACCTTGAAAAAGGAAGAACCAATAGCAAATATTATTTAGCATTATTGGTGCATTTGAAGGAAGAAATCACTAAAAAACGGCTACAAAAGAAAATGTGATCTTTCGCCAAGACAATGCACTGTGTCACAATTCGATTGTAATGATGACAAAATTACATGAATTGCACTTCAAATTGCTTCTGTATTAACCCCAGCAACTACTATTAGGTGCTTTTTGATTCAGGTAACCTTTAAAGAAATTTTGAACTAAAACCTTTATTTAATCTACTCCATAGATTGTTCCCATTCTACTGATCATATCTTGGGATATCTTGTCTAGTTCTTGTTTAGTACTACTGAGTCATTGTTCATCCTGTTTCCACGAAGTTCAAGGCTGTACAACTTGAACCAGACATTAGTCAATATGGAAATAAGAAGTCATCATCATAGAAATTCAGACAGAAATTGTATGACTTACCTACTATTTTTTTTTAACTCGCAAGTAAGCCACATATAGTCTGTTATTGTAATCAGAATACTAGTCCAAATAGTCTTTTATATATTGTTAGCATTTCTCTAATCAAGTTGCTGATCAGTGACTTCATCAGTCATGCCAAATAGCAGCTTAATTAAGTAATTTATGAGCCATTATGGTTAGTCAGTTATTAAAAAAAATAAATCACTACCATTGCTTAGTTAGCAAAGTCTGTTGATTTAAATAATTAGTTTAGTCAACCATGTGTTTATTTAATCAAATAATCAGTGAACTAATAAATTTTTTTTTTTAATCATATCACCGCAAGCAAGGCGGTAGTGCTACTGATGTGCAGGGGGCTACATAAGAGTAAAAAGTTAGATAGAAGAGAGTGAAGAAAGGGATGAACCAGTTAGAAAAGAGCAAGAGAAGGAAGGGAATACAGGTGTGATGATAGTTGCAGAGGTAGAGAGAAAAGAAAGGATATACAGGGCGGTGAAGAAAGAACTAAGGTCAAGTAGTTAAGAGATGAGTGTTGACCTTGCATTTAATTTCCTGGAGGTTGTAACTGTCAGGAAAACAAGAATAAGGAAGCGAGTTCTGCAGGAGTAGAATTCTACTCAATGTTAATATTTGTTAAAAGATATTCAATTAGTTTTAAGGACCATTGTTTACCTTGTCATTTGTCAACAAAGATGATTACCTAGATAATCAGAGATTAATTTTCTTATAATCAGCTACATTGACAGCTGAATAAGCATTTGCATGTCATACATTGATTTCATTTTCGGATGAATCGACTTTGACTAACTCATATGGAGCTGACTGACTGCTTGGGTGACTTATCCTTCAAAGAGCTGATGTAGAAGACAGTACATCACTTCTTTGCTGCTGACATCATTGTTAGTTCAGTATATGAAAAATAGTAGTGACTGAACTGAGTTTTGATAATTTAAATAGAAACTGAGAATGGAATTAATGACTGAACTTTCTCAATTTTTTTAAGAATCATTTCACCCCATGCAAGGCAGTACTACCACTGGTGTGCAGGGGGTTACATAAAAGGAGAATGATGAGAAAGAGGGATAAGTTACAGGGGGTGTCAGAAAATGGGTAAGAGAAGGATGAGAACACTGGTGTGAAGAGAACTGCATGAGTAGAAAGGGAGACGAACACGATAAAAAGGTTGTCAGGGAAAGGATGCGAGTCAAGGAGATAAGAGATGGCAATTGACATTACATGTAAATTCTTGGAGATTGTAGCTGTCAGGGAAGCAAGTATACGGAAGAGAATTCCACAGGCAGGAAGTGTGAGAAAAGAAGCTGAAGAGTAGATGTTGCAGTTATATTTGATTGGTTTCTCTGTAAAAGGGTGGGACATAGTAGCTTGAGTAAACTCATGCGGAGCTGGGCACCAAAGAGCTAAGCTCATCGGAGCAGAAGCCGTGAAAGCATTTATAGAAAAGACAGAGGGAAGCCACATTATGTCAATGAGAAAGTGATTAGAGCTGAGCTACCAGGGGGGGATCGATCAGATTAAAGATTCTTTGTTGAATTTTGTCACGAACCATAAAATGAATAGCAGAGGCATCTGACCAGATGTGACAGAAGTATTCAATACATGGGCAGATGGTAGATTTATATATGTTCAGGATGGATTCAGCCGAGAAAAACTTTCTGGCCATACACAGTGAACTGACCTACTTAACTATGAATTCAATGCAGTCATTCCACTTGATGTTGCTTGATAGAGCTAGGCCAAGGAGGCGCAGTGTTTTGCTTTCAGAGAGACTAGCCTGATCCATCCTGATGGAGGGTAGGAGCAATTGTCTCTTGTGGTTAAAAGATAGCAGCCTCGCTTTGGAAGCATTAAAATTCACGAGCCATTTCTTACCTGTTATGGTGAAACACACCTATTCAATAGTGAATAGATTCTCCCACCTAATTTAAGTAGGAGTAGTAAGAAGAATGAGTGTCAGTTGATGTTGGATGATAGTAGTCGACAGTCAAATACAAAAGTAGTCAGCAACCTGGCAAGATCACACCTCGTAATAAATATTATATCAAGTTCCTAACGTTTTGTACGTCGAACCTTTTAGGACCGACTTTAGCACAAATATTAGCCTCCACTGTGAAAATAACTCCACAACAATTTTGGCAACGAAGATATCAAACTCATGTGGAGAAGATAAAAAGAATTTTTTTCCACTTGTCAAAAGATAATTTTGGCGACGAGGATCCGGATATCAGATGAAGATCCAATTCACTTGGAGTAATAAAGAAATTTTTTTTCTTTTTTGCTCATCAAAAACAATTTTGGGCAACAAAATTCGCACTCATGTGGAGAAGAAAAATTTGCTCACTACAATAATTTTGGCGACAAAGTCTCGGATTCACGTTTAAAAAAAATCTTGGCAAAGGTTCTCGCAAACCAAGACGTCAATTTGGTGACGAAAAAATCTGTCGTATTCTCAACTGAAAAAAAAAAAATTTCTCTATAATACAGTTTACTCAAATAGGTCATGAATTGTCAATTCGTAGGACCCCACCTTCTACAGTATTAGACATTGTGTTAACTCTTTGCGAAAATGGAGGAATGTAAAAGTCTATTCCTGGAATTCTTTAATTTCCAGTTGGAACACCAGACAAAAATATTAGAGCAACAAAAAACATTCCAGATGCAGATACAGGAGGAAACTTTCAATAGACAAATGCAATTCCAACAAAAAAATGGAACAGATGCATAGGGATTTTCAAAACAAAATTCTGGAAATAACTGAGAAGGGGAAGCGTTTTCTTTTTTTTTTCTTTAAAAACGAACAGAACTTTTTTGTTACCGTGTATATTAAGTGAATTATTTAGTAAAAATACATTTCTGTTCCACAAAAGGTGGAACTGTTTAAATCTGACAAAACAGTACAAACAAGACTATATAATGTATGCAGCCAATGTGAATAAGCATTGTGAAGAATTCAAGCTGGCAGAATTAAGCACAGACAATTTTAAGTGCTTGGTGTTTGTTCTGGGGCTGGTATCAGAAAGAGATGCAGAGTTGAGAAAATTAGTACTGGCAAAAAATTGGCAGAAGACTGCACAAGATATGTTAGCGTAAAGAAAGATTCAAAAAAGGAAAAACAGTCTGGTGTTTTGTATATAAGGAAAATACGCTACAAAGGAAAAGATCAGTCTACCAAAGAGAATTCTAAAATTGCAGATTATCAAGCAAAAGTGAAATACCAGAGTAAAATAAACAAAAACTCCTGAAGCCATGTTTTGCTTGCGGTGAACTACACCGGTACAGTTATTCCGATTTTAGGAATAAAAAATATTTCAACTGTAAAAGAATGGGACGTAAAAGCGCGCATTGCAGGTCAAGAAATAAAGAATAAAATAAGAAAATTAAAGCCCAACAAAGTAAAAGACGGAATAATCAGAAAATTTGTTACCATTGAAATAAGTAATAAAAATATAAAAATGCAACTTGACACAGGTTCAAATTTATCTATCATAAATTTGCATACATGGAAGAAATTGGGAAAACTAATTTTAATGAAGACAAAAAAGCGAGGTTAGTGACGTAAGAAAAAATATAATTTATTAGAGAATTTGTTACAAACATCACGTTAAATAAAAAATGCAAAAAGCTAAACTATTTGTCATAGAAAATACCACAAACTTACTTAGTATAAATTGGATAACAGAATTCCAATTATGGAATCTACCAATAAATTCTTTCTGTTACACAGTAGAAAGTTTAAACACCGAAGACCCAAAATTAATAAAGAAACTTAAGGAAACATTTCCTACTGTTTTTTCTCCAGGTTTGGGAACGTGTACCAAGATGGAGGCAAAATTCCAGCTAAAAAAAACGCTCAGGCGGTATTAAAAAAGAAAAGGAGTGTGCCGTTTGCCTCAGTTGAACAGATAGATAAAGAATTAGACAGATTAGAGAAAACATGTGCACTTAAAAAAGTTGAGTATAGTGAATGGGCGACACCGACGGTATAAGTGAAAAAAGTCTAAAGAAATTCATGTTTGTGCTGATTTTTCGACAGGTTTGAACGCAGCGCTTAAAGATTATAATTATCTCCTACCAACAACAGAAGAAATATTTGCAAAGCTAAACGGAGGCACAATATTTTCAAAGATAGACCTCAGCAATGCATATCTGCAAATACCGGTAGAAAAGGAAACGTCAAAACTTTTGTGTCTAAACACACTTCGGGGTCTGTATAAATTTAACAGACTACCTTTGGGGATCAAGGATGCACCCACCATTTTCCAGCAAGTAATGGATTCAATGTTGGGTGGTCTAGATTTTGCCATAGCCTATCTGGACGACATCCTCATGAGAAGTACAAGTATAGCAGAACATGTGGAACATATAAATGCAGTAGTTTCAAGAATACAGGAATTTGGATTTAAACTCAAGAAAAGCAAATGTGATTTTTGTTATGGAGAAAGTAAAATATCTGGGGCAGATCATCGATAAGAATGGTAGAAGGCCAGACCCAGAGCGAGCAGCAGCGATAAAAGACATGCCAGCTCCGAATGATATGACCACATTACAAAGTTTTTTGGGATTAGCAAATTATTACCAAATATACATCCCTAAAATGTATAATCTGCGGACACCATTAAATGATTTATTGAAGAAAGGAAAACCTTGGAAATGGACTAATGAATGCCAGAAAGCATTTGAAAAGATAAAGGAAGTGTTCTTGGAATTATTTTTAATCCACTACAACCCGGATTTAGAAATCATAGTAGTTTGCGACGCAAGTGCGTATGGAGTAGGCGCATGCATCTTACACAAAATGCCAGATGGTCAATTAAAACCAATTGCTCATGCTTCCAGAGTACTACTTCCGGCTGAGAAGAATTACTTTCAGATAGAGAAAGAGACGCTAGGAATAATATTTGTGGTAGCGAAATTTCATCGTTTTGTCCACGGTCGACATTTTAAGCTACAAACTGATCATAAGCCTCTAATTTCGATTTTTGGGTCGAAAAAGAGTTTGCCAAAGCATACAGCCAGCTGATTACAGAGATGGGGTATAATACTGCTAAATTATAGCTTCAGCATGGAGTACATATCATCGAATAAATTTGGCTATGCTGATGGGCTGTCCAGGTTAATTCCTAAAGTGAGCAAACCATTACAAGACACAGTAATTGCCTCACTGAAGTCAGAAGAAGAGCTGAAATTTACTGTATGTAATGCAGTTCGAGAACTCCCGTTAACTCTAGAAAAAATAAAAGAAGAAGCCACCAGGGACAAGTATATCTTGAAAATAAAAGAAAAATTAGCTGAGAGGGACCAGTACACAACAAATGTTTTTTCGCTTTGCGATATAGTATTGTTATACAGAGAACGTGTGGTGATTCCCTATACACCGCAAAAGTAAATATAGGATTTTCATACTGGTCATCCAGGCAGCACTAGGATGAAGAGCCTAATGCGAAGTTTTGTATATTGGCCGAATATGGACAGGGACATTGAGAATAAAGTGGCAAAATGTAAAGGCTATGCCTTAGCTTCAAAGGCACCTCTGATAAAATTTAATCCCTGGCCAAAAACAGACCTACCATGGTCTAGGTTACGTGTGGATTTTGCAGGTCCACTGAATGGATACCATTACATCATAGTAGTGGATAGTTTTTCAAAATGGCCTGAGATACAAAGGATAAGAAAACTGACAACACAAGTACTAAAAACTTCCTGCTGGAATTGTTTGCAAGGTTTGGTGTGGTAGACACAATTATGACAAACAACAGAAGTCAATTTACGTCAAAACAATTGAAAGATTTCTGCAAGGAATACAACATCGAACACGTTACCACAGCTACATATCACCCAAGATCAAACAGGTTAGCTGAAAAATTTGTGGACACCCTAAAAAGAGCTTTAAAGAAAGCTAGGGAAATACCTACAGATGAAGCCCTACAGAAGTTTCTATAGGTATACAGAATGACCCCAAATAACGGAACACCAGCCTCCAGCTGAGGTGATGTTTGCATGTCGGGTAAGATCTGTCTTCAACAAATTACTACCAAAAAAGACAAAGCCAGGTAGAGAAAAATTTATTCAAGTAAAAAAATAAAATACTGGTGAAAAAGAATTCTTTAAGTTCTACAAACAGAATAAATTGTTCTGGGAGATTGGAAAAATAGAAAAGTGGATTGGCAATATGATGTACTTGGTGAAAGGCAAAAATTCACGTGCAGGTGGCACATTAACCAGATCAGACAATGCTCTTCAGATGTGGTTGACAGCAATTTCGCGGAAGAAATCCCTATGGAGGTGATTTTTGATATGTTTGATCTACCAACGCCATCAATGATTTTACCTGAGACTACGCCAATCCAGGAGGAAAAGAAAGGCAACCGATCATTTAAAAGTTGATCCAAAATGTAGGAGATACGCTACGATGTTGCTAAAAAATGAAGTGTTTTTTTTATGCTTTTTTTTTCTTTTCGTCATATTTCCTGTCAAAAATAAAGAATAAAAAAATAAAGAAAACTGTTTTACTCCTACGGAGTAAAGTTTTAGCAGGGGGGTGTTATGGTGAAACACACCTATTCTATAATGAATAGACTCTCCTAAGGAACGTGGGTCAGTTGATGTTAGATGATAGTAGTCGACACTTAGTCGAATACGAAAGTAGTCAGCAACCTGGCAAGATTACACTGCGTAATACATATTATATCAAGTTCCTCACGTTTTGTACGTCGAACCTATTAGGACCAACTTTAGCACAAATACCTCCACTGTAAAAATAACTCCACAACATTACCCAAGTTCACCACAGATTGGAGGTTCTTTTCAAGATCAGCAGCAAGATTCGTTTTGTAAGCCTCAGTGGATTTCTTATCGAGGCAGGAGTAAATGGTGGGGTCATCAGCGTAGATGCCTACTTAAGATTTGATTATATCGGGGAGATTATTGATGAATATCAGAAAAAGTGTAGGACCTAAAATAGAGCCTTCAGGGACACCTGCGCTCATATGAGAGTATCTAGAAGCATGTCTATTCAATACTACCTTCATTATGTGATTTAAAAGGAATGACTCGATTAGATCAAACAATCATCCAGTTATACCATAGCCCTGCAGCTTAGGTAGAAGGCCAGCATGCCAAACTCTGTCAAATGCTTTGGAGATATCTAGGGCAACAGCTCAAGTTTCGCCACTGAGAGCCTGGTATATATACTCAGTGATGGTCATTAGCATATCAGCTGTAGACCTGGTGAAGCAAAAACCATACTGTTTGTCAGAGAAGATACTGTGTACTGTGAGATGTTGAACTAATTCAGCATTGATAATAGCTTCAAACATTTTACCAAAAATTGGTAGGAGGCTGATAGGGCGATAGTTAGAGGGGTCTGAGGGTTCTCTAGAATTTTTAAATACAGGGGAGGACTTCCAGCAGGCAGAAAAGCAAGAAGCAGTGAGGCAGTAGTTATAGAGTTTGGAGAGGACAGAGGAGAGTTCAGAGGCACATTTCTTCAGGATAATGATTGGGATTCTGTCACCTTCACTTGCTTTATACAGGTCAAGCTTTGAAATTATGTTAGAGACCAGCAAGGGTGTAATGTGAATGTCACTAAGTTGAGCCTCAGTTCTAGGTAGGAAGTCAGGATTGCCACAAGAAAGTGCAAAATTATATTTATTGTAGAAAAGATCTGTTCTGAGTTTTTGATAGATATTTTTAGAGGGTTCTCTTAATAGTAAACTGAAACCTGAAGCTTATTTTGTTTTAAATGTTGCTTCTAATTTTCTTTAAAGTTCCTGTGATCATGAAGATATTTCTACAAATCAAGCTATATTTTTCTCTTATTATTAAATCTGCTGTTTATTTTGTTTTATTTAAAAAGAAACATCCTCAATACTGGTAAGTAATAAGGAAATTTCTTTTGTACTATGACTATGAATGGTAAGACAAATAATTAAAACTGATTAACTGTGGTGAATATAAAATAAAAATAACTCTCTTTTCTTCACTGTTTTCAAATTCGTGAGCCTGTGCAAAAAATGTATTTTGATCAATAGAAAAAAGATTACCTTTGTGAAAAGATCAAGGTAAAAACTCATGAGCCAGTCTGAAAGTTATTTTTTTGTCAATAGAAAAAAGGATTGGCTCTGTTGTGAAGAAAAAAAAACTAGGAAAATTTTGCAAGTTAGTGTGAAATAAATTTTAACCAATGAAAGAGGAGCAATTTACAAACTCAGAAAAAGTAACAAGTCAATGTCAAATTGCTTTTTGATAAATATAAGCAGAGAAAGTTGAATGAGGCCATATATATATATATATATAGAGAGAGAGAGAGAGAGAGAGAGAGAGAGAGAGAAATGGGAGAAGAGAAGGACTAGGTAATATAAAATAGATCTTTTTATTTATCTTGAATACAACCGTAGAACTTTTATGTGAAAAATGAACTTTCTAAATTTGTTTTAAGCATTTTGGAAATTTACTTTGTGTCAAATAATTTAATATGAACATTTTCTCTTCTTGACTATTCATCGAATCTATGAACTCTTAATGTTTGAGGACTTGTCCTAAAACAAGCTACTGACAACTTCAAATATGTCAATTTGGAAATAAATACCTTATATCATGTCACTAAAATATACACATCTGTTTCCTCTTCATTATCCCCACATTACCTCATAAAACGAAGTGTTTATCATTGTCAGATGAGTATTTCATTAAATATGTAATTTAATTTTTCTGTCGGATTTTTTAATGAAAATGATGAAAATGTTGTTTGCTAGTCTTCCAAAACAAACATTCTGAGCAATTAAATAGAGCATTCATTATCTTATGCACATTCTTACTGATGGCTTATTATATGTTTGGTTGGTGCTTTTAGACAGGCAATGAACTGTTTAAAAAACTGTATAGAAATTAAATTTAAATCATCATTTACATCATTTGACGGTTTACGGCCTATCACGTTGAATGCACCAGTTCTCGCTCGATCACCGAAGTTAAGCAATGTTGAGCCTGGTCAGTACTTAGATGGGTGAGTGCTTGGGAATACCAGGTGCTGTAAGCGTTTAGTGACGGATGTGCGTTGTGGTGCAGTGGATATCGGCTTGGAAAGAGAAATCAGTGAGCCGAGTTTGAATTCCAGTTGAATACCCTGCATTCACTTAAGCACCGGTACTCTTGGAAAAGGTATTAATCCGTCCCTTCCCTCCAGTTATGGGTTAAATAACAGGGTAGGACTTGGGGACCCCACGCTTAAAGACAAATCCCAATGAATCTTGATATTTGAAAAGAAAAATAGTATTACTAGACACAAACCTATATAAAAACAACAATAAATTGTTGAAAGAAAAAGGTATTACCAGCAATAAATAAATATATACCTGCAATGAAATAGATCGTCACATATATACACACAATGAAATAGATCGACACATATATACACACAATGAAAGCGATCAACACCTATATACACATAATGAAAGAGATTGACACATATATACACAATGAAATAGATCAAGACATATATAGGCACAATGAAATAGATCGACACATATATACACACAATGAAAGCGATCAACACCTATATACACATAATGAAAGAGATTGACACATACATACACAATGAAATAGATCAAGACATATATAGGCACAATGAAATAGATCGACACATATATATACGCAATGAAATAGATCGTCACATATATATACACACAATGAAATAGATCTACACATATATACACAATGAAAGCGATCTCGACACCTATATACACATAAAGAGATTGACACATATATACACAATGAAATGGATCGACACATATATACACACAATGAAAGCGATCAACACCTATATACACATAATGAAAGAGATTGACACATATATACACAATGAAATAGATCAAGACATATATAGGCACAATGAAATAGATCGACACATATATATACGCAATGAAATAGATCGTCACATATATACACACAATGAAATAGATCTACACATATATACACAATGAAAGCGATCTCGACACCTATATACACATAAAGAGATTGACACATATATACACAATGAAATGGATCGACACATATATACACACAATAAGATGACAACAAGCAGTTGCCAACTAAAACCTTGTTCACAAACACAATAGTAGGGATTAACCAGCAACTGCTGACTAAGCTTTTTTGTATGTATCAATATAAAAATAAAATGTTCACTGTTTGGTGAACCTTTTGGTTTGCAACAGAGAGGGTAAAGCAGAAAGACAAATAAAGAAAAAAGAAAACAAATAAAAGCAGCCGAAAAGCTGTCATTCCTAAAATGGAGGTGAAGAAAAATGGGATTTTCAAACTTGTGAACCAATCAGAAATCCAGATACAATTCTGAAATGAACAGAGGTGACCAGGCAAAGGAACCAAAGAGTCGATGAAATAATTTTTGTTTCTTCTTACATGCCCTGGCTTATGGCCATATCATGTTGAATACACCGGTTCTCGCTCGATCACCGAAGTTAAGCAACATTGATCTTGCACAGTACTCAGATGGGTGACTGCTTGGGAATACCAGGTGCTGTAAGCGTTTAGTGACGGATGTGCGTTGTGGTGCAGTGGATATCGGCTCGGAAAGAGAAATCGATGAGCCGAGTTCGAATTCCAATTGATTACCCGGCATTCACTTAAGTACTGGTATTCTTGGAAAAGGTATTAATACGTCCCTTGCCTCCAGCTATGGGTTAAATAACAGAGTAGGACTTGGGGACCCTGCCCTTAAAAACAAATCCCAATGAATCTTGATACTCAAAAAGAAAAAGTATTGCTAGACACAAAACTTATATAAAAACAACAATAAATTGTTGAAAGAAAAAAAGGTATTACCAGCAATAAATAAATAATATTCAGTTGGCAATAAATGATCCGCCGAGGTTGATCTAAATCTAAACTTATATATAAATGGAACTTTGCCTCTGTGTGTGTGTGTGTGTGTGTGTGTGTGTGTGTGTGTGTGTGTGTGTGTGTGTGTGTGTGTCCGTTACCTATGGACTCCGAAACGGCTGAACTGATTTTCTTGAAAATTTACACAGTTGTACTATAAGCGTCTGTGAGTGTTCTTAGCTAGGTTCTGTGTCGAGGTACCGCCGATAAATATCAAAAATCGATAATCGAAAAAATCGAGTTATAGGAGTGGTCCGATTTTAATAAAATTTGATACACTCATAGACAAAGACATAAGAAACGATATTCAGAAGTTTCAAGGTTGCAGTTCTTACAATAGTGCAGAAAATCGATAATATAGATATATAAAAGGCAAGATGTTTGTGTGTGTGTCTGTTTATCTGCCTGTATATCTGTATTTTTTTCAGCCCTTTTATTTTAGTTTTTGCTTCGGGTTTGGCTCTAAGTAGGTATAATTGTAGTTCTTAGTCTCAGCCATGATACCATTTACCCAGAGGACTTATTTAACCTTCAAATTTCAGTTTACGACGAAAAAACTTATTTGATATCAATACCAGGAAATCAAAATTTGACTTACATCCATTCATTTTTTTTCAGTTGTAGTTGACGAAGCGTCCATTACTTATTTATGTTTACGAGTCGACTCGACGTAACTTGGGGTCATGAAATAAAACCGGAAATAAGAAAGAACGAAAAGGCGAAAGTAACGAGAAAAACAATATATTAACAAAGGTTACATAGGGTTGACGGCATGCATAAAATTAAGGAAAGAGAAGTTCTTTCCCTGGTGAGAAATAAAAAATTGCGCCCCTAATTGCTACCCGCAATTAGTGCGCGTGTGTTTTTGTGAGTTAGGGAAACATGTCTGCTCTTGTCCGGGACAAAATCCTAACTAGCGTACCACGTGACGTTCCCCGCTTTTATTGGCATTCGTTTACGCAGGAAACTAAGTTATCACGTGAACGCTGAGTGACCATGTATGTGTGTGTGGGTGTGAATGTATCAAGCCCCACGCAGTCTATGGTTTCGCTTTAACTGGAAACAGCTATTGCTTTTTAGTCTGAGCTCCAGGTCAATGGATTAGTTTTAAAGCTTTCATTACACTCGAGCAACGCCGGGCTATACTGCTAGTTTTTATATAATTTATGTTCTGAAAAGAAGAAAATTAGAAGAACACATGAAACATTATATAAAAACTTAACCATAACACCTTGTCTGTCATTTTTAATGAAATTTGCATAATATATCCAAATAAATAAGGAACAAAAAAAAAAATAATTACAACGCTCAAAACATTCATTTAAAATGGTTCTCAATATAAAAATAGAACAATGAATATTTATCATTAATTATATTTTAGAACGTGTACAAACTACTATGCCGGACTATACTGCTAGTATGCCATAAAAACAAAACAACCAACCAAATTACATGTTCTACATTTTTGGATCACTAAAAACCCCACAAAAATCAAAAGGATTACTACTATCAATGAGATATTTACATACATACATACACATTCAAGGACTCTCTCTCTCTCTCTCTCTCACTCTCTCTCTCTCTCTCCCTCCCTCTCTCTCTCTCATATCCTAAAGGATTTAGACATTCAACACAAGAACTTTCTGATAAAAACTCATGGACTTTTTAAATATCTTGCATTTTATTTTAAGAGATAAAAAAATTCTATCAGTACATGAAAGTATATATCTTTCTACTAATAATTTTTGCATGAATTTTTAAAATGCCAAAAATTGGTGTATATTTAGTTGGATTAAGGATGTTATCCAAAGGTGACCACCTGTAAACATAACTCTAAATGACTTCACATACCTGCGAAGTCAAAAACACATTAGGCTGATTGTCATAAAGTAATTCTGTCGACACATTTCACACAGCACTAAGAACATTTTATTACTTGTTAAAACAAACTTCATGGCAAGAAAAATTGAATATTGCCATTATATATCTCTGAAAAGAATCTATAAATGTTCTTTCAATTGATATTCTGCTTCTTTTTTTTCCTCCAGGAAATAACCTTTCATGTTTTATTTAAAAGATATGTTGTTGTTGAATATTTTCGATCATGATACTCAGAAAAAACAAAAAGTCTAGGCAGTCGAAATCCCAACAACTGCACAAATGTAGAAGAGAAATAACTTCCCATCTAATAAAAGTGAAGAAACTTGATCCATATTAATACATCCACTATTTCTTTTTGTCTATCATTTTTAGAATTAGTAGGTCTTATTTAAATTATTAGTATTATAAATTCAAATCGAAATCTAAACTTATTTATAAATGGAACTTTGTCTGTGTGTGTATGTGTGTGTGTGTGTGTGTGTGTGTGTCCATTACCTATAGACTCCGAAACGGCTGAACCGATTTTCTTGAAAATTTACACAGTTGTACTATAAGCGTCTGCGAGTGTTCTTAGCTAGATTTTGTGTCGAGGTACCCCTGATAAATATCAAAATCGATAATTGAAAAAATCGGGTTATAGAAGGAGTGATCCAATTTTAATCAAATTTGATACGCTCACAAAGACATAAGAAACAATATTCAGAAGTTTCAAGGTTGCAGTTCTCACAATAGTGCAGAAAATCAATAATATATATATATAAAAGGCAAGATGTTTGTGTGTGTGTCTGTTTATCTGTCTGTATGTCCTTTATACAAATTCACAAATTTTATCCAATTCTCACCAAACTTCACACAAATATTCTTTAGGCTGAGTCTGAGCTCTAGGACCATGGATTAGTTTTAAAGCTTTCATTACACCCGAGCAATGCCGGGCTATACTGCTAGTTAATGATATAAAGAAAACCTACTCATATATATTCATGACAAGAAAGAAACCTTGCTTTTCTATCCAAAAGAAAGATTTTGTCAACTTATCTTGAGTAAAAGTAGAGCACAGATTAGTAAAACATGAAATCTCTAGATGAGAAAATCTGACATAAATTTTAAAGTTCAAATTGTCTGTTTCTGGCCAAGGCTGTGCAAAGTTATTTCTGACATGACATCTTGATATTTCTGACATGACATCTTGATATTTAAAGCATATAGACCCTTAATTACTATCTTCACATGAAAATGAGTGAATATTCTAGCAACATTGATATTTAGAATATTATTGTAATGATATCTTATTATTATTATTATTGTAATGATATATTATTGTAATGATATCTTAATTATTTTGGCAGCACATGATAAATCTTTTATCTTCTCATTTTGTTACATTTTAAGTGTAACAAAAGAAAAAAAAATGATTGACCGAAACTCAAAGATAAATCACAGACAAATATTTAATTTACAAAACACACCAAATAAAATATTTACAAATATACAATTTTTGTTGCATTCAAAACAAAAAACATAGCGTTTACTTCTGGTGAGTGTTACGAGGAGAGAAGGGGAAGGTAAGGTGTCAAATATCTTTACCCAATTAAGATGACGAAGAAGTTAAGTGCTATACATTTTGGAAATCCTCAAATGAGTATATAAAGAATAATTATTGGCTTGGTCAATGAAAGAAGCAAAAATATGTATTTAACCATATAGTTCCATGAGGTCCTCTTTCAGGTTTTAGTTGCTTGGCAACTTCTATAGTGGGTTGCTATCTATTCTTTTTCTAGTAATAGTAGGAGTCCGTTCTAGTGAAGGGTAGTTGTATATTGTTGCAAGTTAACGGAATTTGACCTTGTGGTAGATAGCCCACTATAAGTCATAAAATGATTATAAAATCAAGAAAAGCAATTTGAGTAGAAATATAACATTTTTATATATACACATATCAATTAATGTTTTTACAATTAAAGTAATAACATGAATATAAGTCCAATGTAGGTTAAAATGTTCATGACAAATAATAAGCTGAAAGAGATTTAAGGTTTTAGGAATGTGAGGAATGTCTTTGAAGTAGTCACTCCTTAGATCAGTAAGTCCTTTTGAGACAGGGAAGAAAGTAAGGAGAGGTGAAGGGAGATGAACGTAGTAGTTGCTTGACTTAAGTCAAGGGGATATCGATTACACTATTCTCCTTGGTAGTCTGCCTGGTCTGTTTGCTGGGTGCTTTCTGTCTCGGCTTTTATATCTGCTTTTTGGATCAAAAGCAGCTCGTTTGGGATTTCACACTTGAATTTGATTCTGGGCTTCTCATTGGCTGGTAAATAAAATTCGCGTAGGCTCGCAAAATGGAAATTTGATATTTGATTAATTTTTATTTTTCAACTGGAACATCTGCATGAACCCGGATGCGCAGTGATGACTTTTGGTCATTTGCCTTTTTGTTGTGAGAGAGCAAACATCCAGTCCATCGCTTTTGCTCGGTCCGTATCACCACACTTCTTAGAGATTCTTTCGGTTGGATATAAATCCTTGAATCAAAGCCAGAGTTGATAATGTCAGCAAATGCTGGTCAACAACTGAATACTCTCTTCTCAAAACCTATTTTTATAGGGGCTAACACCTAATTTGCATATTTCTAGAACATTTCAAATTCTCTCAAATCTGCTGGAATTTTCTACAATCTTCCAAAATGTTCTATTCCTAATTTCTCTATTTTTACGAATACTTCATGAATTAAACCTTTTTGGAAATAACAAATAGGACTCAATAGAGTCCCTTACTACAACTTTTTGTACATTAATAACATTATTTTTATATATAAATGCATCCTTGTAACATTAAGAATATTTAATAATCCCAAATGATCTACTTGATTTCATCTACCAGACAAAGATTAATTAATATGATTTAATATGGGAAAACTGATTTGTTATTTTTATATCTTTATAAACATAACATGTTTTGCCTTAAGAAGACGTCTTTGTAAATGACAAACCTTTTTTCAGAGTATCAGTGAGAATTACTTCAGATTGTTCTTCTCCCATAAATTCTTTTGTAGATGTAAATTTTATAAAATGAAAAAAAAACACACTTTTCTTAGGCATCAAATGCTGATTATTTTTTATCTTTTTGTAAAGAAAGATGAAACGCATTGATGTTTATTACTAAAAATGTTGCTCTATCTATAATTTAAAAGAGAGATACAGTATGCATGCAGTTTTTGAATAACAAAAGTGTAGAATGAGATTGGTTTTTAACTCAGACTTACATACATGCATTAATTGATCTAGTTGCTTATATTAGTTCACTTTTTTTTTTACAAATGTATGATACGTGAATATACAACTTTGCATACAACCATGCTTGAGCAACAGTCAGCAAATCAGTCTTGCAGACCATTTAATAGTGTCATAAATTCTGTCCTTAAAAGGTATCCCATTATTGTGGTTTATTCCAGGCTAAGCTAATGTAATATAACAATCTGGCCCCACCCGAGGAAAGCTGATGCAAGCGAGGGTGTTTCCGGTCATTGAAAGGAACGGATGTCGTTTGACCTTATTTCCGGCAGCAGCGGAAATAACCACAGAGGCAAACAGAACAGGTGTCTCTGAGAATTACGTGGGCGTGCGTGGGCGAGGCAAAACCGGAAGAAAAAGTCCCGGTTCTGGAAGATTATAAAAAGACCTCGGCACACGGATTCGCCAGTAGTAGTAGAGGAGCAACAGAGATCGGCCGGTGAAGAGAGACACAACAGATACGACTACACTCCCGTCAACCCATTTGAAGCGCGCTCTCTCAATTCTCTGTTCCCTATTCTACACGGTCCATCGTCATTAATAAAAATATAACTTCATATTTTTATATATATGTGTGTTTGTTGTTTGTCGATATACAACACTAAGCCTTCTAAATATTTACATACCACAATGTATTGGTGTGCTTGCTTTATGGAAAGTATTCATAAAACACTCATACAATGTCAAATAGAAAAACACAAAGATCATAGTATATTTTTTTAAAAATCGTATCACCCCAAGCAAGGCGGTAATGTCACTGATGTGCAGGGGGCTACATAAGAGTAAAAATATTAATTAGAAGAGAGTGAAGAGGAAGACAAACCAGTTAGAAAGGAGCAATAGAAAGCTGAGAATGCAGGTGTAATGACAGTTTCAAAGCTGGAGAGAAAGGAAAGATTATATGGGGTGGGGAAAGAGCTAGAGTCAAGTGGTTAATAGATGAGTATTGACATTGCATTTAAATTCCTGGAGGTTGTAGCCGTCAGGAAAGCAAGAATATGGGAGTGAGTTCCACAGGCGGGAAGTGCAAGAGAAGAAGCTGCAGGAGTAGAATTGTCGTCTGCATTTGGCTAACCTAACTGTGAATGGGTGGGACCCAGTTGCCAATCTGGTTGCATGAGTAAACACCTGTTGAGGAGGCACCAGTGACTTCAGTTCGTTTGAGCAGAAGCTATGAAAGTATTTATAGAACAGACAAAGGGAGGCCACATTTCGTTGGTGGGGAAGTGGCTGTAGTCTAGTCGCCAAATCTATCACATTACTGATTCTCCTTTGGAGCCTGTCGAGAACACTGAGATGAATGGCAGGGGCGCCTGACCATATATGGCAGCAGTATTCCATGCATGGACGAATGGTTGATTTGTATATATGCAGGGTGGATTCAGGCGGAAAAAACATCCTGGCCCGACACAGTGACCCAAACTTCTTAGCAGTGGATTTAGCTATGGACTCGATGTAATGGTTCCATTTGAGATCTGAAGAGAGGGTAAGGCCGAGGAATGAACACGGAAAGATCTTATTACTGAAATAAAGACAGAAAAGATTGCATTGAACTGTCGTACATGCATTATTGACATTTGCAATTTGTTCTACTTTAGTAATAATTTGAACACTATTTTAATTCAACATATGTATTTAGTGTTTTATCATTTGTTGTATCATAAATAGATATATGTGTGTATGTGCATGCATATATATATATATATATATATATATATATATATATATATATATAGTGCAAAGGTTAATACTAACTTGCAGGTCTCATGAGGACACTGTTATGATGCCTTCACTCATTGGGCCTGGGTTTCTTACTGTTTAATTTTTGTAATTCAATTAAAAAGCTGAAAAAAATTTGTCCCAAAATATCATAACCTTCTAATTTGTGAAGAAAACTAGTGTAACAAACCCTATCAAACAAATCTGAGATATCCAAAGCTACAGCCTGAGCGTCACTAATCTTATTTAAAGCTTCAATGCTTCTTTCAGCAATAATTGTTAATATATCAGCAGTCTGATGTCAGTTTGGTTGGGTTTCAATCCTTTTATTTCAGGTAGTAAATAGATCACAAATTGTAATAGAAAATAAAGATAAAATAACATCAGAAGACAGATCCTATAGTTCAAGGCCAGATGGAAAAGGGTTTTAGATATAGATGGATAAAAATCCACGATATTGAATTGAAGAAAAGTAGAATTGTTTTTATTGTCAATGTTCTTGAACCGGTCAATTACTTCCAAAATACATTTCCATTGTATAAATTTGAGTTGGTTTTTTATTTGCAGGTTTATTCATTTTAATATTACTTTATTGATTTTACCAATCTCTGATTTAGTTGGGTTGATAATCCTAGTGGGTAATTTTTGGTGAAATTCATGTTTGTGACCTCTTACGAATACATAAGCCTTCTTTGTTGTAATTTTTGCAACTCTATCACTGATTTTTAATTTGTCAATGATTCAGTCAGTTAAGTGCCATACGTGATACATGCTTGGGCGATCATGTCTCGAAAGAGAGTTGACTGACTGGGCAGAAGATTATCCCGCAGTAAGTTGCCATTGCTTTCTGCGGTAGACTGGTTGCCGATCAAGGCTATAGAACCCAATCTGTCCTGTTATTTAACCCATAACTGGAAGGAAGAGATGGATTAATACCTTTCCCAATGGTATTTGTGCGTAAGTGAATGCAATGAATTCAGCTGGAATTCGAACTCGGCTCCCCAATTTCTTGTTCCGAGTTGATATCCAATGCAACACATTACACAATGATTAGTTTATCCAAAAGGTTAATTGTATCAATGTAATTAAAGTGCTCTATGTTGATTTTTTTTTTCATAGTTATTCATTAAATTTTTTTTATTAGAGCTTTGGACTCCTTGGGATACATTTTCTAGAAATTAGAAGTTTTATCTGATTTCATAAAAATCTAATTAGATTCATTTATATTCTGAATCAATGCATCCAAGTGTTTTTGAAATTTGTTTTTATGTTTATAGAAATTGATATTATTTATAATATCAAATAAATCATTCTCAAAGTTAAGGTGTTTGTCAATGAGAGACGCAGTATTTAAATTCTTAAATCCATACGTATCTTTAGTATTGGAAATCAGTCAGTCAGTTAAGTGCCATACGTGATACATGCTTGGGCGATCATGTCTCAAAAGAGACATGACTGACTGGGCAGAAGATTATCCCACAGTAGGTTGCCATTGCTTTCTGCAGTAGACTGGTTGCCAGCCAAGGCTATAGAACCCAATCTGTCCTGTTATTTAACCCATAACTGGAAGGAAGAGACGGATTAATATCTTTTCCAAGGGTATTTGTGCGTAAGTGAATGCAATGAATTCAACTGGAATTCGAACTCGGCTCCCCGATTTCTCATTCCAAGCCGATATCCAATGCAACACAATGCACATCCGCACATTAGAAATACTATGGCCTTTAATGAAAAAATGCACCCTTCATCTCATCCTTAATATAAGATCTTCAATCTTTAGGACTAACCTTTGAAAGTACTCCTGTTTGTTGAAATAGAAATATTTTTCAGCGAAATGTCGAAATTAACTTTATCTATGTTCAAATTTATATTAATGGCAGGAGTGCTCAACTTTATATAGGAACAAATTATCCAAATTGCAATGTTCAAAACATTAATTTAAAATAGCAGTCAATATAAAAATGGAGTAATGAATATTTATTAATAATTATACTTTAGAACATGTACAAACTATAAACTACTACAAAATTGTACATTTTGTTTCAACATTGAAAAACAATGTCTCATCAGGTAGTTTATAATGATGGTAATAAATGTTTTATTAAAAGTTTTTGAAAAAAACACCACATTTTTTTATTTTTAAAAATCTTTTTGTACAAGGTAAGAAAATATTGAAAAAGAGAGGAAAAAAGAAAATGGGCAAAAAAGATGAGAAATCAATTACTTTAATTATATGATCTCTATTCTTATGTCATTTTCTTATTTTCTTTTACATTTGTGATCTATTTACTACCTTAAATTTAAATTTTTAATTTTAGTATTTTAATTTAATTTTTTTTAAATTTTAATTTAATTCTAAATTTAAATTTATTTTATTTCTCCAATTTATCATATTAGCGCAAATGAATTTATATCTTCGTGTTATGTTTTTAAATATCATCTAATTTATGTTTTATGAATAATTTCTCTGTTTGTGTATGTGATTTCATCATTTTTCTTTTTGTAAATGCCAAAAGATTTAATTTGAAACAATGTAACCGATGTCTGTATCTATCTGCAATTCACTTCCGGCCAAGGTTTGAAATTTCTGTTTGTTTGCTATTTTTGTTGTCTCTCCCCTTTCTTCCTTCTGTGTATTTTCTTGCTTTTTCCTCTTTGTTCTCTTCTTCGCTTTCTACTTCTTTTTTGTGTCTTTCTTTTTCATTTTCATTTTCATTTCCTTTATCTTTTGATAGAGGTAGGTTCGTTTTTTTTAAATGCAAAAAGATTTGAGGCCAGACACCATGCAACCGATATCCATATCTGTCTAGAATTTACTTCCTGCCTGAATTTAAAATTTCTCTCTCTTAGCTGTTTCCATTGGCTCTTTCTTCTCGGTGCTTCATCTCTTGTTTTCCACTTTGTTTTTTGTTTCCTCGTGTCTTTCCCATTTCTCTTTCTTTCCCTTTCTTGTTTTCTCATCTTTTCTACCTTCTTTCTTTTTCTCCTATTTTTAATATCTTCTTACCTTGTACAAAAAGCTTTCCAAAAATAAAAGGAAGTGGTGTTTTTCAAATTTCTTTTCAATAAAATGTTTATTACCATCATTATTAACTAGCTGATGAGACATTGTTCTTTAAATGTCGAAACAAAATGTACAACTTTGTAGTAGTTTGTACACGTTCTAAAATATAATTAATGATAAATATTCATTGTTCTATTTTTATATTGAGAACCATTTTAAATGAATGTTTTGAACGTTGGAATTATTTTTTTTTGTTCCTTATTTATTTGGATATATTATGCAAATTTCATTAAAAATGACAGACAAGGTGTTATGGTTAAGTTTTTATATAATTTTTCATGTGTTCTTCTAATTTTCTTCTTTTCAGAACATAAATTGTATAAAAACTAGCAGTATAGCTCGGCGTTGCTCGGGTGTAATGAAAGCTTTAAAACTAATCGATGGACCTGGAGCTCAGACTTTTTTGGATGTTGGCACGAAAGACTAAAAAGCAATAGCTGTTTCCAGTTAAAGCGAAACCATAGACTGAAAAAAAAAATGAATGGCTGTAAGCCAAATTTTGATTTCCTGGTATCGATATCAAATAAGTTTTTTCGTCGTAAACTGAATTTTGAAGGCTAAATAAGTCCTCTGAGTAAATGGTATCATGGCTGAGAGTAAGAACTACAATTATACCTACTTAGAGCCAAACCTGAAGCAAAAACTAAAATAAAAAGGCTGAAAAAAATACAGACATACAGGCAGATAAACAGACACACACACAAACATCTTGCCTTTTATATATCTATATTATCAATTTTCTGCACTATTGTAAGAACTGCAACCTTGAAACTTCTGAATATCATTTCTTATGTCTTTGTCTATGAGTGTATCAAATTTGATTAAAATCGGACCACTCCTTCTATAACTCGATTTTCTTGATTATCGATTTTCGATATTTATCGGCGGTACCTCGACACAAAACCTAACTAAGAACACTCACAGACGCTTATAGTACAACTGTGTAAATTTTCAAGAAAATCAGTTCAGCCGTTTCGGAGTCTATAGGTAATGGACACACATACACAGAGACAAAGTTCCATTTATAAATAAGTTTAGATATTCAGCAATATATAGAAATATACATAAGATAATCTATATATATACACATATATTTTTAATTTGGAAAACAGTTATTTACACAAACTTGATTTCAACCTTTCAGTATCTTCAGGTGATTTATAATGATTGATTTTCCAACAATATCTTAAAAAGAGTTGATGGAAGCTTTGAATTTTGCTAAACTGTTCATAAATACACCACTGGAACATATAAATATAATTCTACATTGCCGAAAATCTATACAATTCCACAGTAGTGAAGAATAGATTAAAAAATCAAAAAAGGGCACATTTTATGTACCATAATTTTCATTTGATGGAGCCAAACTCTCAGAATTAATAGGACTGTAAATTCTAAATTAAATCAATGAAATAATCCACATAGACAACCACGGATTATACAGAAATGATGGATTGATGATAGTGCTGGACTTCCTCTTCTTCTATGTACCCTGCCCCTTCAGGACATAGGCGATCATGGCGCTCCACATTTCCCTATCCCTGGTGGCTCTGAGCACGCCTTTTCCTGTTACACCATGCAACCCTTGTTCGATCATCCTCCTGATTAGGTCCTTCAAATATGTTATCCATTGCTTTCCCCTGTCTCTTTTCCCCTCTATCTGGCCTGTTAGTATCAGGTTCTCCAAGCCCTCCTTTCTCATTCCATGTCCCAGGAACTTCAGCTGTCTCTTCCTGATGCTTAGTATTAATTTCCTTTTTGTTCCATCATTTCTAAGACCTCATCATTGCTCATATACTTGATCCATGATATTCACAGCATCCTTCTGTAGAACTACATTTCAGTTGCTTCAAGTTTTTCCTTCATCTTTGATGATATTGTCCAGCATTCACTGCAATATTGAAGAACTGACAACACAGCAATCCAGTACTCTCTTCTTTGTTTCTAGCAAAATTGTTCTGTTTCTTAATACTTTACTCAAGTTCTGGAATGCTTCCTTCGCCATGCCAATTCACCTTCGGATCTCTGTGTTACACTTTCTGCCTTCTGTTATAACATTTCCTGGGGATTTAAATGTTTGTACCTGCTTTATTCTAGTATCCCCGACCTGTATTTGGCATAATGGGCTGCTCTTTTTACTGATGACCATGCATTCAGTTTTCTTACAGTTTATTTCTAGTCTTTTCTTGTTACTTTCTTCAGCTACCTTCTGTAGGAGGTCTTGTAGTTTCCTTTCTGTGTCTGCTATCAGCACTGTATCATCTGCGTACCTTAGGTTGTTTAAATTGTGGCCTCCGATTACGAATCCAGGCATAATTTCTAGGGTCCTCAAAATATCCTTGCTGTACAAGTTGAACAGATCTGGTGAAAAGACACATCCTTGTTTTACGCCTATTTCTATCTTTGTATATCTACTCAATTCATTACCTGTCCGTATGCAAGTGGTTTGCTGCCAGTAAAGATTCTTGATTACTCTCAAGTCTTTTCCAAATATGTCCAGGCTGCCGAGCATCTCCATCAATTCTTTGTGGCGTATTTTGTCAAACGTCTTCGTATAATCAATAAAGCACAGGTATAAGTCCTTCATTTGTATTGCCCTTTCAGAGAGCATCCTAATTATTAATATGGCATTCCTTGTTCCTGTTTCTTTAATGAAACCACACTGTTCTTGTCCTATCTCTGGCCTGCTGCAAATTAAAAGTAAAACTCCGGAGATTGAAGAAGCCTAGTACAGCACCAAAATTGAGGTAATTTTTTGTTTTAGGTCCTGAAGGCTTTTATCCCTTTAAATTTTTCCAAAATAGCCTTAATTTCATGCAAACGTATATGCTGAACTCAAATCAACAATTACTTATTGAAGAACCCTACCTTTTTTGATGTTAACGACCAGAAAAAATCGAACTTCATCTTGCTTTTTTGTCACCCGCTACTGTCACACTGACAAGTTATTCACTGCTGAATGACTTTTGGCATAGAAAACAAATTTTGGCCTATTTACTTCCTTTACTGAAATTAATATATGATTTTTTTTTCAATACTCAATTTCAGCAGAAATTTGCACATTTTTGCGTGTTTTTTTGTTACATTTTCTTTTTTTGTTGCCTTTTTTATAATTTTCAAAAATATGAAAGTAAGTGATAATTGTAGTTTTACTTAATTTTTTGAACTAAAGTTAACTTTCAAATATATGAAAATATCGAATTTTTTTAAGAAAATTAACTTTCAAATATATGAAAATATCGAATTTTTTTAAGAAAATTAACTTTCAAATATATGAAAATATCGAATTTTTTTAAGAAAATTAACTTTCAAATATATGAAAATATCGAATTTTTTTAAGAAAATTAACTTTCAAATATATGAAAATATCGAATTTTTTTAAGAAAATTAACTTTCAAATATATGAAAATATCGAATTTTTTAAGAAAATTAACTTTCAAATATATGAAAATATCGAATTTTTTTAAGAAAATTAACTTTCAAATATATGAAAATATCGAATTTTTTTAAGAAAATTAACTTTCAAATATATGAAAATATCGAATTTTTTTAAGAAAATTAACTTTCAAATATATGAAAATATCGAATTTTTTTAAGAAAATTAACTTTCAAATATATGAAAATATCGAATTTTTTAAGAAAATTAACTTTCAAATATATGAAAATAAGTGATATATTTACGTGTTTTTTCTTTTTTTTTTAATTTCAGAAGAAAGTTAACTTTCAAATATATGAAAATAAGTGCTAAGTGTAGTTGTATTTAACCTTCAAATATATGAAAATACTTATAAATTATAAATAGCAAAAAGAACAAAATAAGTATTACAGTAAAGCATTTTTTATACTTTGAAAATAAAACAATAATTACTTTGATTGAAAAGGAAGTTAAAAGTTAAAAAATGGAAAAATGACATTGATAATTTTTTAAAAATGCAGTAGTTTTCAGAAAGTTGCATGTATTTGTGTGTTTTTTTTCTTTTTTGTGGGGGGTACTTAATTTCAGAAGAAAGTTAACTTTCAAATATATGAAAATAAGTGATAAGTGTAGTTTAATTAACTTTCAAATTAAATATATTGCGTGTATTTGTGTTTTTTTTGTACTTAATTTCAGAAGAAAGTTAACTTTCAAATATATGAAAATTAGTGATAAGTGTAGTTTTACTTAATTTTTTCAGACGAAAGTTAACTTTCAAATATATGAAAATATAGATTTTTTTAAAGAAAGTTAACTTTAAGTTTAAGTAAAACTACACTTATCACTTATTTTCATATATCTGAAAGTTAACTTTCTTCTGAAATTAAGTATAAAAAAAAACAAATTAATTACCAAAAAAAAAAAAAGAGGAAAAAAGAACACACAAATACACTCAACTTTCTGCTGAAATTGAGTACCAAAAAAATCGTGTAGTAAATTCTGCAAAGAATTTACAGTAAGGGAAGTAAATAGGCCAAAATTTTCTTTCTACCCCTAAAACCATTCAGCAGCGAATGTAAGCCAATAATGGGGACAAAAAGTTCAAGGAGAAGTCCAATTTTTTTCTGGTCATTAACATCAATAAAGGGAGGTTTCTTCAATAACTAACAGTTTATTTGAATTCAGCATATACATTTGCATGGATTTAAGGCTATTTTGGAAAAATTTGAAAGGATAAAAGCCTTCAGAACTTAAAACAGAAATTTACCAAAACTGATATACAGTGCACTCATGAATGACCTCAACCTACAGAAAGAATACACTAACAGTGTAAAAACCAAATACAAAGAACAAATTGGGAAAGGACACTCAAAATGGGACGCTCTAAAGTAAGCAATAGTGACATCAGCAAACAACATTGCCCCAAAGGAAATTAGGTGCAGAAAGAAAAACGAGTGAATGACTGAAGAGATTCTGAAGAGGAGGCAGAAAATGATATCAAGACATGGAATGAAGTAGAGGGAACTACACAAGGAAATAAGAAGAACATGTAGACAGGCTAAAGAGGAATGGCTCAATGACAAATGTGCAGAAGTAGAAAGATTGAGCAGGAATAATAAAGCAGACATGCATAAGGAAATAACAGAACTGACAGGACAAAACACCTGCTCTTCAAGAGGATGTATAAAATCTAAGGATGGAACAATCATTTTGGAGAAAAAGGAAATACTCCAACGATGGGAAGCATATATAAAAAATCTTTTCCACGACAAGAGAGAGCATCCAATAATACGCAAAGATGAGGACGGATCGGAAATATTAAAGTCTGAAGTGGAATCTGCAGTAGCCAAACTGAATAGAAACAAAGCAGCGGGACCAGACGGCATAGTCATAGGGATTCTGATAGCCCTGGAAGAATTTGGTATAGAGAAAATTACTGAAATAATAAATGAAATTTATAATAGTGGGGTAATAACAGATGACCACAGCAAGTCTATCTTCATAGCACTACCTAAGAAGCCAGGAGCAAACGAGTGCGAACTCCACAGGACCATCAGTTCAACAAAACTGAGTGCTGGCCTACAGAAGGGAAAATGACAAAATAAGAAAATGCTTTTCAAACTCTTTAAAAACCTTGATTTTGAAATAGAAGTCGAAATGAATTAAAAAGGTTGTCCAATATTTAGTTGTAGAATTTGATCTACAAACTGGCAGTGTCTTCCCATAAATGAAAACAAATACAACTTTAAAGTATGTAAACACTAAATCTAACCATTCTACTGGCATAATCAAACACATTCCTCAAGGAATAGAACACAGATTATCTAAAAATTTCTCTCATAAAACAATTTTTGACAAAAGAAAAAAAATTTTTGAAAGGGCTTTAAATAAAAGTGGCTACAAAGGCAAATTAGAATACAAACCTCAGTTAAACAAACAAATGAAAAAAAATACTAGAAATTGAAACGTTATTTGATTTAACCCACCACTTAATTTAGAAGTAAAGTCCAAAATAAAGCAGGTATTTTTTAAATTAATTCATAAACACTTCTATAAAAACTTAGAATTACAGAAAATATTGAATAGAAATGCAATTAAATTAAGTTATAGCTGTACTAGCAATTTAGAAAATTGCATTAAAAAAAAAAAACACCAGAAACTTAAGAAATAACATGCAATGCAACGTAATATTGTTAATAAAGAATGTAACTGTAAAGACAAAATAAAGGCCCACTTGATGGACTTTGTAAAACAGAAGGAGTTATTTGCAAAGCAGAAGAACATGCTGCAGATAAATAAAGAAAAACATAGGATCTACAAAGGAAATTTTTAAAGACATGGTAAAATTCAAACTAGAAAACCTTAAAAATTGTACTAAACTGGCTAACCATGTGTGGAAATTAAAAGAAAAAAATGGCAAGAATCCTGATAGAACATGGAGTAAAATAAAAAAAGCCAAACCTTACAATGGTAGTGATGTCTGCAGACTGTACAAAGAAGAAAAGTTATCCATAATATTATTTCCAAAAAAGACATTAAATGAAAGATCCGAAGTGATGTCTGAATGTAATCACATCAAAAAATATATTTTAAGATTATACAAATCTAGATTAAAGTGTTTAAGATCCTTAAAAAACTCCTCCCTAATTTTGAAAAACTCCTCCCTAATTTTGAAAAACTCCTCCCTAATTTTGAAAAACTCCTCCCTAATTTTGAAAATTTCATGTATTCATAAAAATCTCTGTTGTACTTTTGAAAACAGTGGAAAATCAGTTATTATAAATTGGCTGAAAATGCCAAAAGGTTGAATCCAAGGTTGCATAAATAACTAATTTCTAAATGAAAAATATTCAAAAATTCTACATTATATATGTATTGAGCACTTTTTAATAAAACTTTATACTGATCTAATTTAATTATGACTAAAAACTGGTTAACAATGATTATATACACACACACACATATATATATATATATTTTTTTTTTTAATTTATTGTTTAAACATTATTTTTAATGGCTACTCATATTTGAATAGATACTCTGTTTTTATTATTAAACAGTATATTTATTTACATCTACTGGCTTGAATATTTGAAAAATTTTATTAGAAAAATATCCATCCTATGGCATGATTTGAAACTGCATCCTTTAGGGGAAAGGATATTTAAATCTGACATGTCTTAGATCACTCAACCAAAAGACTCTTTCAACTTTTAACTTTGTCAGGAGGTTCTATGTGGCTGAGTGGTTCATTTAATCCATTTTGTATATATATATATATATAACAATTGCAAAGGAAACTTTTTCCACTTCTTTCCATATATTCTTCACCTTCATTTACCATTTCTTAATAGACTTATTTTCTATTTCAATGAAATGAAACAATAAAAGAAACATTTCTGATCTCTCATCAACAACAGCAACAAATATTCATTTACAATGTAATCTTATTTGATCAAAATCCCGACTAAAAAGTGCAGGAGTATTTATGATAAAAAGAGGAATCAAAATTCAGATTGAAAATTCTTCCAATCCTGCCGTGAGGAAATTAAGAACTCTTTTAAAATTTAGTTCTGCAAAAAGCCATTAAGCAGGATAGTTGGCATCCTATCACACCTGAAATATTTTGCCATATTAATTTTCTTGACAAGTTCTAGCTTCTGACATTAATCAATTTCAATGGGAAATGGCTAAAACCTTCCATATGCAAAGCTTTCTTGTTGAAAGATTACAATCATCACGATATATGCCTGATGTTATAAAAAAGATGTTCATTTATTATCTCGCCATTTCCTATACTTTTCGACATATGAAGATATTCTATCTCAATATGTTTCCATACCAACCGTACTTCGAATATTTGAATTCACTTATATGAATCTCTTATCATGAAGAATATCGTGATTATAGTTTCTTTTCAAACTATTAAAATGATAGAAATTGATAGAGAAGTATTAGCATACTTATCATTTTTTCTATCATTTTAATAGTTCTGTACTATCATTTTTATTGTACTAGCAGTATAGCCCGGCGTTGCTCAGGTCTAATGAAAGCTTTAAAACTAATCCATGGTCCTGGAGCTCAGACTCAGCCAAAAGAATATTTGTGTGAAATTTGGTGAGAATCGGATAAAAAGAGACTAAGGACTACGATTATATCTACTTAGAGCCAAACCCGAAGCAAAAACTAAAATAAAAGAGCTGAAAAAAATACAGACATACAGGCAGATAAACAGACACACACACAAACACCTTGCCTTTTATATATATATATTATCGATTTTCTGTACTATTGTAAGAACTGCAACCTTGAAACTCCTGAATATCGTTTTTTTATGTCTTTGTCTGTGAGTGTATCAACTCGGACCACTCCTTCTATAACCTGATTTTTTCGATTATCGATTTTCAATATTTATCGGGGGTACCTTGATACAAAAGCTAGCTAAGAACACTGGCAGATGTTTAAAGTATAACTGTGTAAATTTTCAAGAAAATCTGTTCAGCCGTTTCGGAGTCTATAGGTAACAGTAACGGGGACACACACACACACACACACACACACACACACACACACACACACAAAGTTCTATTTATAAATAAGTTTAGATTTTATTTTGTAACTTTGCTAAACAGACAGCGGATTGTTGTTAAGTTTGGCATTGGTCTCTCCAATCGAGAGACGTGAACTGAAAGTAAATGACCAGGGAATAGTATCATACTAAAATCACAAAAGATACAATTCAGTGTCCAAATTTCTTATTCAAATATATATTTTTTTTAATTGTATCACTCCGAGCAAGGCGGTAATGCCACTGATGTGCAGGGGGCTACATAAGAGTAAAAAAAAATCATTAGAAAAGAGTGAAGAAAAAGATGAACCAGTTATAAAGGAACAAGAGAAGGATGGGAATACAGGTGTGATGACAGTTGCAAAGGTGGAGAGAAAGGAAAGGATATACGGGGTGGTAAAGAAAGAACTAGAGTCAAGTGGTTAAGAGATGAGGATTGACATTGCATTTAAATTCCTGGAAGTTGTAGCCATCAGGAAAGCAAGAATATGAAAGCGAGTTCCACAGGCGGGAAGTGCGAGAGAAGAAACTGCAGGAGTAGAATTGTCATCTGCATTTGGCTAACCTAACTGTGAATGGGTGGGACCCAGTTGCCAATCTGGTTGCACAAGTAAACACCTGTTCAAATTTCTTCTGTGCCAAGAATAAATATAAAAAGGTAGGATTAGAATAAATGAGTGCTAGAAATTAAGTTTGTCTTTATTCTTTTGGATGTGCTCATAATATAGTGGTTATTGGCCCAGAGAGCATGATTGGTTAGTTGTTGAATCTATTTCATTAAGTTTTGCATAAACACTCTTAGAAAGGTATTTTAAAAGTTTGCTATGGAAACCACAGCAGCAAAATCTAACAGGATGAGTCCATGGCCTTATACACAAACAGAGGTGTCTACAGATTTAACATACATATATTTAGGCTTTTAGCAGTTGATGAAAATGATCTCTTATTCCTTATCTGATCCCAATGCTTGACATATTCTCTGATTGTCATTGATTACCAATAAAATAAAATATGAGTTAGTTTTAGTATTTATGCTTGTAGTTATTTGAAGAAAATATTTTTTAACTTATTTTGGAGCATTTTAAAAGTTTAATGTCTTTAACTTTAAAAAAATAAAGAATTAACTACTGGGCATATTGACATTAACAAAATTGCTTTAAATTGCTCATATGTTGAATAAAGAGATCAGCAACCTATAATGAAGAAACATTATATAATTAAATCACATTTAAAGCACATTATATTATCAAAAAAAATCTAAGAACTTAATTTATTATGATAAGATGTCTGAGGCCATAAAACATTAGGTATTTATGATTTTATGTTATAAAGAAATTGCCTACATTTGTCCGAGGTTTGTTGTGGAAGTAATTACACTGATATTAGAGAGAATTTTTGAACATGTGCCATTTTGTCTTATCACCTTTGGAATTTGTTTCTTTCAGAAGTACCAAACTATTACCATGGGTTTTATTAACCTGGAAACATTATTTGATATTTTCATATATGAAACCACTAAGTTAAATTGAATATGGTTTCTGTGGGAACACTGGAATTAACTTACAGACTAAAATGTATTCTTATATAACATGTGATAAGGCACATTTTAACAGTAAAGAAACAAACTTTGAGCAATTTCATATCCTACAAAACGAATGGTTTCAAATATAAAACATATAATAGATATAACTGATTAATATAGAATAGATATTAATATTATACTATGTCACTTAAAAACTTCAATAACTTTCTACAGGTTCATTTTTCGTTATCTGTAAATTGCTATATACTTATTGCGAAATAAAATGTAGTGGTTTCTTGTTGCCTTTATCTTTTTTTGAGGTTTTTTCTTTTTTATTTTTAATCATTTCACCCCAAGCAAGGTGGAACCACCACTAATGTGCAGGGGGTTACACTGAGAGAAAAAAGTGGGGGCTATTGAAAAAAAAAAATGAATGGGATTCAAGAAGATAGAAGATGGCAATTGACATTGCATTTAAGTTTTTGGAGATTCTAGCTATCAGGAAAACAAGTAAATGGAAGAGAGTTCCACAAGCAGGAAATGCAAGAAAAGAAACTGTTTAAGTACAAGTGGCAGTTACATTTAACTATTTCATTGTAAAAGGGTGGGACCTAGATGCCAATCTAGCAACATGTTTAATTTCATGTGGTTAAGGCACCATGGAAAAAAACACATCAGAGCAGTTGCCATGAAAATATTTTTAGAAAAGACAGAGGGTGACTATGTCATGTTGGTAAGAAAGTGACTGAAGTTGAGATGCCAAGTCAGGACCGATTATATTGCAGATCCTTCTTTGGATTTTGTCAAAAACCTTGAGATGAACAGCAAGAGCACCCAAGCAGATATGGCAACATTATTCAATGCATGAATAAATGGTAGATTTATAAATGGATTCTTATGTGAAAAACTTTGTAGCCCGACACAGAGACCTTTCTAGCAGGCTATGTTCAATCTACTAAGCTGTTTAACCCAAAGATTGGAGTGAGGATAAGAGATGAATTCATATCTTTTCCATGTCTTCAGTGTGAAAGTGAATGCAACAGAAAAGGTTGGAACCTGAACTCAACTTATTGATTCTGTTTTCCACACTGATAACTATCATGCTACTTACACATCAATGCAAACATAAAATATGTTTTTTCTTGGTTAACTTCAGAGTATTATAAAGTGGAATAGTGGTATGGTATCGAAAGCTTTAGTAAGGTCGACAAATACCATGTACAATTCACTATTTTCTGTGCCAGGACTTAGAAATACCCAGGTTGGTGTCTGGGTTTGTGATTAAAGCACTAGGAGTGATGTACACTCAGTCTTTGTTAAGACATGCACCTAGGGGAAGGAAAACCCTGAAAGTAAAACCTGAGGTATATTATTCATTGCATTTGTGGCAAACATTTGCACCAATGTTTTGATATCATTATTTCCCAAAAGTGTGGCTGGTTCTGCACACGCCTTCACCACTTAAAACAAATCCTTGTGTGGTAGTTTCACAACTAAACCATTTCAGTTTCAATCTTAGCCACATTTAAACAAGTCCACTGGCGAGAGAGCGAAGGTGACGGAGACAGATAAAGGATATTGCTGGAAGTCCCTAGCTGAAACTTTACACAGTGGTGGCCAATGGGTGATGGTCGTTCATGCACATAACTTTGAGTACTTGTGCTGTTCATATCCTCCATTGGTGACAAAGCAGGCCTATTTAGGTACAGCACTGCTTTCGCTGGAAGGGGAGGGGGTGATAAAAGGAACCCTAAAAAATGTGTACTCATAACTTTACCATGGTAGTTAACTGCAGCTGCCTGGTTATCCATATTTTGCAGTACTAAAATGAAGAATGAAATGAAAATGAAACTTGGTTCTTGGAATGTTCAAACACTCCATGATAGCAACTCTGGATTAGAGCACAAGGCGGCACTTGTAGCTATGGTTCTACAAAAACACAACATATCGATTGCTGCGCTTAGTGAAACTCGTTTAGCTGGCTCTAGACAATTGGAAGAAGTCCCTGGGGGTTATACATTTTTCGTAAATGGTAAGAAGGAAGAGGAAAGTCATACTTCTGGTGTGGGTTTTTATATATATATATATATATATATATAGATAGATATATATATATAGGCGGATTGATATATCATATTAGTTAAACCCTCTTTTCATAGAACTTTCTTTTGTTTTCACTATTCCAATGGATCTTGTTGTTACATTTTCCATCCTTTGTTAAAACACTTCCTAGATATTTAGACTTCCGTCTTTTTTGATTTTGGCATCTTCAATTCATAATTCACATCTTGGGCTTTTTCTCTTCCTGATAACTACACATTCTGTTTTCTTACAATTAATAGTTAAAAAGCTTCAAATTAGAGATCAAAATTACTGTATCTTGAATGATATAATGATACAATATCTTCATTAATATTTCATTTAAATAAAATTTTAAAAAATGTATCTTCAATAGTAAATGAGATTATTTTGATTAAACAAACAACTTTTCTTCAAGTGGAAACCAGGCATTCAAATATTGTGACTTTTCAAACTTATCAAACTGACAAAATATTGATCTTGGAATATGAAAATAATCTAGGCTTTTTGTCAAATTGGATTTACAAATGCTTTGAATAAAATCTACATGTCCAGTGATTTCACAAATATAAAAAAGCATAACTATAATATAGATTTATTGTTGTTAACATATTGCATTGAGCAATTCACTTGTGTAATAAGTTTGATCCTCTTTTGAGAGCCACACTACTGCATTGTGTCCTGGCACCAGATAAGCTTTATATGTAAACTGAAGTACAAAAAAATAGAGATATCTGTTTAATTATGTAACTCTCTTTTTCTGAATAATCCCAACTACCTGAAGGGGCATGGAGTATTATCTCATTTGTGCATAATGTGAACTTGTGTTATCGTGTTGAAAAAAAAACCCCTTGCTACCAGGAAATACTATTAAAATGAGTTATTCTTGCATACATGATATAGGTAATATTGTTAATTCCCACAATTGACAGATTTAAAAAAAATAGAACCAATATTAAAACCAGTATAATGTGCTCATGCAATTGCTGGTTTATCAATGTTTGTCCCATAAAAAGAAAATGTAAGTCTACCCAAATGATCTACCAAGCCAACATTTCCACCAAAATAATGAAAATAATTATCAAGTTTACATTAGAATTTCAGTGGGAAAATTTAAACAGCGTTACTACTCCCATAAACACTCCTTTTCCAACCCCATTCTAAAATTTTAAACTTCTCTTTTGGGAGATAAAAGAAGAGAGACTTAACCCAATAGAGAGTTGAAGATTAATAGGTTCTGCCCGCACTCCTAATAACCTTTACGATAGATGCAATCTATGTTTAGTTAAGAAAAATTAAATATAAGATTATCCTAAGCAAAATTTGCTTTTAAACTTACAGAAAGAATTTATAAGCAAATCTCGTCACGAATTTAGATTTAAATTCAAACTTCCTAATAATTAATCTAAAATTAAAATTCCTTAAAATAGTTGGTTCATTTCTTCTTATTAGTTGTGTAATTAAAATATATTTAATAATAATTTCCCTTTCTTAAATTTATATGCCTTCTACTTATATCATTTTAATTTTTAACTTAAGTTAGATTTAACCAGTTTGTTATGGTATTAACATTATTTGTGGCCCTTTAACAGTGTCCTTGAAAAGCTGAAATTTCCTCTGACCCATTTCTTTCTTAGATTAATTTTATTTTTGATTTATTTTATGTATCTCTTTTTGTTACTGTCATTCACGTGACAGGCCTGACATGTTCCAGTAGCAATGATTTGTCCTTTTTTTCTTTCCCCTACTTTTACTTCCTTTTTTTACTCACACATAAACAAATAAATTTATTTTCTCATAATGTTTTGGTCTCACTGATGAGATGGGGTGTTAATTGATCAGTCAAAATGGCCATCCGATTTAGAAAAATTTGAATTTTTTATCTGTAATAAATATTAGCTCTGTAAATACATAAATTTAATTACATGGCTGGATCAGTGTTAATATTTAATATTAATAGAATTGTTTGGGATTTACCTCTATGCTGATTTTTTTTTCAGCTTTATAACCAATATATATATATTAGAGAGAGAGAGAGAGAGAGAGAGAGAGAGAGAGAGAGAGAGGACATAACAAACAACACTCCATGGTGACTGTCAGTTTTATACTTCAATGCAATCTTAAAGCTATTAATGTGCTATCTTATATTGAATATTTTTCTTTTATAAAGACAGCAAATTGGAAACTATCTCTCTCTCTCCCTTTCTCTCTCTCTCTCTCTCTATATATATATATATATATATATATATATATATATATATACTAGCAGTATAGCCCGGCATTGCTTGGGTGTAGTGAAAGCTTTAAAACTAATCCATGGTCCTGGAGCTCAGACTCAGCCTAAAGAATATTTGTGTGAAGTTTGGTGAGAATCGGATAAAAATTGTGGATTTGTATAAAGGGCATACAGACAGATAAACAGACACACACACAAACATCTTGCCTTTTATATATATATATTATTGATTTTCTGCACTATTGTAAGAACTGCAACGTTGAAACTTCTGAATATCGTTTCTTATGTCGTTGTCTATGAGTGTATTAAATTTGATTAAAATCGAACCACTCCTATAACCCAATTTTTTCGATTATTGATTTTCGATATTTATCGGGGGTACCTTGACACAAAATCTAGCTAAGAACACTCGCAGACGCTTATAGTACAACTGTGTAAATTTTCAAGAAAATTGGTTCAGCTGTTTTGGACACACACACACACACACACACACACACACACACACACACACACACACACACACACACACACAAAGTTCCATTTATAAATAACTTTAGATATATGTATGTATGTGTATTTATGTGTATATACACACACATACATATATATATATGTGTGTGTGTGTGTGTGTGTGTATATATATATATATATACACATAAATATACACAGACACAAAATTTTATCTAAAAGTAATGCCTCCCATTAATTTCCACAGAAGCTACAACAGATACTGTTCGACTAGGCTTAGTATGGAAAGATAAATTATATGAGACTAGCTACTGAAAAGTCGACATAACACAAAGACAACATGCGATGTGCTAAACTCAATAACGATTTTATTCAAACTCTTGCATTATCTGTTTGCTTCCAGCATCCCTAGTGAGACCAGAACCGTTTTCAATCATCATCATCATCAACATTATTGATGTTGTTATAAAGGAAATACAAAAACCACAATAATGCCTTTGGATAGACCAAGTTTTCAATTATAAAAGACTATTTTTGTAGATAATCACCACCACTGACAATGCATTTTTACAAGCAATGAACAAGAACCTGTATTTCATGGCTTGACAACAGTGTATTCATCACTAGTGAAACATATTATTTTCGACCCAACTCTAATAACAGCCACTGTTTGGATTCTATAAACATTCATCAAATATTGAATGAATGTGAAGAGTGTGATTTTTTTTGTGCATGGTGGAATTCAATGATATATTTCTGCATTGTTTCAAACTCACTTTCATGTCAGACACCATTTTACCAGATTTTCACTTAGCTACTACTGGTATCTATCAAGGCAAAAAATATGTATTAATGACTTCAGAGTTCAACCTCTCTTGCCATACTGCCAACATATACTTCTGATACTGAGGGCCCACATAATAAAATAGAAGGCATTAATTTTATATTAAACAATGTGTGTCTGTGGATTTGAGAACAAATGTTATGCGGATCGTAAATGTAAGATAATCTAATGTAATGTTATGTCGCATGTGGCAAATTTTAACAAATCCTCTTCAAAAATTCCATTTGTTGTGGATTCCAGTCAAGAATTCTCTTTATACAGTCAATTCGATTTTCTAAATTATCACATTTTATATGAATTGCACAATATTTTTATATTTTCAATATTTTTTAGAATTTTAGAATCTATTTGTGAAGAAATCATATCATCTGACTTTATATATTCATTCCATCCCACTGTTATATACTCGTTATTTTTTGTTTTGATATCTTTTAAATTTATTTTATGTATAAAAGATGATTTTCTGTTCTGGTTTCCTTTCTTTAACGATCTGATAAGTAATCTACTGAATGACTGTCATTTATTCAATTAGGATTTTACTCATTGGGGTAAGCATGTTATAGGACTATAGTATATTGCAATTGTGCCCTTTGTAGCTTATTTGTGAATAAAAACTATTTTGCCACTGTTTATTCATGCTGGAAAAGCTTTCATTGAATACTCTATTTTGAACTAGAAACAGCATATCACAACAGGTTTTGATTTTTCCAATTAACAAATGTTATAGAGAATATTTTTTGTAAATTTGTTTTTCTGTTGTGAGCTTCTGTCATGTTTTTGTTTTATCTGGTCTAGAAATTATTTCTTTAATGTCTAGTATTTTTTGTTATTCAACTCTGCCCACTTGGTAACTCTGACCACACTGTAGTTTCCGTCAACATTTCATTCCACTCCCACCCAACCCAAGAAACCCAGACAAGTAGAATATCCTACTGCTACCAAAGAGCAGACTGGGATTCTTTCCGAGACTTCCTCTGTGACGTCCCATGGAACAACGTTTTTAGTCTTCCCATCGAAGAATGTGCAGCGAGGTCTCCTCCTGGGTTAAGGCTGGCATCGATTCTTTGTTTCATCCCTGCCAGGAAATTTCAGCTTAAATCTCATTTGTCTCCATGGTTCTCGCCTGCTTGCTTGGTCGCCATTGCCCACCGGAATCATTTCTTCCGACTCTATTGTAGCTACGCGTCAGACTAAAACAGACACCTTTTCGCTTCAGCTCGTAATAAGTGTAAAAAGATACTTAACAAAGCTAAGATGTTATTTGCTGCCAGAATGAAGCAACGCATAGCATCGTCTAAGTTCAGCACCAAAGACTACTGGTGACTCTGTAAAAGAGTACACAACAAGAGCAAGTCCATAATACCCCCACTAATAAACAAATTTGAGGTCCTCACCTCCCCAGCAGACAAGGCTGAATGCTTCGCCCGCAGATTCTCGAACAATTTGAGACTGGACTCGTCTGGAGTTTCTACACCCGACTTCCCACTTAGAACTGAGGCTCAACTGAACGACGTCCATGTTACACTCTTGCTTGTCTCTAAGACAATCTCAAAACTTGACCCTCACAAAGCAAGCGGAGGGGACGGAATCCCAATCATAGTCTTAAAGAAATGTGCCCCCGAACTTTCCTCCATACTTTCTAAGCTCTACAACTTCTGCCTATCTGCTTCCTGCTTTCCTGCCTGTTGGAAATCTTCCTCTGTAGTTCCTATATTTAAAAACACTGGAGAACCCTTGGACCCCGCAAATTACCGACCTATCAGCCTTCTTCCGATCTTTGGCAAAGTGTTCGAAGCCATTATCAACGCCGAGGTGGTTCAGCATCTCACAGCACACAGGCTCCTCTCGGACAAGCAGTATGGTTTCCGCTTCACCAGGTCTACTGCTGATATGCTAACGACCATCACCGAGTGCATATATCAGGTACTCGACAGGAATGGTGAAGCCTGAACCGTTGTCTTGGATATCTCTAAAGCGTTCGACAGAGTTTGGCATGCTGGCCTTCTATGCAAACTGCGGAGCTATGGTATAACTGGACATTTGTTTGAACTAATCCAGTCATTCCTCTCTAACTGCACAATGAAGGTGGTATTAAACGGACATGCCTCCCAGAACTACCATACGAACGAAGGTGTCCCTCAAGGCTCTATCCTAGGTCCTACGCTCTTTCTGATATACATTAATGATCTCCCTGATTCCATAATATCCCAAGTAGGTATGTACGCTGATGACACCACAGTTTATTCTCGCCTCGACCAAAAATCTGGTGTAGGCAACAAAGCTAACCTTGCAGCCGAACTTGAAAAGGACCTCCAATCCGTAGTGGACTTGGGTAAGAAATGGCTCGTAAGCTTTAATGCTTCTAAAACAAAGCAACTATCAATTAACCGTCATAGACAATCGCACCTACCTCCCATTAGCATGGACCAGGCTTGCCTCCCAGAGAGTAAAACACTATACCTCCTTGGTCTCACACTTACAGCGGACCTCAAATGGAATGACTATATCGAATCCATTGCTAAATCTGCTGCTATGAAAGCTGGTCGGGTGCTCCTGCTATTCTCCTCAAGCTTCTCGACAAGGTACAGCGGAGGGTCTGTAATGTGATCGATACCAACTTGGCAGACTGCCTGCAGTCTCTCTCTCACCGGCGCGATGTGGCTTCCCTGTGTCTCTTCTATAAATACTTTCAAGGCTTCTGCTCCAATGAACTTGGATCACTGCTGCCCCCTAGATACGAATTTGCATGAGAAACTAGATTAGCAACTAGATCCCACCCTTTTACAGTGAAACCGATAAAATGCAACCGCAACTTCTACTCCAACAGTTTCTTTTCTCGCACTTCCCAACTGTGGAATTCCCTTCCACATGATTGCTTCCCCGACGGCTACAATCTCCAGGAGTTTAAATGTAAGGTCAATAGACACCTCCTAACACACTAACTTGCTCCCATTCTTTCAAACACTCTTCCCATCTGCCCATCCCTCATCCTTGGTATCCTTACTCATCTATCACCTTTCTTCTGATATTCCCTACACATAACCACTCCTCCTCTTTACCTTCCCCTATGTAGCGCCATGCGCAATAGTGGCAATGGAATGCCTTGCTTGGGGTGAAATGATTAAAAAAAAATATCTATCCATTTAAGTTGATATAATTTGCCCTCACTATTTTGAGAAATGTAATTTTGTGCAGATTTTAAAACAATTTTGTGTTTTTTAAGACTATTTTCATTTAATTGTTGACACTGATTATTTTTGTTTTTTTTTCTCACCAATTTGAAGCCCTCACTGAGGAAAGATTTGATTGTGGGTCTTGGTCATGTTTCATTATTTTCTGAACTGGTTGGATCAGAATGAGTTATAAAAGTTAAGTAATATGATTCTTCATTTAATCTTTGGTTGCCATGAATTTTGTATTCTGAGTTAAAAACATCAGAATCCACATCTGACATGTCTGACATCTGTTTAGCAGTTATTCCCCTTGAACATAGGATATAAATATCTCATAATTATATATTTGAAATATCATCCTTAAATTGAACTAGTCAACACGATTTTTGATGCCAAGAGATAAAATACATTTTTTAGCTAATTTGATGGAGGCTGATTTTGAAAATGACTTTAAATTTTCAGGGTTAGCTATCATTTTTACTGTACTGAAATTGCTCATTTGTGGAAAAAAGGGCAATTTACGATCTTGTAATATTTAGATAATAAAACTCACCAATTTTCAGATAGGCTGAGCAATTTATGTCAGCCACCTGAAATAAACTATTTTTATAAGAAAACAACTGTTTTTGAATTAAAAGTTTTTAAATAAACATACTAGATTTTTCCAGTTTATTGCCAAAATTCAAATTTACTGATAAACTTTATCAGTAATGCACTAATATGAGTATTAAAGTTCATTTTTTACGTAGCCATCTAAATAAATTTCCAGATAACTGTGGCAATGTGAGTGATGAGCAAAGGAAAATACTTTCAACAGGATTTTAAAACAACGGAAGAGCACTACAAGGAACAGTGGGACAAACAAAGGATGGTTGACTACTGTTGGAGTACCAAAAGGAACTTAAATAACATTGAACATGACAATCAAGAAAGAGAAATTTTTTACCATACTTCTTATGTTCCTGAAGGTTTTATTTCTGCTGTTAGTTTATTAAATGATTTGATGAAAATAATTGTTTATCTTAGCATATTCTGTTGTGTTATTTTTAAAGACTTAGGGTCTGATCATTATTGAAAAAAGAGTATTTTTCAATTAGCAGACCAATATTTGTTTGTTTAAATACAAATTGAGAGGTTTCTATGATTTTACTTTGAGTAAAAATTGCTATTGGTCAATATCATATATACAGAAAACAAATGAAAAAAATGCTTTTTTTTTTCTAAAAAGTAAAGAATTTCTGTACATCAAAAATGGTAGCTAATCCAGAAAAATCAAGTTCATTTTCAGATGCTGCACCCTCAAATCTGCTAAAAAAGATGTTTGGTGTCCAACACCATTTAAATTTATTTTTGTTGACCAAAGTCAATATACAAGAGTTGACCCATAACAAGTGAAAACCAATATAACCTTGACTGGCTCGATTATATTACAAGTCACACAGCGATAGGGTGGCTTCTTTTCATTACAGGACATATAACATAAAAAAGAAAACAATAGGATAATATAAGTATTCATACATGATTGTTACTATGACTATGTAGTCAGGCTTCAATGCTCATATTCATTTTACATAGCTAAAGATTATAAACTGAGAGTGACTAGGAAAATAATTTTAGTCATAGTTTACTTTGAATGATTTTATAAGGAGGCCTTTGTATAAGCAGACCTTGAAAGCCAACGAGGTTGTAAATTCACCGAAGTAGAAAACTCTTGATATTTATCTGAAGATATGATTCACATAATTTCTGGTTGAAAGTTTGTACAGTACTGTTTGCACATGTAAGTGAATTTAAAGTTTTTTTAAAATTGCTGTACTTTTTTTTAAAATCCTGCATATCAATTAATTTCTTTAAAAATCAGCTGACACCTATTATACTGTTGTTATAATTATGGTAAAAAATGAATGTAATTTACCCAGCCAAAGATGCATTTAAAGGGACATGATCTACAACCTCCTCATGATTAATATACACCTGGGGTATTTCAGTTTATCACCTCTTTTTACTAAATTAATACTGAAATAACGGGATATGAAAATCATAAAACAAATTCTATTTCTTTGTACTATCAATTCTTCATAGTTTAATAAATTTTAGAAATAAAAACAAAAACATTATATCAGAAACGTTTTCAAATTAAGATTTGGATTTTAACATCTCAGTTTTTTCTATTCTTTTACAAAATATCTACTATTTCTGCAGTAAATATACTAAAAAAAAGTTTGAGACCACTCTCTTGATTTAATATTTAGTAAGTTTCTTACCCTTTTTTGGTTTAATTAACTTCTTCTAAGCAAGGATATTGAAACTATTTAACCTATTAATACATAGTGTCCAAATCTTTAGAGAGGAGATTACCCAAAATTTAAAATCCACCAACCCTAACATTACTATTTGTCAACAAGGTAGATTAGACAAAAATATCAAAAACTTTTAAGGGAACATTGGTGTTATTGTTATTGAGTTTATGATTAAAAACCCATCAGGAAGAGAAAGTATCTCAGGCCTCAAGTGAGCTTGTAACTTACAAAAGTATACAACCTTCTATTTTTAGGTAATTCTTCAAAATCCAGAAGGTGGCCCTAATCTTTTAGCTAATAGTATATATACTTGAAGAAACAAACAATATTTTATAATTAAAATTGACTATCATTGACATTGTGTAACACCCCAGTGGAGGTCCGAACAATTTCTCCAGCGGCCGTTCTCCACGCTGTGATGTTGCCGGGGGTTTGTTGAAAAAGTCAGAGTCTCAAGCTGGGGGTACAAGATAAACTATAAGAAACAAACTTCCACAACTTGAATGAGTTAAATCGATGCTTTATTTCGTTTAGAGTTAGTCTTTCAGTTGGGGAAGGTGATGTGACACTCAGCTCTAACTCTAATTAATGGAGATCAAATGCTGACCTGACCGACTCAAGACAAACGGAGTTTCTACCTCAAGCACACACCCGGCTGAACTAACTCGACTCAACTGATCGGCTCGGAAAAATCACTTGTATTTATTTAAAATAATTGGAAGTGACTAGACCACTGGGCGATAAGCATTGGTGACTGTAAGTCCAAAATTTCAAGGTACTTAAATTTTCCTTCCTTTGATGTGTAAATGGGATGTCTGCACTAAGCCTCCAATTATTTTCCAGGATTTTTTAAACTTTTTATCTTAATAAAGTGTGAAGGCTGCCGGATGTTTTTATAGCCCTGACACTTTATCCGTAACCAGGTGTTTTTTTTATTGCCTGGAGAAAGGGAAAATTCTATTATCTTTTCTTAATGTGTGGTCAAGATACAGTAAAGACAGTTTTTGACCTGATCACTCAAAAATCTATTTCCTAAACTTTATCTTTTATCACATCAAATCACTTAGTCAAATATTTATTGGAAGACTGGTAGGATTTAACAGTAATCTGATACCCTTTTCTCATCCACAAATTTCCTTATGAAAGAAAAAGCATTTATTTATTTTTTTTTCCTCTTCTTTTTCACTTTCGTTAAACGAAGCACATGTTTTTAAACTATTTTTCTATTCTTAACCATTTTCTATTTTAATCTATAATAATAAAATACATATTTTACAAATCCACCTTAATATACGCCTAGTTATCATGTCACACATTGTCTTTAGAGTAAACTAAGGAACTTTGGTGAAACTTATATACTTAAACTAGCAGTATAGTCCAGCATTGCTCGGGTGTAATGAAAGCTTTAAAACTAATCCATGGTCCTAGAGCTCAGGCTCTTTGGATGTTGTTTCCAGTTAAAGCAAAACCATAGACTGAAAGAAAAATGAATGGATGTAAGTCAAATTTTGAAGTTTGGTGAGAATCAGATAAAAATTGTGGATTTGTATAAAGGACATACAGACAGATAAACAGACACACACACAAACATCTTGCCTTTTATATATATATATATTATCGATTTTCTGCACTATTGTAAGAACTGCAATCTTGAAACTTCTGAATATCATTTCTTATGTCTTTGTCTATGAGTGTATCAAATTTGATTAAAATTGGACCACTCCTTCTGTAATCCGATTTTTATGATTATCAATTTTCTATAATTTTTCGAGGGTACCTCAACACAAAGCCTAGCTAAGAACACTCACAGATACTTATAGTACAACTGTGTAAATTTTCAAGAAAATCGGTTCAGCCATTTCGGAGTCTATAGGTAACGGACACACAGACACATACACACACACACACACACATGCACACACAGACAAAGTTTCATTTATAAAATAAGTTTATATATTTTTCATGATGGAGGAAGTACTGTGTAATTACCAAAGTCATTATTATATTGTAGTCAGACAGGTTGGTATAAATTATTGGTAGATTTATATGTAGTAAGGTATGTTGAATTATCAATGACTCTCAGTCTGCCAAGAGTTATCTGCTCTTATTTTTGTTATCTCCTCTTGTTTGTTTTTTTTAAACAGTCCCTAATGTAAATAAAGCATTTGCCTCGTGTGTATGTTAAGCAAAACATGTCTATTTGGTTTTATTACATTTGTCGTCCAGTCTAAAGTATCAAGTCTATTCAAAACAAAGTATGTTTCGATCTGTTTGATTCTTGACTTTATATTTATCCTTTTGTTCAAAGGTTATGGGCCCAGACGACATCTTGAAGATAATAAGCCATGTAGAACCTTTTTTTATGGCCATCTTGAATTCTCAATTGTGATAGAAGTTTTGTATCTATTTATAACATGTACTGATGATGGAAACAAAACTTCGTAACCTCATGCCACTGAATGGTACAAATTATGTCACTTGGAAACTACAATGCAAAATGGCATTAATTAAAGATGGTTAGGGGAGCATTGTGAATGAAAGGAAGGTTGTTTCCAAAAGAAGAACAGATGCGACAGCACACGCAAAATATTTATTGAGGAGGGATCGTGTCTTAGATTGTACTTTCAGTGGAACCATCACTGTTGTATCTAATTGGAGACCCTGATGATCATGCAGTTGTGTGGAAGAAATTGGCTGATCAATTTCAAAAGAAAACATGGGCTAACAAATTAGCATTGGGGAGAAAATTACATTCCCTTAAATTAATGGAGGGTGACTCTGTTCACAAACACATTAAAACAATGATAGAAATATTTGATGAGTTAGCAGTCACTGACGATTCAATTGATGAGGAGGATAGAGTTGTACATCTAGCTACTCTCCCAGATTCTTATAACATGTTGGTGACAGCACTCAAAGCAAGTCAGGATGTTCCCAAATGGGTGCTAGTGACTGAACGATTACTGTACAAAGAAACCAAAGTCAAAGAAAGGGAAATTAATGGTGCCGAATTGAAAGCCATGACGTCAAAACATCACATCAACAAAAGGGGACCTGAGTGTTATCACTGTGGAAGAAATGGACACATTAAGCGTGACTGTTGATTGCTTGGTGAAGATACTAAAGGGAGTGTCAAGTGGAAACATTCACTAAGAAAATGCAGGATGACTCAAGCGATTCTAACAATTACGTTGTTGGACTTTTTGCACACCATTGTTGTCTAATGATAAAAAGAGTAACTGGGTTGTGGACTCTGGAGCAACATGTCACGTGTGTTATGATGTGAAGAAATTCATTAATTTCAGAAAATTGGGTGTAGCAGAGGAAATAAACCTTGATGATGGGTTCTCAGTTGAAGTATTAGTAATAGGAACAATAGAACTGAAATTGAGTGTACCAGATGGGAAACACCAAAGATGCAGGTTGTATGAAACTCTATGTTATGTCGCCAAGTATAAATGAATAACTCAACAACAGAATCAGAATATAAGTTGTATTCCGTGGAAAGACGGTTAGTATGTACAGAAGTGATTAGTAATATTTACAATAGAAAGATACAAGAGTCCAATCCATCGTAAGACGTGTGTATACGTGATTACTTTCGGTACGCCACCGGAAGTGTGACTAACTCTTCACTGACTCGCACTGACTCTTCAGTAACTCATTAGAGACTCTCAAGTGACTCTCTACGACTCTCCTGTAGAGAATCCACCATTGCTATATATAGCAATGGGAAAGTCCATTTGTAGTCAAATAGGAGCGGCGCCCTAACACTCTATATGTTCTCAAATTATCTTATAATTTATTAAGTGTGTCTAGAGCTACTAAATCTGGAAAGACATGTATATTAACTGAATCGAGTTGTCAACTTTTGGATGACAAGCAGAAAGTAGTGGCTACAGGTTCAAAAATTGGGAACATTTAAACTGCAATGAATAAATGAAGCAGCCCATGCAGCAACTATCTGCTTAGGTAGTAACACAAAAGAGATTTGGCACAGATGTTTTGGCCACCTTGGAGCAAAGAATTTACAGAAACTGGTAAGAGACCAACTAGTAAATGGTCTTGACTATGATGTAACCAAGGATATCAACTTTTGTGTGCCATGCTTGGATGGAAAACATCATCATTCTTCGTTTCCTAAATCTGGTGGAAGGTGAGCCACCCAACTTCTTGGAATTGTACATAGCGATGTTTGTGAAAGGATAGAGGCAAAATTGCTTGGCATAGCTGAATATTTTGTCACATTTATTGACGATAAAACAAGATTTGTGTGAATATACATGCTCAAGCACAAGAGAGATGTGTTCAAAAAGTTCATGGAATGGAAAACCATGGTGGAGAAATCCACTGGACATAGTGTTAAGACTCTATACATTGATAATGGTGGGAAGTGCATTTCAAGAAAATTTGAAGATTATTTAAAGAAGGAGAGTATACAACATGAATATACTGTTCCTAAAACTCCAGAGCAAAATGGAGTAGCTGAAAGAATGAACCAAACATTGGTGGAAACAGTGCGAGCAATGTTGTCAGATTCGAAACTGCCTAAGAAATTTTGGGTAGAGGCTTTATCCACTGCTTCATATATTCGAAACCAGAATCCAACAAGTGCAGTACAAGGTATGACGCCATATAAAGTATGGAAGAGCTACAAACCTAACATGAACCATTTATACATTTTTGGATGTGATGCTTTTGTCCACATACCAAAAGATGAAAGATTTAAAATGGATTCCAAAGCAAAGAAAAGTATATTCCTCAGATATGGTATTGGTGTTAAGGCATATAGACTCTATGATACAATAAAATCAAGAGTATTCCATAGCAGAGATGTCATCTTCAACGAATCAGATTCAATAGCTGAACAGGGGAGGAAGGAAGTTGTAAATCGATCTCCAGTAGTAATTGAATATCAAGACAGCTGTGATGATGATGATAACTTGCAGGAGGTGACAGGACCCCGAAGATCACCAAGCATCAAGAAAGCTCCAGATCAGTATGGTGAATGGGCCTACATGGCCCATAATTTAAATGACCCATTGACAATGAAAGAAGCACTTTCCAGTCCTGAAAAAAATGAATGAATGAAAGCAATGGAAAGTGAAATTTCTTCCTTACATACTAATAAAATATGAGACCTTACGGAATTGCCAAGTGGACGAAAAGCTCTTAGTAGCAAGTGGGTGTTTAAACAAAAGTATAATGCTGATTGAGACATGGAACACCATAAAGCTCGACTGGTAGCTCAAGGTTTTCTTCAGGAGTACGGAATTGATTATGATGAGACCTTCTGCCCAGTTGTCAGATTTGAATCGGTGCAAACTGTTATTGCATTAGCAGCACAGCATGACCTGAGGACTACATCAGTTTGACATAACCACTGTATTCTTAAATGATGAGCTGAAGGAAGAAATCTACATGAAGAAACCAGAAGGATTTAAAGTTAAAAACAAGGAACATCTTGTCTGTAAACTGAAGCAAAGCATCTATGGTTTGAAACAATCACCAAGATGTTGGAATGAATCACTGGATTAGCAGCTGAAAAAGATGTACTTCAAGCAGTTAGACAATGATCCTTGCATCTTACATACGATCCTCAGGAGGAGAAATCTTTATAGCTGCTGTTTATGTTGATGATATCATTCTGGTGAGCAAGTCTCTGACACGTAACCAAGAATTTGTTAAAACAATATCGAAAATTTTCAGCATCAAGGACTTGGGGAAACTACATCACTTCTTGTGTGTTAAAAGTGCTTATCCCGAATCAGGGAAAATATGGATTGTACAACCGGCATATACAATGGAAGTTTTGAAAAGATTCCAAATAGAAAATTCCACATCAACTCCAATTGATATTAGAGAAAGATTAACCAAAGCAATTAAAGAAAGCAAGCTGGTCAACCAAGAGTTGTATCAATTGGCAGTTGGAAGCCTACTGTATTGGTCAACAAGGACATGACCTGACATTGCCTATGCTGTCGGAAATGTTGCAAGATTCTCCTCCCAGCCTACAATGGAACACTGGAAGTCTGTAAAACATAGCTTGCGTTACCTAAACTGTACACGAGGGTATGGTTTATTATATGTCAAGGAGAAAGCAACCAATCTCCTGGGGTACTCAAATGCAGACTGGGCTGGTGATTTAGATGATCGCAGATCAATCTCAGGGTGCTTGTTCAAATTAAGTGGAGCAGTTGTCAGCTGGAGAAGTAAGAAGCAAACCTGTGTTGTATTATCAACGGCTGAAGCAGAATACATGACATTGGCAAGTGCGGCACAGGAGGCAGTATGGATGCAGCGTCTTCAAGTTGACGTAATAGGAGCTTCAGTTGAATTGACACTGATATATGAGGACAATCAATCAACAATATGTATGGCAAAAAATCCATAATATCATGGACGAGCTAAACATGTTGACATTAAGTTTCACTACATTCGAGAGTGGGTGGAAATGGGGACGATTAAACTAGAGTACTTTCAGAGCAAAGACATAATAGCTGATGTGCTAACAAAAAGACTTGTGAGTACACAATTTGTGAAGCTCAGAAAACTGTTAGGTGTTAGAGAACTGTTAGGTGTTAGAGAACTGATACAGTCGTCTGACAGCAATTGAGGAGGAGTGTTGAATTATCAATGACTGTCAGTCTGCCAAGAGTTATCTGCTCTTAGTTTTGTTATCTCCTCTTGTTTGTTCTTTTTTTTAAAACAGTCTCTAATATAAATAAAGTGTTCACCTCATGCGTGTGTTAAGCAAAACATGTCTATGTGGTTTTATTAAATTTGTCTTCCAGTCTAAAGTATCAAGTCTATTCAAAACAAGGGATGTTTCAATCTGATTGATTCTTGACTTGATATTTATACTTTTGTTCAAAGGATTCATGATGATTTTAGTGTTTTGGAAGAATGTGAGAACCGTTGTATATTTTATAGGTAGTTAGGTCAGTAAATAATGGATAGCCTAAAAAGTGTTCTGTGTTTGTAATTATATTGCATCAGGAATATTTGTCTATACTTTTGAGATGAAGTAGTATTTTTGAACAAAACTCTTTATTTCGATCACGGGATATATTGTTCTCCTTCCATGAGCCATGCCACTTCTGGATATCTTAGTTATCTTTCTTTAACTCAACTCTTTAAGTTATTTGTTCAGCACTGCTGTAGCCATGTATTAAACTCACAACTCTTTGGGTCAAGTCACTGGATCTAACCAACTGGATTTTCTATCAACTGGTCCATGTAAAGGGAGATAACTAAGACATCCAGAAGTGGCATGGATCATGGAAAGAGAAAAATATACCCCAGTGATCGAAATAAAGGGTTCAGTTTGAAATTCTAATCACCTGCAGAAGGCCGAAGTGTACAACTGTCAAAACATCATGAATATGAATATGGCAATAAAGATTAAGACAACAGTCTGAACAATGTAAATAATGCATCATGAATGTTTACTTTTAACTACAATCATAAAGATTGATTTTGATTGTATTATGATAACCGTTATACCAGTTCAGTTTGCATTAAAACATCTTTGTTAAAGTTGACCTATTTTTTTGTTTAACATTTAAGATAAAAAAAAAATTATCCCGTGCTTTTAGCATATTATGCTTTTCTGTTTTAAAATGATAAAAATGCACGTCAAGCAATAAAAAAATAATTTTTCAGCTTATGGAGAAGGTACTGTGAGTGATTTTGAATTTAGACCAGTTGGAGTTGATGAAAATAACGAAAAGATTACTTAAGAATAATCAGCAACCTTTGATGTGGTAGATCACAATGGCCTGTGAGGAAGATATCCATATTGTCAGGTAGACTGCAAATGATTTTATCTAAACCTGAAATGATTGGTGTTTTATAACTATCAATAAAATCAAGATATGAGAACCTCAAAGCAACCACCTACTGTCTACATTAGGAAATTAAGAAAGAAATACATAAATAAAAATGTTTGACATAAAGTGCAACTCAGCTGGAAGGTAGTGAATCCCAGTTATGGACTTATATAGTCAGATTGCATTCTAGAATCTCTTGTTATGAGCCATCTGTTGAAATGTAGAGAATCAGAATGATGGAGGCAGTCAGAGAGAGTGACGGTCACAAAGATAAGCAGTTGGAGATCTTTTTGGTTGAAGGGAAGACCTGGTCCATTCATCTCTTGTGAGAGAAGATAGTTGTAATGAAGATATCCAAAGTGTCTAATTAGGAACTGTATTTGTCTAAATTCAATGTCTAATTTTGTAGAAGAGGCTTATAATAATCCTACTAGGTACGCAGTATTATCTTCTTTGAATGCAGGCTGACATTTTGTTTTGCCTAAGATTTTTTCCTTTCACATTGTTGTAAACAATCTATTCCACATGATCCTTTTCAAAAATATATCAGTTTTGTTGTGTGTAAGTAGAAAATTTCAGATAGAAATTATCCATTAATTTTTTCTGTTAAATTATGAGGTAACCAAATACCATATTGATTCACATATCAAAGTGCTTTCAAATCCCTTTCAATGCTCATTTGAGTTACGGAGGATATTCCTGTGATATTCCATGTCATATAATCTGAATTATTTTTATTCAGTGTTTTGAGTTGGTCATCAATGACTGCAAATTACCTGGGATGTTTTTGGTCATCCAAATCAAAATTTCCTCGGTTGAATCTCACAAACAACTTAAAAATAGTATTTCTAGTGAATTTACCATCTCCATAAATGGCACATATCTGTTTGGCTGTTTGTGCATAAATTTTTTTAATTTCTAGAATAAAAAGAACATCAAATGATGAAAATGCATCTTATTTTCCTTCATCGTAATATAAAAATATTTAAAATTTATAATCCACACATAAAATTGCCCCAAAAGCCATTTTGAAATATTACCTTTTAGAATATGTATGTTATAAATTTCAGCCTCGTGTGAAATAAAATCATGTGTTCAAATGTTACATATTGAAAAATACTACAAAAAAGGCTACAATTTTTGTTTAAACCCAATACTTAGGAAGTTCTTAAAGTTAGACACTTTATTAGAACCTAGGTAGAGTTCACTATGAATGTTTGCTATAACCAATAGAGTGAATGAAAATTTTGAGATATCTTTATTTAATTCTAACAATAATGACACAAATTAAATAAATATTGAGTTTAAACTTATTTATAAATGGAACTTTGTGCGTGTGTGTGTGTGTGTGTGTCTGTTACCTATAGACTCCAAAACGGCTGAACCGATTTTCTTGAAAATTTACACAGTTGTACTATAAGTGTCTGCGAGTGTTCTTAGCTAAGTTTTGTGTCGAGGTACCCCCGATAAATATCGAAAATCGATAATCGAAAAATTCGGGTTATAGAAGGAGTGGTCCGATTTTAATTAAATTTGATACACTCATAGACAAAGGCATAAGAAATGATATTCAGAAGTTTCAAGGTTGCAGTTCTTACAATAGTGCAAAAAATCGATTATATATATGTATATATATATATATATATATATATATAAAAGGCAAGATGTTTGTGTGTGTATCTGTTTATCTGCCTGTATGTCTGTATTTTTTCAGCCCTTTTATTTTATTTTTTGCTTCGAGTTTGGCTCTAAGTAGGTATAATTGTAGTTCTTAGTCTCAGTCATGGTACCATTACTCAGAGGACTTATTTAGCCTTCAAAATTCAGTTTAAGACAAAAAACTTATTTGATATCGATACCAGGAAATCAAAATTTGACTTACATCCATTCATTTTTCTTTCAGTCTACGTTTTGCTTTAACTAGAAACAACTATTGCTTTTTAGTCTTTTGTGCCAACATCCAAAGAGTCCTAACTCCAGGACCATGGATTACTTTTAAAGCTTTCATTACACCCAAGCAATGCTGGGCTATACTGCAAGTATTTGTATAGTAATGAGTAAAGCCAAATTTAAGAACAAGTATCATGAGAAAAAGAATGTTCAAATATTATATTTTATATAATAGCTGGAATTGAAACAGTGGAGCGTTGTTTAAATTAGAAAAAACAATGTCAGTTTTTTTTTTTTTGAGGTGGTGGTTGAAAACATGGTAAAATGTGTTTTATGGAAATGTTATTAATGGAAAAGAGTAATTAAGTCTTTTTCCAATAAGAATTGAATATATTCATTTTTTATACTATATTGAAAATTTTCCTATCATATTGGCAACATTTTACATTAACAAAAATGTATTTATTTTGAACATGACTGTACTGGTTGCAATCTTTTAAAACTGTGAAGAAATTCAAAACGAATTTTTTCTACATCTCTGCAAGCAACATTGGATCAAAAGAATTAACATTATTTGTCTCCAAATGGGCTGCATCTCATCCCTGCGGAATGATTTAAAAAAAGTCAATTAGGAAAATAAAGACAGAAGAAAGCATGGAGCAAAAAAGAGACAGCTGAAAAGAATGGGAAATATTTGCTTGGAATACAAAGGAGGCAATTTGAAACCATCAGCATAGAGTTTAATCTCAGAATATAACAATAAAACTTGTCTGAAAAAATAGTGTGGACAGACTATTACTTTTGTTTAAGCTGATTCCCATAGATTCAGCAATTTCTAATTGTGTTCTCCTACTAATTCAGGTTGATCATCATCATTTCAAATTTCTCAGGTTGTCATGTCAACCTGTCACTATTGCTTTGCTAAGACCATAATCAGAATCTACTATAATCTTTATGGAATATCTGTGTTACGCTGTAGTTTTTATTATTCATTATCTTGACTCCATTTATGTCCAGTTTAATAAAACAAAAAACTCCAGTGACGTGTTTAGTGCAAACATCATCAGAATTCATCGATATAAGATAAAGTCAAACATTTATAAAAATTTAAAAGGCTTTTTCTCAAAAATTAATTTCTACTTAATCGTATAATTTAACTCTTTAATCGACCTTCTAATATCAGTTAAGTGCCATACGTGAAACATGCTTGGGCGATCATGTCTCGAAAGAGACATGACTGACTGGGCAGAAGATTATCCCGCAGTAGGTTGCCATTGCTTTCTGTGGTAGACTGGTTGCCAGCCAAGGCTACAGAACCCAATCTGTCCTGCTATTTAACCCATAACTGGAGAGAAGAGACAGATTAATACCTTTCCCAAGGGTATTTGTGCGTAAGTGAATGCAATGGATTCAGCTCAAATTCAAACTCGGCTCCCCGATTTCTCGTTCTGAGCTGATATCCACTGCACCACAACGCACATCCCTTAAAAGCTACAGTAATCAACCTTCTAATATCAGTTAAGTGCCATACGTGAAACACACTTACCTTCTAATATATCTGAATAGAAATAAACTGTTTTTTTGTTTACATATTTTTTTTAATCTGACTTGTGCTATTTATAATTATTTTAGAAATTAAAATTAGATTGTAACCAGTTTAGTTGGAATTATTTATTTTATTTATCTTCATATAAACTAACCACCAATAATCTAAACTTATTTATAAATGGAACTTTGTCTGTGTGTGTGTGTGTCTGTGTGTGTGTGTGTGTATCCATTACCTATAGACTCCGAAACGGCTGAACCAATTTTCTTGAAAATTTACACAGTTGTACTATAAGCGTCTGCAAGTGTTCTTAGCTAGGTTTTTATGTCGAGGTACCACTGATAAATATCGAAAATCGATAATCGAAAAAATCAGGTTATAGAAGGAGTGGTCCGATTTTAATCAAATTCGATACACTCATAGACAAGACATAAGAAATAAAATTTAAAAGTTTCAAGGCTGCAGTCCTTATAATAGTGCAGAAAATTTGATATCAATACCAGGAAACCAAAATTTGATTTACATCCATTTATTTTTCTTTCAGTCTACAGTTTCACTTTAACTGGAAACGACTATTGCTTTTTAGTCTTTCGTGCCAATGTTCAAAGTGTCTGAGCTCCAAGACCATGGATTAGTTTTACAGCTTTCATTACACCCGAGCAACACCGGGCTATACTGCTAGCTTGATATAACACTACTTCAGCGTAACAGAAATCTTAATTGTTCATTTTAAGGTTGCCAGTCTGTAATACTGTTACCTTGAGATGCAAAATCTAAGGAAGACCCTGATTACAGTTAAGCTCAGAACTGGGTATATATTATTTACAGAGACTTGTTCTCATCTTTATCGTCATATTCACAACATTTTGGACATTATATTCTCTGTCCTTCTTCAGGTTAGATTGTTTTAGTTTCATGTACCATTTCTGTATAACTCAGTTTCAGTTAATTCTTTTTTAGTAACTCAACTCTTTTGTTCAACTCTGCTGTGGTGAGGTACTGAACTCGCAACTTTTTGGGTCAAGTCACTGAATTAATTCAACCACTGGTTCATATGTCCTTGCCCATGAATATAACAATAAGGATGAGGACAACAGTCCTAACAATGTAAATAGTGTTATTGCTATAAAACTTCTCAAAAATATAGACATATGTGGATATATATTTGTGTAAGAATCTTGATTCAGATGGTACTGGAGCATCTATATAGAAAGAATCTTGAGGGGAATGATGTATTAACATATATTTGAAGGTCATTCATTGGATTTTAGGTTGGCAGTGAAAAACATTGAATAGTGGGATCTTTGAAGAAGATATTAATCCAAAAGATACAGTGTTAAAAACATTTGAATGACTTGCGAGTAACACTGTAGAGTTATTACGATAACCGTAATAGTTTTATTATTTGAATCCTATAGAAAATTATGAAATTTGAAGAAGTATATCCAATCAAGTGATCCTAGAAATATTGAAAGCTTGAAGTTCTTTTTGTGATGAAAAGCAGGTCAGTCAGTTAAGTGTCATACGTGAAACACGCTTGGGCGATCATGTCTCAAAAGAGACATGACTGACTGGGCAGAAGATTATCCTGCAGTCGGTTGCCATTGCTTTCTGCTGTAGACTGGTTGCCAGTCTACTGCAGAAAGAGCAGAGGTGAAGATTACACAAATATTCCATTGTGTTAACCACTTTAAAGCAGTAAATGGCTTAGGTAAACAATTTTACATTCATGTAACAGAATAATTTATTTTCCTGTTATTTTTTTAAATTTTTTTGCTCATCAACAACTATACTTTTCTTCATATTCAAAATTTACAATTAAATACACTGTATATATTTATTATTATACACTGTATATATTTATTTCAAGCAAATTTATATTTTGAAAATATTTTTTAACTCCTTCCCACGTATAGATGTTCAGGGGCTTTAATAGTGGATTGAAGAAAGAAATTTACCGGCACAAATCAGTTTGTACAAATATCCTTGGGGATGGTACGCATATATATTTTTTTTTAATCATATCACCCTGAGCAAGACGGTATCGCCACTGATGTGCAGGGGGCTACGTAAGAAAGAGAGAAAGCCGGAAACCACATCCTAAACAGGGAACAAGGGATGAGCCTCTTCACCTGTTCAATAGACATGGATGGAGTGTGAACTGGGCGATAGTTTAGTTTGTCTACTCCAATTGAAGAAAGAAAAAAAATGAAAAAGAAGAGAATGAAAGGATTGGAAAAGAGAAAACCATAAACCACATCCTAAACAGGGAACAAGGGATGAGACTCTTCACCTGTTCAATAGACGTGAAATGTGAAATCTCTTATGGATTTCATGTAGAAATGATCATACAATGGTTTTGAACTTCAAATTTATTTTATTTTATATATATATATATATATATATATATATATATATATATATATATATAAATATAAAACTTTAATCCAAAAGGAAAATCAGGAAGGTAAATCCCAAAGTAGCGATCCTAATTAATATTAATTACATTAATATTAAAAAATGATCAAGGTGGAGGGTTTTTATTTATATATATATATATATATATATATATATATATATATATATATATATGCACCTGATGATTGCGCAATTATGAAGCTCCAAGTCATTCCATCAACACAGGATAGTATGTATATTTATGAATATACTAGCAGTTCAGCCTGGTTTTACTCTGGTAGTTTAAGGAATAATAAGAATAAAAAACATATGATGAATTTACATATCAAATACTTACACAATGTTCATCCTCATCACTTTTATAGATATAGATAACAATGTAGAATGTCTTTATTGGATTGGAGTGGTGAACATGTATAGATAATATAAAGTGGTGATCGAATCCATATTATAATCAATACATAAACTGAGCCCTGACTTTGTGGGGTGATAATATGTATTTTTCTACCCCTAATTTTGGATTTCTGAAAAATTTCAAGGTGTCGTTAGCATTCTAAAATTTTGATCTACATCTGAATGCAATTCCTGTTGAGCTTGACCACAAAATGCAAATGCTAAGTCAAATCTATCAAATAAACAAATATCTACACAACGTCCACCCTCGTCACTTTTGTAGATAATTAATAGCTGTTTATATTACATCAAGCACTGTTTTATTAACACCTGAATAATATTTTTATACATGTGTGTATTACCATGTGAATATTTATTAATTTATACACGCACGTGTGCGTGCGTGAGAGAGAGAGAGAAAGAGATAATACTGTTTCTTCTTTGTGGTGCAGTGGATATCAACTTGGAACGACAAATCAGGGAGCCGAAATCGAATTCCAGTTGAATTCCTCACATTCACTTATGTGCAAATATCCTTGGGAAAGCTATTAAACTGTCTCTTCTCTCCAGTTACAGGTAAAATAATAGAATAGATTGGGTTTTATAGCCTTGGCTGGCAACCAATCTACCACAGAAAGCAATGGCAATCTACTGTGGGATAATCTTCTGTCCAGTTAGTCATGTCTCTTTCAAGACATGATTACCAAAGCGTGTATCATGTATGGCACTTAACTGATATAGATGTGCGTTGTGGTGCAGTGGATATCGACTTGGAATGACAAATCAGGGAGCCGAGTTCAAATTCCATTTGAATTCCTTGCACTCACCTACGCACAAATACGCTTGAGAAAGGTATCAATCTATCTCTTCCTCCTAGTTATGGGTTAAATAACAGGACAGAAACATAATAGTTGGAATGCTCAGCTATGGATTAAATAGCAGGACAGACTGGGCTCTTAGCCTTGGTTGGCAACCTGTCTATGAGAAAGACAACTGAATTTGAAACCTGAGGAGGACTGTTTAGAAGCATCATGGCAAACTGTGCACTAGCTCTGTTCTTCTGAAAAGTGTGGTTCTGCACAAACCTTCATAATTATATACAAATTATATATGTAGATATTTTGGTGGTTCAGTTTATTTTTGGACCTAACTTCCCAACATCTGACCAAATATCAGATTATTTTTTTTTTCAATTCTTTCTTGGACAGGGCAAGAACTTTTCAGCACTTTCTCATATATATTAAACTAGCAGTATAGCCTGGTGTTGCTCGGGTGTAATGAAAGCTTTAAAACTAATCCACGGTCCTAGAGCTCAGACTTTTTAGGTGTTGGCACAAAAGACTAAAAAGCAATAGTTGTTTCCAGTTAAAGCGGAACTTAGACTGAAAGAAAAATGAATGGATGTAAGTTAAATTTTGATTTCCTGGTATCGATATCAAATATGTTTTTTCGTCGTAAACTGAATTTTGAAGGCTAAATAAGTCCTCTGAGTAAATGGTATCATGGCTGAGACTAAGAACTACAATTATACCTACTTAGAGTCAAACCTGAAGCAAAAACTAAAATAAAAGGGCTGAAAAAAAATACAGGCAGATAAACAGACACACATGCAAACATCTTGCCTTTTATATATATATATTATCGATTTTCTGCACTATTGTAAGAACTGCAACCTTGAAACTTCTGAATATCATTTCTTATGCCTTTGTCTATGAGTGTATCAAATTTAATTAAAATCGGACCACTCCTTCTATAACCCGATTTATTCGATTACCGATTTTCAATATTTATCGGGGGTACCTCAACACAAATCCTAGCTAAGAACACTCGCAGATGCTTATAGTACAACTGTGTAAATTTTCAAAAAATTGGTTCAGCCATTTCGAAGTCTATAGGTAACGGATACACACACACACACAGACAAAGTTCCATTTATAAATAAGTTTAGATTAGATACATGCATATAGACTCTTCCCCAAATGGATACGCATTTAATGATGTATAACTGCAATATATAAAGTAGTTTGAGCTTGATTTTCTGTTCAGATAAGCAAGCAAAATTACAATGTTGTAAACTCTTCCTGTGTGTATGACCATTAAATAATAGTAATGTACACCAAGGTTCCTTTATTTTTCTATAAAAGACAACATTCCTACCCTTGAATGTAGTCAATTATTGTTATGGGTGGCTCTTATATTAAATGTAATAATTGAGGATATCCTTCAGTTGTTTGAGTACTTGTCAAAGAAATTGTTGGCAAATTAATTCCGGTCTATATTTATCATTACCTTTGGTTTTTATTTATAGTCAGCTGATAACTTTTCGTTTTTTGACAGGCAAATGTCTGTTTCTTCAAACAAATTTGTTATAATGACATTATTGTTTCACTTTTATACCTAAATTTTGATATTGATTTTAATAAAATAATTTTTACTTTTTTTAAATAAAAAGGAACTCCTTTAAGTTATAGATCTAACTATCTAAATCTAAACTTATCTATAAATGGAACTTTGTCTCTGTGTGTGTGTGTGTGTATCCGTTACCTATAGACTTCGAAACGGCTGAACCAATTTTTAAAAAATTTACACAGTTGTACTATAAGCATCTGCGAGTGTTCTTAGCTAGGTTTTGTGTTGAGGTACCCCCAATAAAATATCGAAAATCGATAATCAAAAAAAATGGAGTTATAGAAGGAGGGGTCCGATTTTAATAAAATTTGATACACTCATAGACAAAGACATAAGAAACGATATTCAGAAGTTTCAAGGTTGCAGTTCTTACAATAGTGCAGAAAATCGATAATATATATATATATATATATATATATATATAAAGCAAGATGTTTGCATGTGTGTCTGTTTATCTGCCTGTATGTCTGTATTTTTTTCAGCCCTTTTATTTTAGTTTTTGCTTTGGGTTTGGTTCTAAGTAGGTATAATTGTAGTTCTTAGTCTCAGCCATGGTACCATTTACTCAGAGGACTTATTTAGCCTTCAAAATTCAGTTTAAGACAAAAAACATATTTGATATCGATACCAGGAAATCAAAGTTTGACTTACATCCATTCATTTTTTTTTTCAGTCTACGTTTCGCTTTAGCTAGAAACAACTATTGCTTTTTAGTCTTTTGTGCCAACGTCCAAAGAGTCCTAGCTCCAGGACCATGGATTAGTTTTCAAGCTTTCATTACACCTGAGCAATGCCGGGCTATACTGCTAGTATGTATTAAAACCATTGTGCATATCTGCCTGGATGATGATCGGTCAATTTACAACAAATAGCATTCAGGAATTTTAACATATTCATGCTTATAATAATAATGATAAGAATAAAAATATTAATTTATTTCTTGTGTTGGACTTCTTTTTTTCATTTGCCATGTCCCTCCAGGACCTGGGTGATCATAGTTCACCACAGCCTCCTATTTTGGCCATTTCTTTATTATCCTTTCTGTTCTGTCAACCATTTACACAAACATGTTAGATAGGTTATGCCTTGTTGCCTTTAGTATGTCCTGTGAGTTTCAAATTCTCCAAGCCTTGTTTCATCATTATGCATCCCCAAAGTTTCAACTGCCTTTTTGGGGATATTTTAAAATCCAATTAGAGATATTTCCTATGTTTTGGCCAAGGTAGGGTTGTAGTATTGTCGATAGCTTTTCATATTAGAGATTGATTAAAGATGACATTTGTGTGAGAAATGCATGATTAGAAGTGAGTTCTGTTTAAGGTTTACTAAATGAAACTGCTGTGAGCCAACAAAAGTTTGGTCCTGAGTATGACCTTAAACTGCATCTAGCAGCAAGGCCTCTGATTGGGAGGTTGTGAGGAGCATAGAACCACCTCTTAATTGCTGTTGTTCCCAGGTCCACCCTGACCCAGAGTGGTAGCACCTGTTAGGGTCCCAGCTATGGGTAAGTATTTAACCCCCAAACTTGGGTCAAATTGCTATGAAAGTATTTACCAACAAAACCGTTTTTGAATGAAAAATATTACCAACAAAACCTTTTTTGAATGAAAAATGTTACCAACAAAACCTTTTTTGAATGAAAAATTTTATCATCAAAACCTTTTTTGAATGAAAATTGTTACCATCAAAACCTTTTTTGAATGAAAAATCTTACCAACAAAATCTTTTTTGGAAAAAATATAACCAAACAAAAACAATAAAATAAATAAAACAAATCAAAACGATTTTCAGCATTAAATGACCTAATGAAGGTTGATATGCTGGTTAAATGAACCAACCAACCAACCAACCAACCAACCAACCAACCAAAGTCAAAAAGTGAAACCTCTTGAAGTAAAATGTGGTGAATGAGTTTGAAGAAGAGAGAAGTATTTGGATTATCACATGTCTTTATGTCAAGGAGTCTGCAAGCAAGACTGATAATGTCAGAATTTGATTGTTTTTAGCAATGCATCGAGAGAGAAAGAGGGAGCTTTTATTTTCTTTTATAAAAAGAAAAGTGAACATTACACATTACAGACTTGAGAGCTGATGTAGTTGAATTTTGATTCTTCTGTAAGTTAACCATTTCACCGGGTTTCTTGGTTGCTTCTAATAAAATTTTCAGCAATTGGTTGTGAGTAGGTATATAGTATCTTAAATATTCATATCAGCTCTTTAAAATACCCGCTTTTTATTTTTTAATCAAACAAGTGTTAAGAGGTGATATCACCGAAACAATAACATTCTTTTATCCAACACTATTCTACATTTGTTTTCCGAATCTGATGTCTTTTGAAATTTACAGTTTTAGCAAATTGATCTTATACTGTCTTTATAAAAAATGTCTTTGTCTTGTTTCCATGTAAGGTCAATTCATGTCAGAGATCTTTACTCAATATTTTCTCATCTCATCAAGCATTGGTTACAATACCAATTACTTCGGGACTTGTCTTAAGCTATGATTCCACAACATTTACAAATTCTTTAATTTGCTAATGTTAATTATTTAGTTTAGAACTGATAACAACTGTATGTAACATTGCATGAAAACATAGGTGTACTTTAGCAGATTGGGTGGTTTTTAAATTGTCCCCAAGAAATATGGATGGTAATTATTTTTGATCTTGAACCTTAAAACTTGTTAAAATTCATTAATAAATTGTATGCCTTCACTTTATGCTTCATGCTTATTATATTGTACTAATGTACTAATTGTACTAATGTACTAATTGTACTAATGTACTTGTACTGAATCTACAGTAATATACAAAGTTGCGCTTTCCTTTCAGAAAAAAAAAGAACATATAGTTTTAAAAATATAGCATTCTTTAAGAAAGTGTATAGTAATAAAAATTGTATTTATAACTTATGCAAAATAGTTTTATGGGAATGTTCAACTTTGCAAGTTATTCTGGAAGAAGAAAAATAAAATTTAAAATTAACATATTACACACACTATTTAAATTTTAATGAAAAATTCAAATAGTGTATTATATGCAGGCATCCATGTGCTGCTTAAAACTTAAAAGTCTGATAAGACAACTGAATATAAAATTATGATTGATTTCTTTAACATTTACTTTGTTGAAGCAATATTTTTTAATACATTTCTGTATAAAATTTCTTGTTGAATAAACATCAGTTTAAAATACCAATGGGATTTGAAATTGTTTCATGAAACATGATTTTCAGCATATGAAACATCTATTAGTACAACAACTTTAGAGAAACATGCAAACCCTCATGTCTTTCATTAGAAAGCAATCTGTAAGTGACAAAGAGTAACAATAAATGAAATTTTTCATGAGTTTTTCTTGTAATATTTTAATTGAGTTTTCTTTACTATAGAATTGTGTCTCTTATTTTTTCATTTTATAGCTGAGTGGCTCTGACTTTTACGCATCTTAATTATAATAATTCCTGCCCAGATGAACAATCACAAAAATAGTCCAGTTGATGCTCTCTTTTTTACATTGAACTTTGTAATATAATCCATGAGCTCTTTCATGACAAGTACTGTTGTAATTCATTTCATGCATAAAGAGTAGTATTTGCCCTATTTCACAAAGTATCATCTTCATAATAATTCATTATGAGAAGAATCCATCATTATGCCAAACATCAGTGTTTCATTGCCACTAGTGTGTAGTGTGCTTCCAATTCCTGACCTTCATATACTTCAAAAGTAAATACTTTATGACATTCCTTATTTTTTCTAGAACATAAAAGCTCCATAGCTTTCTTTCTTTTTTTTCAAGTTTATATTGAACTGAACCCTTAAAAATTGACAAGTAATATCACAACATGAAATTCTTGGATTATTTTTGCATTTTTAATATCTTTTCAGATCTGTGGTGAGTAAAAAAATAAAAATAACTTTCTTTTCTTCAGTTTTCAAATTTGCAATGTGTGAAAATGTATTTTTTGACCAATAAGAAAAAAAGATTGCCTCTGTGCTGAGAAAAGATCAAAGAATATTTTGTGAGCAGGTGTGAATTATTTTCTAACCAATGAAAAGAGAGCAATTTGCAGAAAACAACAACTTGAACTTTCAATGACCCATGTGAGTACACATTTTAGCTGACCACATGATCCAAGTTGGTTATATATTTCATGTATTTTGGTTGGTCAGTCAGAAAGATGAGGGGACAGAGAACAAAAAGTACATAATGTAGCAAGAAAATAATCAGGCTTCTCTCAGTGACCTACATTTGCACCCTCTTACTTTATCTCTGGGTCTGCTTTCTTTATTTCTCCTCCTTCCTCTTCAAGAAGCTGTTGGAGTAGAATTTACGGTTACATCTTATCTGTTTAACTGTAAAATGGTGGGACCTAGTTGCGAATCTAGTATCTCGTGTAAATTCCTGCTTAGGCGGCACCAGTGATCTAAGTTCATCGGAGCAGAAGCCATGAAAGTACTTGTAGAAGAGGCACAGGGAAGCCACATCACGCCGGTGAGAGAGTGGTTGCAGCTGGTCTGCCAAGTCAGTATCAACTACGTTACAGATCCTCCTTTGTATTTTGTCAAGAAGCCCAAGGAGAGCAACAGGGGCACCCAACCAGATATGGCAGCAATATTCAATACACGGGCGGATGGTAGATTTGTATATGTGCAGAATAGATTCAGGTGGGAAAAACTTCCAGGCCCTGCACAGAGAGCCGACTTTCATAGCAGCAGATTTGGCAATGGATTCGATATAGTCATTCCATTTGAGGTCCGCCGAAAGTGTAAGGCCAAGGAGGCGTATCTACCCAACCCTCATTCTCGGTATCCCTACCCTCCTATCACCCACCCTCTGACTTTTCCTATATTTAATCATCCTTTCTCCACTCTATGTAGCCCCCTGTGCAGTAGTGGCAGTGACATGCCTTGCTAGGGGTGAAATGCTTATAAAAAAAAAAATGCTCCCCAAAAAGAGAGGAGCAAGACATTACTTCTATTCTGTTGATACCTCACATCAAAAACATGAACTTATATTTTTATCTGATGAACTCTTAATTTTTAACTTTCTCTCTACACTTTTTCTTAGAACATTTCCCAGTTAATAATTTCATACCTACAATTTGATGTTATGCTCTTTGATAATTAAATTTTCATTTATTTAAACAACGAGACAGTTTTTTATTCTTCCAACCTTCTGATGATCTTGAGTAAATTGTGGGGAGTTTGGTTATTTTGAGCGCAAGGCCAATTTAATAAACATGATCGAACTTCCTACGTCAGATCATCAAGCACTAGTAAGTCGAAAATCCAACATTTTATTTTTATAGTCATGATGATGTATTTGTTGTTTAACATGGAGTTGCTCATTTTTCTTGTTAGGAATCTGAGAAAAATTTTACCTTCAACAAAATCAGACGCAATTGCTCCAGCTAGTTGTTTTAAATTCTCATTTGGAAAATGGACCCTATCAGTTGATCTCCATTTTTCATTGACAATATTCTCAAATATTATACATGTATCTTTTTTTATAAATCATCAGGCTTCATTTTGATTATATTTTTACATTAATTTGAGACTGACATGTTTACACATTAATTTTTTGGAGCCATTCTTTGCTAACCACCTGGCTTTATTTTAACAATTTTTTATTTAAGTTTTTATGTAAATTTATTCTTTTAATAAATGTTTTTGAAAAACATTACTCTCAAAAGAAATTGTGACAAACCTAGTCTGTTGTATTTTTTATTTGCTCTTTAATAATTTGTATATAATTGTACATTTCTTTTTTATTATATAATTTTTTTATATTACTTTATTGAGAAGTTAAGATTGTTTAGCAGTATGCTTTGACCAATAGTGGTTGTGGGCATTGTCAATTGAAAACAAGTTGTTGCATTTTTGTAGGTGCTGTGTTAACAGAAGACACATCGCTGTAATCAGCTTGAAGATAAAAAATGCAATGCAAAACTATTGAGCTAATCAAAAAATCTGAGATGATGAAGTCATGATAAAATGCAAATTTCTAAGTAGAAATTGTTACATCTATCTAAATCTAAACTTATTTACAAATGGAACTTTGTCTCTGTCTGTGTGTGTCTGTCTGTGTGTGTCAGTGTGTGTGCGTGTGTCCCCGTTATCTATAGACTCTGAAACGGCTGAACTGATTTTCTTGAAAATTTACACAATTGTACTATAAGCGTCTGTGAGTGTTCTTAGCTAGGTTTTGTGTCGAGGTACCCCCAATAAATATCGAAAATCGATAATCGAAAAAATCGGGTTATAGAAGGAGTGGTCCGATTTTAATAAAATTTGATACACTCATAGACAAAGACATAAGAAACGATATTCAGAAGTTTCAAGGTTGCAGTTCTTACAATAGTGCAGAAAATCGATAATATATATATATATATATATATTTATTATAAATTATGTTTTAGAACATGTACATAATTTCTTATATATATGTCCTCTTCCCTACAATCATATGGTTGTTTCAGTGTTTGGATTTAAACACCTCTTCGGGGGAAAAAATATACATCATATATACATCATATATATACTGTTTTAAATTAATGTTTTGGATGGAAAAAATTTTCTTTTTTCTCTCCTCATTCTATACTCATTCGGATATATATATATATATATATATATATATATATATATATAAAAGGCAAGATGTTTGTGTGTGTGTCTGTTTATCTTCCTGTATGTCTGTATTTTTTCAGCCCTTTTATTTTAGTTTTTGCTTCGGGTTTGGCTCTAAGTAGGTATAATTGTAGCTCTTAGTCTCAGCCATGATACCATTTGCGCAGAGGACTTATTTAGACTTCAAAATTCAATTTACGATGAAAAAAACTTATTTGATATCGATACCAGGAAATCAAAATTTGACTTATATCCATTCATTTTTCTTTCAGTCTACGGTTTCGCTTTAACTGGAAAAACTATTGCTTTTTAGTCTTTCTTGCCAACGTCCAAAGAGTCTGAGCTCCAGGACCATGGATTAGTTTTAAAGTTTTCATTACATCTGAGCAATGCCGGGCTATACTGCTAGTCTTATTAATATGAGTGTAAAATGCCTTGGAATGTCATTGTAATTGAACATTAGCTTGCTTTTTTTTACATGAAAATCATGGCTGAAACTTCTGCTGAAACAAACATGAAAGTTGTGACCTTGAAGGGAAGATAATTCAACAAGAGATAGGCAATAAGAAATTTCCAGAAACTATTCAAACCACCAAGAAGACATTAGCTACTACTAGATTGATTGATTGATCGATTTGTCTTTTATGGTTTATCACCCTTTTACAGGTTATTTAGAGCTAGAAAATATTTTTAGATTGTAAGAATTTTTTAGAGGCAATAAGTATTAGCTAATACAAGTCCTGTTAATTAACCTAAGATTGTGAGAGTCTCAGAAGGTAATGAAAAACTGAACAGCCAGACAAGTGAGGACTGGATGCAGTCTTATCGGTGAGGTTTCAGTTGATACTGTACACACACTATTACAAAACAAAACAACCTGAAGGGGTCATCAGCAGCAAAAAAAAAAAAAAAATTATCATTAACCAAAAGACATTGGAATAGAAGATTGAAGTTGTCAGAAGAACATTTAATATGAATCAGAAAAGGAATGATAAAGAAAAACTCCCAGCAAAGGAAATTAGGGTTAATGCGTGTGACTTTTTGCCTTTTCATTTTTATTGATGTTTTTCCATTCATAAGTCTTGTCTTAAAAAGCTTTAACCAAAACAATATTTAAGTTATTAGTTACTTCCCGACCTCACTATTTTTATTCAATCCAAAGTTTGTCATGAGTTTTGTTTCTTTTTCCTTTTTTTATCTTAATTCAGGTGCTTTTATTTGTTTAGTTTCTCTATCTAATTTTGTTTAATTTAAGTGTCAATATTTTGATCTACTCAATTTTACTTTTGTTGAATATTAAATATTTTCAGAAAGTTAGACAAATCAGTGTTGGCTCTAATAGAGTAGTTTTTGGAAGAATGGGAAAAGAATTATAAGAAAAGAAGTATAGTCATACTTATAGCATATCAATATTTGTAACTATATTAATATAACGAAAAAATTTGTATGCACACATACATATATATACAGGGTGCAATGGGTAAATTGTCTCCAATTTATATTCTTAATTTTATGCATGCACATTGTTTTTTTTATTTTTGTTGACTTCACAGTATAGTAGGGTCAGTTGGGTACTGTCCGTGAGAAAATAAGCACCATGGCACAATTCACTCCTCTAGAAATCTGGAACATTTCAGAGTGTTTGGCTATCAATCTGAGGATGGTGCAGAGGATTCAGAAAGAATTGGATGAGTCTAATGGTGATTATGAAGATACGACAAGTCAGAAAACTCTCTGATCTTTCTGATAAGAAAAAACTCCCAAATTTGTTGGTGATAGCCTCAGACTAAAGTCTTTTTAAGAAGTAGTGCTGTCCTGGATCAGAGAGTGACTTCTAGAAGACCCTATGTCTGTTAACAGGACCCTGCACTATGCCACACAAGCAGGAGAACCTGGTCATGGCTGTCAAACAATTTCTGTCTCTACATCACACTTTACATCTGGCCACCTAACTCCCGAGACTGTAACATCCTTGATTATTATGTGTGAGGCACAGTTGAGTGAGAGACCAACAAACCCTCAAAGTTGAACTGAAAGCAAGGATAATGCCAGCATTCATCAACTTAAACATGGAGAAAATCAAAAAGAGATGCAGGAGATTTCAAAGTCATCTGGAAGCCATGATTGAAACCAACGGTGATTTTATTCAATAAATTTACTCTTTCGTATTTCAAGATATTTTTGTATAATTTTGGTAAGAATATCTGTTAAATTGAGATGCCAGTGTTATTTTCCTTTTTTTTTTTTTTGCATAATTTCGACAATTTATCCATCGCACTCTGTACATATCAATAAATTAATAAATGTTAAATCAACATGTCTATTCTTGACTGTCTCCAGAGTTTTGCTTAACACACTCACCAGGATCAGAATGTCTGAGAAATCTATTGGATTTTACACAAAGCTCTGGAATTGGCCAAGAAAAGATAAGTCAATTGAATATCAATTTATTAACTGTTGTTGGTTTAGTTATATAATAAGCACTTCCTTAACAAAAATATTCTTAGTCTAAAAATATTAATTCTAGTAACTTTTATAGGTATTTTTTAATTTGTAATATTTTCCAGAAAAATACAATGAAAAAATTAAACACTGAATTTAATAAAACTTATTTAAATGAATTCTTGCCTCTTATATATATACTAGTAGTATAGCCCGGCATTGCTTGGGTATAATGAAAGCTTTAAAACTAATCCATGGTCCTGAAGCTCAAACTCTTTTGATGCGGCACAAAAGACTAAAAAGCAATAGTTGTTTCCCATTAAAGCGAAACTGTAGACTGAAAGAAAAATGAATGGATGTAAGTCAAATTTTGATTTCCTGGTATCCATATCGAATAAGAATTTTTCGTCGTAAACTGAATTTTGAAAGCTAAATAAGTCCTCTGAGTAAATGGTATCATGGCTGAGACTAAGAACTACAATTATACCTACTTAGAGCCAAACCCGAAGCAAAAACTAAAATAAAAGAGCTGAAAAAAATACAGACATACAGGCAGATAAACAGACACACACACAAACATCTTGCTTTATATATATATATATATATATATAGATATATATTATCGATTTTCTGCACTATTGTAAGAACTGCAACCTTGAAACTTCTGAATATCGTTTCTTATGCCTTTGTTTATGAGTGTATCAAATTTGATTAAAATCGAGCCACTAATTCTATAACCCAATTTTTTCGATTACTGATTTTTGATATTTATCAGGGGTACCTCGACACAAAACCTAGCTAAGAACACTCGCAGACGCTTAGAGTACAACTGTGTAAATTTTCAAGAAAATCGGTTCAGCCATTTCGGAGTCTATAGATAATGAACACACACGCACACACACACATACACACACACACACACAGACAAAGTTCCATTTATAAATAAGTTTAGATTAGATATAAAATGAAAGATGGCCCATGTGTGCTTCTAATGATATGTAGATTTAATAGGGCCTGTCAATGAAATTTGATGAATAAAAAGACAATGATAAGAGTATTGCTTTCTGCTTCAATTTAGTCAAAAAGGTTTACTAATATATAATAAATATCATCAGTCTTAATGCCCTTATTGTTAACATTTTGTTATCTTTTTATTCCTTGAATTTCATTAACAAATAAATTAAATCTACCTATACACACACACATACATACATATGTATTTATACACACACACAAGTATACATACAGATATATAGTAAAACAAAAGGGCTACTCTGAAAGAAATGCTTCCTATTTATTTCCATGGAAGTTAAAACAGATTGAGAGAGCACAATAACATTGTGGAATTGAATATGTTTTCAGCTATAAAACATTTTCTCACAGAGCTTGAATATTACGATTATAAAATCTTCATCCATGAACGTGTCGTATTGTGAGCCCAAATAATAAAATAGGAAGCTTTACTTTCAGAGCTGCCTTCATAAAACAGCAATGTTGGTGTTATGCCAGTAGATATTCATTGTTATGGCTCATAACTCGTAATTTATTTCTTTTTATTAAATTGGGCTGCAGATTGGCAAAATCACATGAAAATATATCTGAAGCAAAAATGTATAAATGAATTCCTCTATATGAAAAAAAATTCACTCATTGACATCACTTGTTCTAAGTTAAGGAGACCAAAGAGTGAATGTGAACTCAGTTAAGCAATGGATAATGTGTTTTAGCAGTATCAAAAGTAATGTGTGAGTCACTTCCACTCATACAGATATTTATGATCATGGCATGCAGGTTTATGTTTCTCCCTAGCAGAAATGCATTGCCAATGGTGTTGACTTTGTGAAAAAATAATCTTTTGTAGCTGAAAACATATTTAATCCAACAATGTTATTATGATCCTTATATCTGCTGTAATATATATGGAGTGTATGTGTATGTGTGTGTGTGTGTGTGTGTGTGTGTGTGTGTGTGATAAATACTGTGCACTAGCATATATTCTTATAAATACTATTAACCCTCCCTCAAAATATGTGTGTGTGCACGTGTGTGTGTGTGTGTGTGTGTGTGTGTGTGTGTGTGTGATAAATACTGTGCACTAGCATATATTCTTATAAATACTATTAACCCTCCCTCAAAATATGTGTGTGTGCACGTGTGTGTGTGTGTGTGTGATAAATACTGTGCACTAGCATATATTCTTATAAATACTATTAACCCTCCTCAAAATATGTGTGTGTGCACGTGTGTGTGTGTGTGTGTGTGATAAATACTGTGCACTAGCATATATCTCCCATAAATACTATTAACCCTCCCTCAAAATATGTGTGTGCACGTGTGTGTGTGTGTGTGGATAAATACTGTGCACTAGGCATATATTCTTATAAATACTATTAACCCTCCCTCAAAATATGTGTGTTTGCACGTGTGTGTGTGTGTGTGTGTGTGTGTGTGGATAAATACTGTGCACTAGCATATATTCTTATAAATACTATTAACCTCCCTCAAAATATGTGTGTGTGCACGTGTGTGTGTGTGTGTGATAAGCCACTGTGCACTAGCATATATTCTTATAAATACTATTAACCCTCCCTCAAAATATGTGTGTGTGCACGTGTGTGTGTGTGTGTGTGTGTGTGTGTGTGTGTGTGTGTGATAAATACTGTGCACTAGCATATATTCTTATAAATACTATTAACCTCTCCCTCAAAATATGTGTGTGTGCACGTGTGTGTGTGTGTGTGTGTGTGTGATAAATACTGTGCACTAGCATATATTCTTATAAATACTATTAACCCTCCTCAAAATATGTGTGTGTGCACGTGTGTGTGTGTGTGTGTGTGTGTGTGATAAATACTGTGCACTAGCATATATTCTTATAAATACTATTAACCCTCCCTCAAAATATGTGTGTGTGCACGTGTGTGTGTGTGTGTGTGTGTGTGTGTGTGATAAATACTGTGCACTAGCATATATTCTTATAAATACTATTAACCTCCCTCAAAATATGTGTGTGTGCACGTGTGTGTGTGTGTGTGTGTGTGTGTGATAAATACTGTGCACTAGCATATATTCTATAAATACTATTAACTCCTCCCTCAAAATATGTGTGTGTGCACGTGTGTGTGTGTGTGTGTGTGATAAATACTGTGCACTAGCATATATTCTTATAAATACTATTAATCCTCCCTCAAAATATGTGTGTGTGCACGTGTGTGTGTGTGTGTGTGTGTGTGTGTGTGTGTGTGTGTGTGTGTGTGTGTGTGTCTATAATTATTTTGCAGAATTGTTATTATTACCTAAACACTATTTTTAGTGGATACCCATTTTTTAGATGGTCTATTTATGAAAGAATATTTATTTTCATCTACCGGCCTGAATATTTGAGAACTCTTAGAAAAATATGCGCTGTCTGGCAGGATTCAAATCTACTTTCCCTCGGGGGAAACTGTTATAAGATATGATGTGCTTTGGCCTTTAGGCTATGGAATGATTGATAGCCAAGCAAAATTTGAATTTATTTACGAAATTTTTACGAAATGGATTAACTCTGACATATTTGTAGTTTTTATTTGTTTTAAACAAATGGATACTTGTATTTGGGTAGATGCTCTGTTTTTTTTTTATAGTTAAGCAGTATATTTATTTATATTTATTAACCTGAATAATTGAGAAATCTTGTAAGAAAACTATGCATTCTCTGGCACGATTCAAAGTGGCATCCCCTAGAGGAAACCATCATTAGATCTGACATGTCTTAACTGTTCAACCACACAGGACTAATGATTAAACAAAGCCTGAATAATGCTTTTAAACACACACTTTCCTGATTTTCTTATATATCTATATCTTCCCTGTTTTTTATGCTAATGTAAATGATGATAATTTTTATGCTAATGTAAATGATGATAATTTATTTATGAAATTTTTACAAAATGGATTATCTACAACATATTTTTGATTTTTATTTGCTTTAATCGTTATTTTTAATGGATATTCATATACTTATAAAAACAAAAACGAAAATAAACTTGAATCGTTACATTTAGTAAAAATGTTTTTTTATAAAGAGATATATAAGGATATGTAGATATATACTTGTGTATATCATGTATATCAGTACATGCATCAGATTTCAAAATAAAAGTTGTGTCAACAGTACTCAGACTGTCAGTCTTCTTTGTGCATTGCCATAGGCCTTTACTTTCACATGTATATGATCATAAACTATCTTGATACATTATCCTACAGCTCTTGCACCTGGTGATACAATAAAACTAGAATTGGACTACCTGAACAATTCATTCATTGTCTCATCATGTCATATACATGTTCAGTGGAGGACAAATCTGATGATTGTTCTGACCATTGTGCCAATATCAAAGAACAACCAAGAGCAAATGTTAACAATAACCGTGTTGCTTTTTGAAGGACCACCAAACAACTATATAGTAAACTGGTAGATAAAATAAAGAGGTCAGTTCAGAATTCCAAACACGTGAAGAAAGCTGGAGCCTACAATGATCAAAATATTGTGAATATCGCAACAAAGATGAGGACAACATTCTTTTCACAGTCTGAACAATGTAAATTGTGGAATTGCACAACTCTGAGTTTCATGCGTTGTGCAGCCTTCAGGTACATATTACGAACTGTTCATAATATACACCTGATGATAGCATAATGCATGAAACTGAGGCATGCCATCAATGTAGGATAAAACACACACATATATATATATAAGAAAAATTAAGGCAGACACATTATTTCATGGTAAATCAATTCCCATGAAATAACGTGTCTGCCTTAATTTTTCTTATATTTGCTCTATATGTATTTATATACATATATATTTAGAGCTCTCTTAGAGAGTTATCCTACCACTGTATGTACAGGATACTCCTTTGGATTCTTCTATACCCACACAGCATGCTGATATATATATATATATATATATATATATATATATATATATATATATATAATTTACATGTTTTCAGTATTATATGTTAAGACATATATACACAAAAAACTGATACTTATATGGCATATGGGGACACCTCTACAATTTCAATGATCTCTACCTATCCTGGTAAATGTTTACACTTATATGCAGACAGAATCATTCTATGTAGGCACATACAATTATTTTCAGACTTCTGCAACAGAATTTTTGTATTCCTATATGTGTATGCATAAATAAAGTGACAGTCACATGTGTGTACCCACTCAAATATATCTGCTTATAAGCATACTGGCTTCATACACACACACACACACACACACACACACACACACACACACACACACACCACCACCACCAACAACAACAACAACAACAAACATCAGTTTCTTAGACTTCAGTCTACACAGTTTCATTATCTCCCCCACTCCCACCACTACCCTGATAAACTGGCATCCCTATACAACAAAGACACTTAAAAAAAAATCTCTTTCCTGCTACATCATTAACAACAACAGGCCACTGACAGAGTGGAATCAGTTTTGTCGAGAGTGAGGGAACAGCTTTTTCTTAAACTCTGTGCTGTGAGTATTTTTCATTCAGTGGAAACCATTCCAATACAAGACACTGTTTTTCATTTTAATCTTTATCTTTTAACAAAATTTCTTTTTAAAGGTACTCATATGTTTCAGCTTATACACTACCTTGAAAAATATAGATACAAAAGCACTGCTTTACTGCTTTAAATAACTTTTTGTCATCTTTTGAAAAGTAACAGTTTCTACTCACATTTTTTTCAAAACTGGCATGGATACTAAATAACTTGACTATATTTACTGAAAGATAAATATTTCAGAATCACTAGGTATTAATAAATGTTTGCTAAATTATAGAATTGGAGAAAAATCAGAATATGTTGCAGTGCTTTTTATCTTCATGAATTCCTTAACATACTCAGCATCTGGAATTCAACTGAAGGTTACTATTTACCAAAGATATGTCAATATGTGAGCCTCTTTTTGCTATGATATTTGTTGCTATATTTCTTACCACTATTGTTATTACTCTTTATAAGCACACATAATATACATTAATATATATTTGGTATACATATATACATACATATACAAATATATGCACATTTTGGATATTTATTTATATCTATTTACATATGTATTAATTTTAAGTAGATCCTTCCAGGTAAAACAAATAGATGAGGCTGATAATGATGATGATAATACTTAAATAATAAACAAAGAAAAATATATTTTATAAGTTTTTATCAGAAATTCAAGATTTTTTTATTAAGATTTTATTTTAATTATTTACTGGTGTAAATATATTCAAATAATCAAGTATTTTAATTCATATTTTGAATACGAAGAAACATTTTTAATTGATTTTTGTAGTAAGGATACATAACTAATATATATCATACCTATTATAAAAATTATCTCAACCAACACATATAGATCAATAGTAAAATATCACTTAAAAGTGATATTACCTGAGTAAATGCACAAATGAAGTTTGAATGTTATCAACAGCACTTATCATTCCATATGGAATTTACATTAGTTAGTACAAAATGCGTATTACTGTCAAAAGAAAATTTCCATGGAAATCTGTTTTCATGCCTTTCTTTGAGTTCTTAAAAAACATGAACTTAGAATTTGAACATTTAATTTATTCTGTTTTTTTAAGATTATTAGATCATTTTTTCTAACAGACACATGTAGATATATACATACCTGTTTTATGCATGTGTGTGTGAGAGCATGTGTTTTCAAAACTGCTTCATGTTTATATAAATTCTATTGGAAATAAGCACATTTCTTTATACTTTTAAGAGCTGAGTTCTGTTTGTTGGATAAATTGCAAATTAAAAACTAGTACTAGTTTCATATTTTCATGTGTAACTCGTATAGGAATATTTTTCTATTCAGCTTTTAGGTTTTGTATTTTGACACTATTCTATGCAATTCAGGTAATGTCTTTGGAATGTGAAGATATTAGAGATTACAAAAATTCCATAAAACACAAAAGATACCATTGCAGAAGTTAGAAAAATAAGCAAGACATTTAAGATGTGAAGTTAAATAAAAAAATATCAGCGGATTAATTTGAAATATGGCAGAGCGAATGAAGAGTTGAAGCTAGAAAATTATGAAATTTAAATGAAGCCCTTTTTTTAATATAGTGTATGCATGTATTTGTAAAGATTCTATTTTGTTTTGTTTACATATCCTCTTTGATAATGAAAATAAATCAGTATGAGAAATATTAGAAATTTACTTCCTTAAATAATTCTTTTTTTATTATTTTCTGCAAAATATTTCTTGCTTTTGTCAAATTTTACAGTTTTTTTATTCTATAGCAGCCATTGCAATACTTAAATTAAATTTGAACAGTTAATATGAATTTGAATAATGCTTATATAGCAATTATAAAAAACTAATTTTCATATAAAATACAAATATATAGATCATAAGAGCAACTTTATTTAAGAAAAATGATTTTTTTTACAAAATCCATTATTTTAATTTAAGTATATTAATCAAGCATACATCAGTATTGTTAATTAATCACTTTTCATAAAGCTTGTAAGGTAGAGCTTATATTTAAATTATTGCAATTAAAATTTCTTTTCTTCAGTTCAGTTGTAAGAATATCAGAGCATCAAATATTTTACTCATTTTTCTTTAAAATTTATACAAAGACATCTATAGATTCAATATATTTTATTCTTAATAAGAAATATTTAAATCCTCTGTTTCTACAATTATCTATAGAAAATAATCTATAGATTCAATATTTTTTATTTCCAATAAAAATGTTTTTACAAATATAAAAAATGATTGCAAAAATTAATACTAAAATATTTTCTCTTGAGGTTTCATTCATGGTTGTATTTTGTTTTTTACAATATTATTCTTGATGGATAATTGAATGAAAAATGGAAAAAATATTATATGGCACTTTGTTTAGTCTGAAGAAATCTTTTCAAAGAACAATGTTTTTAATGATGGAATCCTACATGTGTAGAGGGAAGTCAATGAAATACAAACATAAGTTAGAATTATGCATTAAGAGAAACTGAAGATAGCGATACCTAACTTTAAATTTTATATTTCTGGCATCCAATTCGTCTAAATACACACGCTAACCAATCTTGTTCAGCTTCATACCACTTTTATTTTTATTGCTGTTATTTTTAAATGTTGTTATTCTTCATCATTTAAAATTTGCTAATTGTTTCAATTGATATGCTTATTTGTAATTGTATATAAGATAACTATATTTAGTGATCTCTAAGGCATTTGCATACATGTGATACACCAATGTCTTACATGAGCATTTTTCAGAAAATTATATTTTACCATATTTTAATTCAAACATTTGTTACTTGATCTCACATTCATTATATTAGTGTATTGAATGCATTGTAATTATTGGAGATTTTTAAAAGTTTCCCTTATAGGCAGTTAAATATATTAAATGGTCATTCTTGGTTAATTTACAAGTTTTATCATAGTTTTTTATTATTAACTTTATTGTATCAAATTTATTATAATTGATATTTTCTCTATTACATTGTAACATAAAATCTTCATTGCATTTATTTATTTATTTGTTCTAATCATTTCACCCCAAGCAAGGCAGAACTGCCACTGGTGCACAGGGGTTACATAAGAGGTGAGTGATGAGAAAGAGGAACAAGTTATGGGGTTGTCAGAGAATGAGTAAGAGAAGGATGAGAACACTGGTGTGAAGAGGGCTGCATGAGAGTAGAGGGGAAAGGAAGAAGAACAGACACAAGGGTTGTCAGAGAAAAGTTGTGAGTCAAGGAGATAAGAGATGGCAATTGACTTTGCATTTAAATTCTTGGAAATTGTAGCTGTCAGGGAAGTAAGTATACAGAAGGGAATTCCACAAGTGGGAAGTGCCAGCAAAGAAGCTGATAGAGTAGATGTTGCAGTTACATTTGATTGGTTTCAATGTAAAAGGGTGGGACCTAGCTGCTAGTCTAGTAGCTCGGCTAAACTCATGCAAATGTTTGCATGAATATAAATAGCAATGAGTATCTTACAAAGAAACAACTCCTTAAATAACTTAAAGATTGGTAACAGAATCCTCTGCATGGACAATAAGCTTTTTGATGCAAAGATATTGATGTAAACCAAAAGTAAAAGCAGAATCACCTGTGGCTTCAAAGCTTTAGATTTGAAATAGAAACAGAGATCTTACCTGAATAAAGATCAAAGCTTATTAACCTGTAATTATCAAGGGAATGTTTTGAAAGATAGTTCTGATTCAAAATGCCACTTTTGTGACCTACATTTAGAAACAATTGACTAATTTGTTTCTTGTTCTAACTACAACAGAATATAAAGAGATAAAGATCAAGTCTGTATCTAAATTGGGAAATTTGCAAGCGTAGCAAAATGCCTACAGTAAATAACTGGCATGAATATCAATAGTGTAAAATGCCATAATGTTAAGAAACTTTGAGTAAATACTAAGTGGACCATTATGATATCAAAGATGATAAAAAAGAAGACCTGCTTTTAAATAATGACAATGTGTTTTCTGATTTAATTATATCTTTAAAGGATTTTAAGAAATTAAGTAGAGGCCATGAAATTGAAATCCAAATGATCTAACACATTTTTTTTAAAAAATCATATCACCCCGAGCAAGGCGATAACACCACTGATGTGCAGGGGGCTACATAGGAGTGAAAATATCGGAAAAGAGAAAGCCGGAAATCACATCCTAAACAGGGAACAAGGGATGAGCCTCTTCACCTGTTCAATAGACGTGGGTGGAGTGTGAACTGGGCGATAGTTTAGCCTATCTACTCCAAGACAATTGGTATGATCAAGACAGATACTGCCAAAGATAGCAATTAAATTCCTAGAGACACTTAGTGCTTAAAATAGTGCTTACCAATACTGTATGTATATTGCAAAGGTTATTGTTAATGTAATTTTCCAATTACATGAGTAACAGAAAGAATGTATATTTCTTCAAACAATTAAAATATTGTGATAACAATAGAGATGGAGATAATAACCTACTGGCAAATCATGTAAATATTTGATAACAAAGTGATAATTGATAATGGAAATAATTGATAACAATAACAGACAACAGTCTGCATATAAATAATGTAAATTATAACTCCTCATCCCCGAAACTCAGATGAAAAAAAAAAATAATAGTAATAATAATAACAAAAAATACAACCACTTCAGGAATTAACAAAATTCTAAAATTCTAACTTGACATTTTATCTGCTACTCATGTTATTTTGCTAACACTATTTATTGAAATGATGCTGGAGCCACAACACCAGAATGATTCTCCTGTGTCACATACTTGCTATCAAAAATAATGACACAGAAAACCTTAAAATCTATCAACCTATTACTTGTTTTTCAACATCATACAGTCATCTGGAAGAACACAATATATGTCATATTGAGCAATAAGTTTGTCACAGTGGCTCCTATAGCTGCAAAAATCAGTTGCTTATAAATAGGTTAATTCTTGAAAATACTCACACAAAGCAAAAAATCTCAGTGTAGCATGGATAGACTACAAAAGGGCCTTTGACAGCATCACACATTTATGGATTATCAAGGCCCTTGAAGTATATAAAATCTCACCAACAATTGTGAATTTCTTATGATGTATGTTATTTTGTAATAAAGATTTGTTACTCTTGCATTTTAATGGTGTGCTTCTAAGTAAAGATATGAAAATTAAATGTGGAATTTTTCAAGAGGCTTTTTATCTCTTCTTTTTTTTTTATCTGGCATTAATTCATTAATTTTAATCGTTAAACAATACAGGGTATTGGGAATAGGATCAAAAATAGAAAGATAAATTATCTATTTTTTATGGATGACTTGAAATTATATGCAAGAAAGTATGAGGAAATGGAAGGGATTTTAAAGTTTCAGTAATAGAATTTGGGCAGATAAATGTGCAAAGGCCACCTTCAAATGAGCAAAGTAGCAAGAATATCATTCTTGATGTCAATACTGTGATTAAGGAATTTGACTAACAAGGTGTTTACAGGTATCTGGGTGGGAATGAACACAATGGAATACAGCATTTAAAATGAAAGAAAAAATGTCCGAAAGAAGTGCATCAGAGAGTGCAAGCAATAATGAAAACCGAATGGAATTAGAAAAATACAATAATGTTCATTAACACTCTTGATATCTCAGTTGTGACTTATAGCTTTAACATAATAGATTAGAACTTAAAGAAACTCAAGCAAAATGATGTAAAAATTTGCAAACAACTCACGTGCAATAGAATGCATTGCCTTAAGGCAGATGTTGACTGTCTCCCAAGGAGTAGCGGAGGTAGGAGTATGATTCCATTAGAATTGTCTTACAAATTTCAACAATGGGACTTTGTATTTACAGCTATACAAGATTGGAAGTCATAATAGATTATGAAAAAGTAAAAAGCTTTATTTTTTATCAAAAGAAGTCCATAAATATGCAATAAAATTCAGGTTAATTCTTGAAAATAGCAGTAGATACAACTACAACAAAACAGCAAGAAAAACGCTAGGCCAAAAGCAAATAGAAAAAATACTGGAGCTAAAAGATATAGGCAATTCTTTATCTGAAGGAAAAATGCAAATGTAGATCAGTTTTCAACCCACCAGTGACTAAGAAGTTCTGAACTAAGGGGTGGGATTGAAGGGTTAGGGTTAGGGTTAGGGTTCTTACAGGACCAGAGCCTGCTTATGTGCAAATATCAAGCTAATATCTTTCATAATAGTCAGTCAGTTGAGTGCCATATGTGATACATGCTTTGGGCGATCATGTCTCAAAAGAGACATGACTGACTGGGCAGAAGATTATCCTGCAGTAGGTTGCCATTGCTTTCTGCAGTAGACTGGTTGCCAACCAAGGCTGTAGAACCCAATCTGTCCTATTATTTAACCCAAAACTGGAGAGAAGAGGCGGATTAATACCTTTCCCAAGGATATTTGTGCGTAAGTGAATGCAAAGAATTCAACTAAAATTTGAACTCGGCTCCTCGATTTGTCGTTCAGAGTCGATATCCACTGCACCACAATGCACATAATAGTACAAACCAAAATATATGTTCTATGATCATTACATTGAAACTATTGATCATCATATCTAAGGAAGCTCAATGCTCACACCAATTAAGTACAAAAACTGTCATAACAAGGCAGGTCAATATCTGCATTAGAAGATTTGTCATCATATAAGAAAAACAAACAGCTGCAAAATGATATGAACCTCACCCAGAATCTGTAGTCAAGGGAGCAGATGTTACCATCCTTGAAATTTTTCAATCAGCACAGATCAAACAACGCAAGTAAATCACCCGGAGATTATTATCAAAGACAGAAAAGAAAATGTTTGCACACTGATTGACATGAAAATACCAAGTAACATAAACATATCTGGAAAAGTTTTGAAAAAATAGAAAAAATGTGGCACTTAAACTAAAATCCTCAGTGCACCACATTTCCAGGAAATTCAAAAAATAGTTCTAATAAGCACAGTTCATATCTTGTGAAGAGATTTATCGATTTAAGTTTTTTGTTAATAGCTGTCTTTTGTTTAATTAAGTGGAAACAACAAAACATCTCACCCTTTGCTTGCTCTATGTCATTGGTTATGACGTAGCATAAAACAAATGCAGGTCAATAGGAATCATTTAAAAACATAATAAGTGTCAAATTTATTGATTTTCTTGTTTCAAATGATACAAAAATAGATTCCATAAACTCTAAAAAGATTGAAAAATATCAGGATCTTGTTAGGGAGTTGAAGAAGATATGGAACATGATTGTTGAAGTAATTTTTATAATAATGGGTGTACTTGGAATAACACGTAGAAACTTGAGAAGTACATTTCGGGAAAACTGGAATTCAAACGAAGATTGTAGACTTCTAGAATAACTGCCACTCTTTAGTTGGTAAGAAATCTCCAAAATTTTTTTTGAGTTGTGGGAAGTCTTGTCTCAAGAACAGAATTTCTGTTGACTATACCAATGCATGACACTAATATAATAATAAATTCTATCAACTGATACCAATTTTATTGTGAAAATAATGATTTGCATAATATAATTTGACATAGTGTAGATATAGAAAACTATATTTTCACTTTTTGTTGCTGTTCATTTTTTTTTCAATTTTTCATTGTTTTCTTCCTGATAGAAAACTGAGATAAAAATTAATAAAAAAGATAAATTAATAAATGAGATAAAAAAGAAACAAATATTGAAGGATTGGTCTGGATGCAATAAACAAAAAAATGGAGGCAAATTGAAAAGTCTCACCAGAAGCTGGGGCAATAAAGATGAGGACAACAGTCTAAACAATGTAAAGAATATATCTCATCTCAGAAGTATTGACATATAAAAAAATATGCATTGAATCTGCTGATTCAAAAGGAAGTCACTTTTACACAAAGATATTTTGCAGAATTTAGAAACATCAGAAAATGCTTTGAACTTCAGTTATATTTGTTTATACTCAACTCTTTTTGTTTAATATATATTCATGTAAAATGAGTTTAAAATCTACATTAACATACAAGTACAATTGCAGTCTACACCCACACAAAATTGTAGGAGGGTTGACATATAATTAATCAGCTACCAAAGCAACCAACTCTTGTAGGTAATCTATATTCACTTAATAAATAACAAATATCAGTGATCCCCAGAATAATATAAAGTGAAATTACATGTATATTAAATGAAACCATGCCCCCCCCCTTCATGTATATTAAATATACTCAAATGAAACCATGCCCCCCTTCATTTTCTGTTGTATATCAATTTCCTTCTGGGTTCCAACTAGAGACCTAAGTTCAGAAATGGTTTCATGACATCTTCCATTGATCATTTTGGTAAAAGTTTTTCCATTTCAAAAACTTAGTATTTTGATAGTTTTTTTGAAAATCTTCAAAGATACAATCTTCATGGATTGCCATGTCAATAAGAAAGCACATTTTTTCTTGTTGTCTTTGATCCCTGATGTCTGGGTGATTAGCTTTGATTTTTCTATCTGTGTATAATTGTAAAGTCCCATAAAATTGTTACAAATCCTATCTCTGTAACCAGATCTGGGTGATGTTCATAAAAGTTTCTTGCAATTTCATTCCAGTAAAAGTTCCATATTTTTCAATATAGATATTAGCTCACTCTATCATGCTGTGTTTTATATTCAATGGGTACTAACACTGTACAACTTGATACAAGATGGTCAATTGTTACTGGATATTTATCAAAGAATTTGCATTTGGGGTTAACACAATTTTTCAGTATGTGTGGTTGGTAATTTCTAGTTAGCAGACATTGGTCTTGTGCTGCCAGAATAAAACATTTGGTTTCAGCATCATCACCATCATCATAGTAGTTGTTGTGGAGGAGGAGATTGAGGAGGGGGAGGAGGTTGGGGGGAGGGGGAGAAGGAGGGAGAGGGTAGCACATTGAAAAGTGAAACTGTCATAAAAATATAAAAATTCCTATAAACCCATCATGGCACCCAGTCTAATAAGTGTATATCAGACACATGTATCATGGACAAATATGTGCAATATGATGACAAATTTTGATAAAAACTGCACCTAACCTTGCTAATAGGTCCCAGTTAGAAATACCTTCTGGTCAGGTAACCTAGTCTGCTCAGATGTTCTCTCAGGATGGTCCCAAGTATCTAGATGTAACTCTCAAGTTGCTTTAGCTGCCTCACCCTTCAAACTGAACAACAATCTTGGCATCCAGCTTTCTCACTATTCTTGCTCATGAACAGAGATACACGGTACCTCAGCTTCTAGGGGACAAACTCGTTATGGTTAAGCAACTGACAAGCAAATCTGTAGTACTGAATAGGATATTTAGTGTAGCCCATCTTAATTCATCAAGACAAAATATATATATGTTAATACTTCCAATCAATCAAGATCATAAGCCATGAGAATTATGCCTGGTGTAGCCTAAGTGCATTATTGTTATTATCATAAACCAACTTCATAATCAATATTAGTATTTCTCTTAAAAGACAATATTTGACATCTTCACCAATAGGACTGTGAATTCACATATGTTACCAATTCAATTGATTTTTTTCCTTTCTTTTTCTTTCCTACTTTTAGTCAAAAAACAACATATATAATGACTTTTTTATCAACTGAAAATTTAAAATATGAAACCATAGCCTGATGATAATCATAAAATTCTAACAGATAATGAGATTTGAGATTCCCATATTGATTTTGCAGGTTCATAAAATCTCCTTTCTTCTGCCTTCATTTTTTTATCATTTTATTGCTTTATACATTTCATTCGATGTGGTGCAGTGGATATCGACTCGGAATGACAAATCGGGGTGTCGAGTTCGAATTCCAGTTGAATTCCTTGCATTCACTTATGCACAAATACTCTTGGGAAAGGTATTAATCCGTCTCTTCCCTCCAGTTATGGGTTAAGCAATAGGACAGATTGGGTTCTGTAGCCTTGGCTGGCAACTAGTCTACCACATAAAGCAATGGCAACCTACTGCAGAATAATTTTCTGCCCAGTCAGTCATGTCTCTTTTGAGACATGATCGTCCAAGCATGTATCATGTATGCCACTTGACTGACTGACTTTATATTCTATCCAATATAAAGTGATGATATCCATTCTATTTAATTCTATTTGCTTGTTGATGTCCTTATTTTTTCTGTGTATAATCATATAAGTAGGTAGAAAATGTAATTACCACATATGAACAAGCATCAAAATATTAACAAAATACTTTTGTTAGCTTATTGGATATGCATTATCTGCACTGTATAATTTATGTTTTGGAATTGTCTGATGAAAAAATTTAGAGGCACATACTGATATGTTTATTCAATTATCAAAAAATTAAAATACATTTTTTTTTAAAGAGAGTAAAAGCCTGTAAATTTATTTACGAAGAATATAACCATTTTTGATAATGATAAAAAACCTTAATAAACTGGATTTCTGATGCTAATACTATTGGTTTTATCTGATTCTTACTTGTAAAAGTTTTGAAAATTATTTCAGTGATTTGAGTAAGAAAAAATCTGAAAGGAGAAATCAGATGAAAAAAGTTGCAGTTGAATTTTTAAATCTAATGATTTTAAAAATTAAAAGTATCTAAGATTAAATATTTTTATTATTCTATGTTTTATTTAGTCTTAAAAAAATAACACCATTGTTTTGTTAATTTTTACCCCAGTGTTTTTATCCAATCAGTGGTTAAAGTGTAACAATTTGAAACTAATAAGTATTATCTAACTTTTATATTAAGATTCTACTATTATACTGTATTTATATCATACTTTTATTCCATTATATAGTATTTGCATTGCTATATGATATAGCAGTGGTTATACTATGTTAGTCATGTAGAGTCATTTCACTCAAAATTCTGTTAACTCCTAATCCTGCAATATTTTTTTGTTTTGAGTTACTGTGTCACATTAACTGTTTACCATAGTAATAGTAGTAATACTCTAACTTATATGCAGATGTTTAATTATTAAAAATAAAAATAAAATATGATTTAAAATTTAAAGTATTTCCTTGAGATTTATAAACATCTATTATAATGAATGTGTCCTAAATAATGTTAGAATAATTACCATTATATCACAAAGAGTAAAATTACAACGATATTCTAAATTTAATCTATGCTATTCTAATTTGACCATTCACACATATGCACTTTTTTATTTAAAGAGTTATAACTCCTAATAAGTTTTATGTAAGAATTACTTCCCTTGAGTAAATATATGCAACATCATTTATTTTATGTAACAAACATAAAATACTTGTAATAATTTTCTTGTATAGATTATAGGTTGAATTGAGAATTAATTTATACTATATTACTGAATGCATGTGTATTGACCAATTCCAGTTTACATGATACTCATAAAATAATGACAGTAATTACATAAGAAGGTATTTAATGTTTTCCCAGCTATATTATAGTTGAATATATATATATATATATATATATATATATATATATATATATACTAATTATTAATCAGATAAGTCTCATACTATTAAAAATGTATTGAGTAAATGAAAAAAGTACATATTTCTTATAATAACTGAAACATTATTTGTATGACATATGCAAAACCAAAGATTTATCGTGTTGGTGTATATTTAAAGAAATCTTTTTTTTCACATGGGCACTACAAGGAGACAAATTGTAAAAGTATATGAAAAAATCACCCAATTATTTTTTTAAACGTTATGATCAACTATTCTCACAATATTGTTTACTGATAACAATTTTTTTTGACATAAATTTTTATAAAAGGTACAATTTTGCCTATTATCTATTATTAAGATATTTAAGAAAACACATGTTAGTATACTACTCTAAGTAGTCGTATTATAGTGGACTGGACAACTTGGATACCAATTTGTAGTCGACTGACTGTCGGGGTAGTAATTTCAATAGTGAAGAAAAGGTTGGTTGTTGAAACCACCACAGTTATAAATAAAGTGACTCAAAGCACAATGTAACGAATATAACAACATTGTATTAAGTAAGGTTACAGAACTGAATAATTCGTGAATGTAAGATGTCGTGAAAAGAGTTCGCTCTTAGATATTAAAGATATTGTCTAAATATTAATGACAGCAGAGTTCCTGAAAGGAAAAAATATGTTTTTACTGAAGAGTAGTGAATATAATATTACATGTATTGAAATGTTCTTATAAGATAGAGAGAAACATTTTATGTGGCTAATTGCTGAATGCAATTAGCAGTTTGTGTGAGTTGGAAGTGACATGGTATTTGGTCTAAACGCTCCGAAAAAACATCTTCCAACTGGTTAGACACATGTCGGAATCAGTTTATATATTTCTTAATAAACGTGGGGAAAAAGAAAGTTTCACGTGCAGTCCTTACGTAAGAGTGTGTGGATATATGCGTGTGAACGTGTCTGCATGGCGATATGTATGTAGGTATGTACGTGCATGTAGAAGTGATTCTACAATATAATAAATAATATTGACTGATAAATATCAATTGATTGAAATTAATAATATTGCCATTAGTTTGATTCTGATGCCTTCTGTCAAATATTAAAAAAGAGTAACAAATGGAGCTAAGGGTTTAGTGAGATAACTTATGGTTTCAGAGAAGATAATATCTGAACTTAACTTCTCATTGCCAGAGAACCAAGAAAGTATTATATATAACAATTGATGAAAATAAAAATGATATTCCTATGATTCTAATTACTGCAATCATAAAATGTATTATTTTTTTTTTTTGGATGTAGTATTTATAAACAAGCAGAGTCTTTAGTAATATAGAAGAGAATATCAAAAGAGAAAATTATTATCTTGGTATTATTTTGAACTATTGTTCACATCTTGGGTGATATAGATGTAATTAATAGACACAAAGTTTCGATCAAGTACCATCTGGTCATCATCAGGTGTCCATTGATTGGCTGATATGGATTATCATGCTGATTATTGTAATATATCCTGTGAAATCAGTTATTGTTCTTTCTTGTTGGACTTTAATTAATTAATATAAAATAATTAAGATTAAGAAAATTAATGTAAAATAATGAAGCATTAGGCAAAATTCTATTTTGCAGTATTGCGGATTATTTTAACTGACAATAGTAAATTTGCTTATCAAAAAAGAATGAAAATTTTTTCTCAAAAGACAGTCAAATATACAAAGTTATTAATAATTTTAAATGTGAGGTCAATAGACACCTCCTAACACACTAACCTGCTCCCATTCTATCAAACACTCTTCCCATCTGCCCAACCCTCATCCTCGGTATCCTTACTCATCTGTCACCTTCCTCCTGACATTCCCTATGTCTAACCACTCCTTCTCTTTACCTTCCCCTATGTAACCCCATGGGCAATAGTGGCAGTGGAATGCCTTGCTTGGGGTGAGATGATTAAAAAAATAAATAAATAAAAAAATAAACATGACTGATTTTTTAATAACATTTTTACTTGTGTATTTGCAAAACTATTCAAAGAATTATAAAGAATTTAAAATAATTGACCTCTGATGAAGATCTATAGACAATGCACACGGTTAGGGTACCAAGGTTATTTACATGGCATGCACTATGGTTTAAATAGCATCACTTATAAGCAAGTAATGTTTTTAGCAAAAGTAATACAGAAGAAAACAACACAAGAGAAAATTAATGAAAAATATACATAGAAGCTTGAGGTAAAATTAATTTTACAGTAATGTAGATAATTTTAAATGACAATATTGAACTAGTGGATACATTTCAATACATTTCTTTTAAGAAGAAGAAGAAGGAAACTTTTGTTTGAAATAGCAAAATATAAAAAGTTTATACCCATAAAATAAAATAATTTGCAGAAAATATTTTAATTGTATGTATATATGTATGAATGCTCTGAGTCTATAAATGCTTTCACAGAATCAAAAAAAGATTAACCTTTGAATACTGGCTGGAAGAATATTGTTGCTTTCAGTAATATTATTTTTTTAAACTAAACAGATAATTTATAGTGAACATTATAGGAATCAAAATGAGATTTATGTATTTTTGTTTATTGTAAAATAATATACAAATGATTATTATTAATTTTTGTAGTATTTCTTTTGTCTTAATTTCAGTTGCTTTTTTATTACAATTCTCAGATTGTCATTCTAAAATTATTAGTTGGAAGCATGGATTGGACATAAAGATTAAGCCTCTGGTAATATTAAATATTAATCCCTCATCCTCAGAAACATGCTTTCCAAGGCAGTTACCTTACCAATTAGGCCACAACTACAAACTGTTATATTAATAAAGATTTTTACTTTATAACTTTTATTCCTTATTTTTCTCACAAAGCATGTAGACTTGATGATGTCCCTGCAATGGTCCTTAAGAAATATGCTCTTGAACTGGTTCCTGTTTCCTCTAAACTCTACAATAAATGTTTTACTGCTTTTAGCTTTCCTGCTTGTTGGAAATCCTTTTATGTAGTTTCAGTCTAAGAACTCAGGTGAACCATCTGATCCTTTTAACTATTGGCTTATTATCATTCTACATTTTTATGGCAAATTACGAGATGCACTAATTAACTCTGAATTTGTTAAGCATCTTACATTGCAATGTCTTCTCTATATGAACTGCTGATGCGTTAATCATTATTGCTAAAAATGTTTATCAAGATTTAGATAAGAATGATGAATGCTGTTGTTTCAGATATCTTAAAGGCATTTGACAGGGTTTGGAACACTGGTCTTTTTCACAAGTTAAAAGGTTATGGTTTTCCAGACAAATTTTTGAACTGACTCAGTCTTTCTTATCAAATCTCGAAATGAAAGTTGTCTTGAATGGCTACTCTTCTAGATCTTTTTGCATTAATGCAGATGTTCTCTAGGGCTCTATCCTTGGACCTACATTGTTCTTAATTTGTATCAATAATCTTTCTGATGTCATCAGTTCTCAACTTGTTATCTATGCTGATGATGCAACTATTTATTCCTGTTTTAATAGTAAGTCTGATTGGTTTGATAAGGTTAAATTGTCAGCTGATCTAAAAAAATAACCTACAATTTGTTGTTAATTAGGGCCATGAATAGCTTCTTAATTTTAACACCTCCAAATTGAAACTGCTCTCTTTTAATTGTCTGAGAGAACCCTTTTTACCTTCCTTCATCATGACTGATAAAAACCTCCAGGTGAGTGATTCATTGAACCTTCTCAGACTAATGTTTTCCACTGAATATTAAGTGGAAAGATTATATTGAATCAATTGATAGGTCTGTAGCTAGACAAGTTGGTTAACTGTGTTATGCTAGACAATTTTTCTCACTAGAATGTATCTTAAATATTCATAAGTCTAGCCTTCAGCCTTGTTTTGACTATTGTGGCCACATTTGGTCCGATGCTTTTTCTATATATTTAGAGATTTTTGATGAAATCCAAAGAAGAATCTGTAATGTCATTGGTTCTGCTCTATTATATTGGCTTCGGTTACTTTCCCACCACCACCACCACATCCCCTATGGCTTTTCTATAAATACTTTCATGGTAAGTGTTTACACAAACTCTCCTTTATATTATTTAGACATAATTGGAGTAGATAGATCTATCTATTGTCCGGTTCACACTCTACCCACGTCTTTTGAACAGGTTAAGAGGCTCATCCCTTGTTCCCTGTTTAGGATGTGGTTTCCGGCTTTCTCTTTTCCAATCTTCTCACTTTGGTTTCTTTTTTTTTTCAATTGGAGTAGATAGATCTATCTATCGCCCAGTTCACACTCCACCCACATCTATTGAACAGGTTAAGAGGCTCATCCCTTGTTCCCTGTTTAGGATGTGGTTTCCGGCTTTCTCTTTTCCAATCTTCTCACTTTGGTTTCTTTTTTTTTTCAATTGGAGTAGATAGATCTATCTATCGCCCAGTTCACACTCCACCCACATCTATTGAACAGGTTAAGAGGCTCATCCCTTGTTCCCTGTTTAGGATGTGGTTTCCGGCTTTATCTTTTCCAATCTTTTCACTATTATGTAGCACCCTGCACATCAGTGGTGTTACCGCCTTGTTCGGGGTGATACGATTAAAAAAAAAAAAATTATGAATTTAAATACAGTCCTAGATTGGTGGCCAGGCCACGTCATTTTACAGTTGAAATGACTAGACATAACTATAAGTTTTATGCTAACTGTTTTTATCACACTTCCTGTTTGTGGAACTCTCTTCTGACTTTATTACCTTGCTTGGGGTGAAATGAAATGCTGTCATTGAAGTTACATATAAGAAGTATAAATGTTTTTGTCTATTAAAATTACTTTTGATTATTGTGTGTCTTGCTATTTGCTATTCATACCAGCATGGTTGTTATACTCACAACATTTTGGCTGTTATTTTTTAATGTTTTTTTATTTTTTATTTTTTAATCATTTCACCCCAAGCAAGGCATTCCACTGCCACTATAGCGCAGGGGGTTACACAGGGGAAGGTGGTGAGAGAGTGATTAGATATAGGAAATGTCAGAAGGAGGGTGATAGACGAGTAAGGAGGTACATAGGAAGAGTGTTTGAGAGAATGGGTGCGAGTTAGTGTGTTAAGAGGTGTCTATTGACCTTACATTTAAACTCCTGGAGATTGTAGCTGTTGGGGAAGCAAGTATAGAGGATGCTATACGTTGCTTCATTCTGGCAGCAAACAACATCTTAGCTTTGTTAAGTATCTTTTTACACTTATTATGAGCTGAAGCGAAAAGGCACCTGTTTTGGTCTGACGCGTAGCTACGATAAAGCCGGAAGAAGTGATTCCAGTGGGCAATGACAGCCAAGCAAGCTGGCAAGAACCAGGGAGACGAATGAGGTTTAAGCTGAAATTTCCTGGCAGGGATGAAAGCATCGATGCCAGCCTTAACCCAGGAGGAGACCTCGGATGCACAGTCTTCAGCGGGAAGACTAATAACGTTGTTCCAAGGGACGTCACAGAAGAAGTCACAGCATGAATCCCAGTCTGCTCTTTGATAGCAGTCGGATATTCTGCTGGTCTGGGTTTCTTGGGTAGGGGTGGAGTGGAACGAGATGTTGGCAGAAACTACGGCGTGGTCAGAATTTCCGAGAGGGCAGAGCTGTCTGATGGAGCAAGAATTTGGGGTGGAAGTGAAGCAGAGGTCTAGTAGTGAGTCCCTTTCATTAGGGCTATTGGAGAAACACATGGGGAAGTTCACCACTTGTGTAAGGGATTGGGAGATTGAAAAATTCATGGTGCAGACCCCAGCAAGGTCGGTGACAGAGTTTTCCAGCCACATGGTGTGGTGGGCATTAAAGTCACCAAACACAAATATATGAGCAGATGAAGGGGAAGAAATGGCCTCATCGATATTGTTAGAGATGCTATCAAGTACTGAACAGTCAGAGGAGGAGGAGAGGGAGCAGTAGAGGAAGAAGAGATAGCTAACCGAGCTTAGAAGTGAGAGACCGGAGCACATGAAAGAATGATCCAGGGATTCAAGAGATGTCACCCTAGCTAGGGAGAGGTGTTCACTGACGTATACACCAAGCCCATGCATATGGACATTGGAGTCCTTCCTGAAGACGGGAAGGTAACCAGGAATGTAAAACTCAGAAGAGGGGATAGAAGGGTCAAGGTTAGTTTCACATAGGGCTAAGATATCAGGTGAGTTAGTTATAACCTCTAAACTTCTTCAGGTGACTTTTGTTAACTTTCTTGAAATTTTGGACCAAAAATTTTAATCACTCATTCTGTTTTCCTTACTTAGCAGTATTTTATATCATTTAATTCTTATTTGCCTTTGCACTGCTTGTCTGTTTCTTCTGCTTAACTAGAGTATATGACTTTTTATAACTACCAAACTCAGGGATTGAACTCGTACCTGACAGGGAATAAAATATATTTTAAACAATACTTTAATCTACTAGCCCAATCATTTGGGCAATTCAATGGTGTAATTTTGAAGCCTTAAATCTATTGGCAAACCTAAAGGAAGATACTCAGTCTCTAAGTGGCATATTGATAAATTGGTATAATGAAGTAGCATGCAAAATTAGTTGCGCCATATTAGAGAGGTGACAAATTCCACACCTGCTCCAGACAGCAAAAATGCTGCTTAAACCTAACCTGTGTAATAAGGTCATGGAACTCAGCTAGTGGAATTTTTTGAGTGTTCTTTCTTTCTCAATCACAAGTACAATGATAGACATCTGAAGAAGACCCGAGGGTACAATAGCTGAAACGTGATTATAACAATCAAGATGACTATGTTGGTCTAAATGGCAAAATATATAAGAATGATAATTCATTATATAAAAAATTTCGACATAAATTTCTCTTTGATGATTCACTTGTTATCAAATATTGAATACTGGCAAATGTCAATAAAGCAATAAATAATTCTGTCAGGATATGATGAAAAAGTGTGTATGTCTAAATGTGTTGTGACAATTTCATATGAATGTATGGAAGTTTGGATTTCATTTATCTGATGAAAATGATAAACATTTGTATTGAAGACTATAAATTGCATTGTGTTCAGATTTGGACTCCATTAATTAAAGTCAGTAAAATGGTTAATTTCAGAATTTTAAGAAGATTAAAATACCAGAACTGACTGATATCAGGAGGCTGGCTGGCTGAATGGCTGTAAAATCTGGCAGAAAGGGGAATGGATTACTAGTTTAGATTAAACCTAAGAAATAAATTGTATATATCTATGTAATAAAAATTGTATTTCTTTATGTAATAGAGAAACAGTATATGAGAAAAAGTGTGTATGAATGTTTATGTACACATGCATATGCTCACACACACACATAGATAAAACAGAGAGAATGTTTTCAAAGAAATGTTTATATATGAGTGAATGTGGTTAACTGAAAGGAATGTGAACATGCACTTGTATGAGAGTGAGAGAAAGGTTAAAATGTGTTGAGGAGAGAGATTGAATGAAAAAAGACATGTGTATATGTGTATATATGTGTGTGTGTGAGTATGTGTGTGTGTGTGTGTGTGTGAGAGAGAGAGATAAATGAAATACATACAGAAAAATGAAGCAGTGAAAAAATAGTATATTTGTGGATATATATATATATATATATACAAAACATAAAAGGAACAGAAAATAAATGCATAAGAATGTGAAAGATAAGATACATAAGAAAAATGTCTGTAGGCATAAAAGTGAGTCGAAAGGAATGTTTGTTAAAGGGGTAGTGCATTAAGAAGAGAGCGAGAAAGTTTATAAGAAAGTCTTTACACATGTTTGAAAAGCTGCATATATAAGAATAGACTAATATGTCTGCAATCTGATACAATTATTATCTTAATTTAGATATGAAATATTTACTGTATAATGCTAGATCTATGTAATTGCAATTACTCAGATCCAAAAAGCCTCTGTTGAATTATGGGATCAGGAGAAGCATTGATAATGAAGGAGATTATGTTGAAAAATGAATAGTTTGGGTGTGAAATCTATAATTATTTTATTCATTAGGCTTATAGTGGGTAGGCATTCTTTTGAAGGGTAGTTGTATATTGTTGCAGATTAATAGAATTTGGCCTTGTTGTAGATAGCCCACTATAAGTCATCAAGTAAGTTTATAAACCAAGAAAGCAAATTGAGTTGAGAAATAACATTTTATATATACACATATCAATTAAGGTTTTACAATTGAAGTAATCCTTTAAATATGGGTCCAACGACATTAAAATGTTCATGGCAATAAATGCTGAAAAGAGAATTAATGCTTAGGAATGTGGGAGCGTTGTAAGTAAGAAATGTCTTTGATGTATCCGCTCCTTAGGTCAGTAAGTAGTTTTGAGACAGCGAAGAAGGAAAAGAGAGGTAATGGCGACGAGCATAGTAAGCTGCTTGACTTGGTCAAAGGAATTACTAATTACTCTCGTCTCTCTCAAGTCTGTCTGGGTCTCTGTGTCAGTCTGTCTGGCGATGCTTTCTGTATTGGCTTTTTATTTTGACTTTTTGGATCGCAGCAGATCATTTGGGATTTTATACTTGTATTTGATTCTGGGTTTCCCATTAGCCGATAAATAAAATTCGCATAGGCTCGTGAACTGGAACTTAATAATTAATTAATTTTTATTTTTCAACCGGAACATCTGCATCGATCCAGCTGCACACCAACTAGTTTTGGTCATTTTCTTTTTGGTTGTAAGAGTGCAAACATCTGGTCCATAGCTTTTGCTCGGTTGGTATCACCACAGGCTACATATTTAGTAATCCACCTAAATAAGCAGTTGTTAGAGTGAGTGTCAAGAAGAAACAAATGGAATAAAAGAAAAGGCTACAATGAATAATTAACAGATAAGGAAAAGCAGACAGGAAGATGTGAAGGGCCATGATCGCAGACATACTGAGAATGAGAGAAAGAAAGAGAAATGAAGAGGAGAGAAAACTAAAAATAGGCAAACCAGCAGAAAGAGAAATCTGAGGAAATTAATGGGTGGTAAAACAGGTTTTTGAGAGTAGCAAAAAGACAAAATTTATTAAGAGCTACAAGGGACAGGAAGATGTGAAGGGCTATGATTGCTTACATCCTGAAGGGACATGGTACATGAAGAAGAAGAAGAATTATTGAACAGTAGAACACAGAAAAGATTCTGTGTCAATGTTCTAACAATTTGGATAACACAAGCCCTATTTAAAATCTACTGAAAGAAAAAAATATTAAAGAAATAAAAACAGAAATTTTGTATGAGTGAAAAAGTAAAAGAGATTCTGTATATTTAAAAAGAAAAAAATGTGATTGAACATTTGGTACATTACTCTGACTACTTAATGCAATTCATTATTACAGAATGTAGAAGTGGGAGTGAACTATACAATGGGCAATTATTAGAGTGAAAGGAAGAGTATACCACAAAACTACACAGCCACTATTTATTAAGGTCTTAACTATCAGACAATAACAACAAAAAAACAAAAAAAGGGAAAAAGATTACACAAATAAGTCATAGAAGATTTTGAAAAAGATAAAAGCTATTAAAAAATCCCAGCAACAAGAAAGACAAAAATAAGGGGGAGTAATTAAGGAGAGAGAGAGAAAATTAGGAAGTTGACTAACAGTAAAAGAGTAAAGTTTCATGTGTTTCACCATTTCTATTGCTGTCATTGAAACATAATGATTAAAGATTAACTGCATCCACTCAAATCCTAAAAGCCTCTGCTGAACTGTGGGATCAGATATTTCTGATGTGACCAAAATGTAATTTGAGCTGGCCAATGTCCAGTCTAGATCTCTTCTGATTGAGATCAGTGCTACTTATGACTGCTACTACCTCACTACACCTTCCATCCACTGTGTCCTGTTGCTTCTGTACTCTTTGTACAGTGACTGACAGGGGGGTTGGTAGGGTTAAGGTTCTGGCGTAGTGGGGCTCACATGTTGCTGTCTCAACTGAAGAGACATGAATTCTCATTTTTCAACTCCATTGTTATTATTGATTACTTTGTTATTTTTGCTCATCAATTCTTTCTGTTGCTCTTGGTTTTGTTTGTGTGTCTGTTTTTGATAGATTCATCATCATTCTTCTTAACATTCAAATTGTTTTGTAATTATCATCATCATTATTATTTTTACTAACAACATTGCAATTATCAACAGTATCATCACAATTTCCATGACAGCAAAAATAAATCTTTTTCTCATTGTTATTGTTATAAATATTATCATTTTTAATCTTATCATTATTGCCATTTTCAAAATAAGATATGATATTGCATTTTGCCATTTTCAGGTTATTTTGAAAAAATCAGTTTTTGAAAAGAAAAAGGTACTGAGCATGATAAAGAATTTTTGGCAGAAATTTGATTGAAGTAAAGAAAAAGAAAGAAATATTTTCTATTAAATAATCAAAGACCTAATTTTACTGATGATTTTCTTGGATTATTTTGCTGCCTGTTAATGGTCTTGGACCCCATGTCTCTTTCTCCAATTCTTCTTATGAAACAAAGATTAATATTATTTTTCAGTGTGTACATGTTAAAAGGTGGTCACAAATTGTCATATATTTGCATCATAAAATGAAACCAGTGTTTTTATTTGCTTAAAAATTAGTTATGATCTTCTTATTTGTAATTTATGATTAAATTATTGTATTGTTGCTATTAAATAGAATTTTTAAAGAAAATTAATAATAGTAATAAAAATGATGAATAAGTGATAATATTATTGTGATGATAATAATGTAAATAGTAATATACTTACATCTACCAATCTACATTACACATAACATTTCCTGCTACAAAACAAATTAAATATACAGTCACAAGTTATTGAATCATAGTACAAAGTTTACTCGTCAGTATATTTGCTTTTGTTATATATCGAAACAGAGTAATATATATATGTGCCGTGGGCATAAAAATGCATATGGTTGCAAAACGGATTCAAACAACTCGACAATTTTTTGGTATGAGAAATATACACATTTGTTTCTGCCTTTTTTTGACTAGACAAGGCAGTTATAACGTGGAAGAAGGCGGCGACGGCGGCAGGTCAACAAAGTTCATACAAAAAGATTATAGTAATGTACATAAAAGAATGATTCACTTATCTTGGGTTTGAAGTCCGGGTATGTGGCATCGAAAAGTCTGTTAATAGTAACGGGTTTCCCTTAGTGGGTGAGGGAAGAAGACTGCCGAATTGTCATTTCTTCGCCTTTTTTATTTCTTCAGAAACTCTTGGGAGAGTTTGGCCGTCAAATTGATTCGGCGGTCACACCTCAGTAATCAAATAGATGGAACAATGCATGGATCCCCCTGTGTGGTGATGCATTTTGTCATTTCGAGTCTGAAACTCATGAAGATCACTTCCGTTTATCAAAGCAGGGTACGATCTTACTTCGTTAGAGAACATAACACTTTGTCTAGAATACTCAATAATTTGTGGTGAGACAGTCTTACTTCTAATTATAATAGTAGACTTTTAAGAGAATTGATATTCCCCAAAATTGTTCTGTTTTTTTTTTCTTTTTTAAAAACAAATTAAAATGTATAATTCTTGGAAAGTTGGCTATGCGTACATTTTTATGAATGCCTTGGTTAGTATCCCAGACAAATACAGCAAAATGATTTTGCATTAATCTAGAACAATAACATTGAAGCTGTACATTAATATAGAGCAATACTATTCAAATTCTGCAGTCATCAGGAGCTATACTATTCAATCTCTGAATTTATATTGAGCCAGTAAACATAGCTTCATGCTAGGGCTTTAATCTGATTGGTTCCTGGCTCTTCTGAAAATAATTGCAATAAATATAATAAATTGATTGGCAAATATAAAGAAAAGGTTTATAATTGAAAGAAGCTCATAACAGAACTGCTTAAACTCATCATTCAATTTTTCTAGCCATTTTTGTCCAAATAGATTTGATCACTTGTTCCAGTTTTATGAGCTTTAAAATTACTTGTTTGATTATCACAGCTGGAATGGGTTGCATATAAATAAAATCTGTAAACACTTTTAAGTTTTGGTTCATTGATAACAGCAATGATAATATCTTCAGATTCAGTTGATGAGACGGAATAGTCTGCCAGATTAGAGTTGTTAGTAGATTTATAGTGAGTTATCTGTTCGAGTGAAACGTAGTTGTGTGTTGAAGTCAGATTATCTGAATTTGGCCTCGTTGGTAGATAGCCCGCTATAAG